>BSBK01009487.1:220000-460000 GCA_027943335.1 Chamaecyparis obtusa
AAAAAACCCTTGACATTAAGGATTTTGTCATGTTTGTATGTTGATCTTGAACTTGAAATGTAGGAAATCTCCACAAATGGTATGGATCTACAAAAATTACTTAATGGAGACATGGATGTAAGTGTGCATCATATGAAGAATATAATGAATTCCTCAATGTAGATCTCCTCCCTTGATGACCAAAAATATGCTAGATCTTGAAGAGGAAATGCTCATAAAGGATCCTTGAATCTTTGAATGCCTTGAATGCTTGATGAAATTTTTATTTTTTAAATGATTTAACTTTTATGTGTGATTGATATCATGTATGTGTATCTCAAAATGAGTTTCCTATGATTCCTTTTATACTAGTTTCTGAGTGGTAAAACAAAGAAAGCTGACAAGGTCACCAAATTTAGCAAACTATATCCCTGAGACAACATCAGACTTGAGGTTCACAACCCTCAGGGAATAGGTTGAACTAATCAAACTTTTCTAGAATAGATCGACCTAGTCAACCTCTTTCATATTAGGTCATTCTAGTCACTCTATTCCTAAGGAAAAGGTCAACCTATTCTAGAATAAGTCAACTTGGTCAACGTATTCCAGAATAGGTCAACATGGTTGACTTGTTCCAAGGTTTTCCCATAGGGAGCCAACCCCAAAGTCTCACAGACTATATAATTAAAAAGGGAGAAAACATGGATGATGTTGGTGTTTCAAAAAGGCTTATGCTCTTAGGCTACAAATATACCTTCAGACAGATTTTAGGAGTGGTTAGTTCCAAATTGTATAAAGGAATCAAGATAATTGGACCAACTATAGGGACAAGACTACCCTCTACACTTTTGGCTCTGCAAAACCAAGGTGGGTATACCTAATCTAGTAAAACAATACTCTAATAAAACCAAGACTGAATTTGAACAATAGATGATAGCAAGAAAGTACTAAGTGTCAACTGAACACTCATTGACTCTCCATTGCTATGGAAAAACAATCAACTCCTCAACCAAAGTTTAAAATATTGAAATTGGTTCTTGATATAATTTGGGTGATTGTAACAACCTTGATCATTGTGTGCTAAGAGGAGATTTACTCATTTAGGCTAGTGCCTTATCCATTTGGAAAGAACTCCAAGACACATAAGATGTAAAGACTAGAAAATATTCAAGATTCATAGCCATACATACATCTACCACAATCCTTACTACTTATGAAGAATCCTTGTGAAAATTAGGATGAATTCATATCCCACCCAAAGAAATATTTAATATAATCCTAGATTAGAACTCAAGAGTGAAGATACATACATAATAGTTATGTAATGAACTAGAAAGTTAAAAACTCATAAAACTTGACACAATGGAGAAAAAAGAACCTGATATTTTTATTAAGTATGATGAATCCTACCTGTGCATACAAATTATCTCAAATACAAGCTTGTAAATAATAGCTTAGACCTGCAACTTTCTATCTTCCATTGACAAACATTGAAGCAAAAATCATTACAATCCTGATTGAGACTAGGGTTCAAAAAGTATGCCTATTAAACACCTAACTCCCAATATCCTGAATGATCATGAAAAAATCCTTTTATCACCAAGATTGCAAGAAGCATCCAATCATTCATGAGAAAATTCAAAATTCAACCACCCTCAAGCAATTGGATTACTATAGAAAAGACATGCCACCTAATCCAAGGCCATCAAGATGAAACTGATCAATAATCATAACACACATTCTAGCCATGTACCCCAAAAGGATAAAGAAATCATCATTAAAAACCATTGTTGATTTAGGCTACATCAGAAGTGGTGTGACCTGCATGTCAAGATCTCCTCAACAAAAATATCTCATGACAAAAAATCATCACGCAACGGTTACCATGATCCTTCACATAAATTCCCACCTGCAATTGAGCTGGAATACCACCAAACTGATTAGACATTATGGCTTTTTGTCTCACTGTCTTCAAAACCTTAGCAAAAACCCTAGGAAAGAGTTCAAAATTTGAAAGGAAATGGTTACCATCAAGTTTAAAACATGACCATTGATCTAATCTCTTCTCGATAGATCAGGTGGCCCACATGAATCAACATAATAGTCAACTTATCCTTTTATAAAAAATCTAGCCATGTCACTTATCCAGCAACTAATCAAGAATAGGCACATTAGATCAACCTAGCAACTAGACCCACTATCTTCTCATCCTTTCCATCAAATGGCTATCACAGAATCATGTTCATCATCTATCCTACATCTTCCCTTTCTAGAATCATGACAACTGTTAGATTTTCTTGAACTTGCAGTATCCTTATCCTTTAGCCATGGCCAACCCCCTTAACCTTAAGTCATTAGGAGATCACATGACTAAGGAAAATCTCCAAGTCTCTCAATAATTTTCTTAACCATGGTCTAATTAGGAGATCACATGAATAAATAATTTGCATGATCGCTTAACATTTCCTTCACCCCATGCTTCATCGAGCGAACAAGCAACTATTTCTTGATCAATCTTCATCAATGGCCCAGATCAATCTCCAAGTCTTTACCTTCAACTCATCTTCTATTTGGTGAACACGCAACCAAAGATCTTGCCTGATCACTAGAAATTTATCTTAACCTGGGTCATGTCTAGAGATCACAGGAACAAAGGAATTCACATGATCACTGAGTCTTTGCCTTACTCTAGGTTAAATCTAGAGAATTGGCACTGGACACTGATCAAATCTACATCAATGGTTCTCATATAATCTTGAAACCTTAATCTTTAACCCAACTGGATCACAAGATCACTCAATTGAAGTAGTCATTGGATCTTAGAACTTTTCTCTCAACCTGGTTACATCATGAGAACATGTGAAAGCATTTATTCACCAAGTTTCCAAATAAATTACTTAACCCTAGATAAATCATGAGATTAAGAGCCAACCATTGATCCTATCCTTATCCATGGTCTTCGCTAAATTTTTGAGTGTTATCAAATTGATGGGATCATTTGGAGAACATGCAACTGAAGGGAAAGACTAACCATTCACCCAATTACTAAATGCTAAGAACATAACCACCATGATCAAGAGAATGCGTGAACACTGCATTTGCAGGATCACCAAATAGAATGATTGACTACCTAGGAACTTGGAGATTATGTGACTAAAGAGAAACATGACATAGACCAAGACACAATTACTAGTTCGCTAAATAAAAAGTGACTTAAAAGATTAATCCCAAGATCCAACAAACACTAAGAAATAAAAGACCACATGCAAATTCAAATACTTAAGTGGCCAAAAAGGTAATAGAGAAATAGATCTAGGTAGGGTTTTTCAGACTCAAACAAATTTCTAAAACCCTAGGACATGGACTTAGACCTATTTCTCAGACCTTAAAATTGTAGTTTCTCCCTAGTTTTAACACTTGGGCACATGCGATCTTGACTGAAACCTTGACACACCATGAACTACCTATGGCTAAGGGCACAAGTCATGAAACCTAATACATTTTATTCACATCAAAATAAGTTACAATAGGACATGCTAACTTTCTAGGACTTTACAGGACAAAGATCAAATTTTTTTGAGACAACCAGTAGTGGCTCATACTCGGGGACATGTATCTCCTGCAGATACAATGCAAACTCTAGAATCTCTTGTAGAAGCAGACCACCCACAAAAAACATAGACTTAAAGAAAACACACTATACACAAAATGTACAAGGGAACCCTAAACTACTGTTCATGGAAAAGATACTTCAAGGAAAGTAAAACTTTAGGAATTGTCCATGAACATGCAATTCCAAAGTATCTCTAGTTAAATCTTTCAAGATATAAGAATCTGTCCCCCATTTTCTTTCAATAAGATAAGGGCCCAACCAGATTGGGTCAAACTTACCATGCTTACGTTTATCTTCCAACCTAGCATTCCACATCAAAATAAGATCACCACTCTCAAAACTTCTATGAGTAGCTCTCCTATCATACAAAACCTTGCATTGTGCTTGAACCTTCATACTTTTGTCATGTGCCTCACTTCTTGCCTCATTCAACTATATTAGATCATTCAACCTTATCCTCATTTTATCCTCCAATTCATCATCATATGTCTGGATGAACTGGTATATATGCAGTAATTTATTTTGGGGCAATATAGAATTTATCCCATAGACTAGATCAAAAGGGGCACACCCTATAGATTTCTTTACATTCACCCTGTCCGCCCATAATGCCAATTGTAACTTTGAGTGCCAAGCTTTATTATTTTTATCCAATACCCTCTTAAGAATCTTAATCAATTTTTTGTTACTAGACTCAGCCTATCCATTGCCCTGTGGATGATAGGGAGATGAGTATGATACCCTTATACCAAATTCCTGACAGAAATTAGCAAAATCCTTTGACCTGAAACACCTTGCATTATAAACCACCAAAGTTTTTGGACAACCAAATCTGGTTAGAATATTTTGCATTACAAAATCCATCACAACTTTACTAGTAGCTCTTCTAGTGGGGATGGATTCAACCCACTTAGTAAAGTAGTCTTTTGCTACTAGTATATAAGAATTTCCACCACTAGATTTGTTTGGAATCTCTCCAATAAAATCCATACCCCAGTTCTGAAAAGGGGTCTGAACTGCAACAGGCTTGAGTGGTAGATTCCCATTAAACTTCAATTTTCCAAGAAATCTTTGACATGCATTAGATTGCCTTACAAACTAATGAGCATCCTTAAAAATGGTAGGCCACTAGAATCTAGATCTAAGAATCTTATGGACTATAGTTTTTTCCATGTAATGACCCACACAAACACCACTATGCATTTCTTCTAGCAATATTTTAGGTCTATCCTGATTTACACATCTGAGCAACACACCTTCATTTCTCCTCCACCATAACTCACCACCTATAATAGCATATCTAGTAGCCTACAACTTGATAGTTCTCTTTTTATTTTCATCCATATCAGGGGGAAGGTTCAACCTCTGCAAGTAACCAATAACATCCTTGTACCAATCACAACAACCTATATCACAAATATATGGCCTTTGTTCTTCCTCTAGCATGTTTATATCGTTGGCAACTAAGTTACTTTGGCCCATCAATTTTGCAAGACCTAGGCCTCTTACCAATTTTGTAACCTAGATATCAATGTTAAATTCATGGATCCTATTGATCCATCTACATCTCCTCCCTGAAGCTTCTTGTTGCACTAGTATATCCTTAACTACAACATTAAGCACATATGCAACCACATTAGCTCCCACAAGATAAAATCTGAAAGCCTTGACAACTTTGACCAAGGCATATGTCTATTTCTCAGTGATATCATATTTCAGTTCAGCTTCTTGTAAGGATTTTCTGAAAAATGATATGGGCTGCTCATATCCATCTGCATTCTTTTGCAACAATACCGTGACAACAATATGACAATAGGAAAAAGAAAATATCTACATGGGCTTATCATAGTCAGGTGTCCTTAAAATAGGGGCATCTTTGATGGCCTATTTAATATATTTAAAAGACTCAATTGCTTCTTCATTCCACTCAACCTTTTCTCCTTTTTTCAACATTTTGGAGATGGGGATATCGATTTCTACAAAATTTGTAACAAATCTCCTTAAAAAGTTCACCTATCCAAAAAGGATTGAATACCTTTAACATTCTTAGGTGGGGAGAGCTTATCTATAGCCATAACATCTCAGGGTCAATTCTCACTCCATCCTTAGACATATTATGTCCTAAGAGCTTACCTTCCACAACACCAAAAGCACACTTTTTTGGATTCAAAGAAACCCCATACTCCAAAGCTCTGATAAAAAAATTCTCAAGATGCTCACAATGTTGACTTTCCTTAGTTGAATATGCTGTGAGATCATCTTGATACACAACCAATTTTTTTTAATAAAATCTACAAAGGCTAAATCCATGTCTCTCTGGAAAGTAGCACCAACATTTGTCAGTCCAAAGGGCATCCTAACATATACATATGTTCCCCATGGGGTGGTGAATGTAGTTTTAAACTGTTCAAATTCTTTGACCATTACCTAATTATAACCTATGAAGCCATCCATCATAGACATCAACTCTGACCCAGTAACTCTTTGCAACATATTCTCCATGTTAGGCAACCCATAATTGTCCTTCAAAGAATTAACATTTAGGTTCCTGAAATCAACACATAGTCTAATGTCATCATTCTTCTTTCTGACTGGAACCAAATTTGACACCCAGGTAGAATGCCTGATAGGATTAATTATCCTGACAAGTATCATCCTTTTGAGTTCATCTTGCATTTTTCATGCCAGGGTGGGATTCATAGGCCTTAATTTCTATCTAAATGGTTTGGTGCCTTCCTTCAATGGAATCTCATGTTGGAACAAATCTTCTCTGTAAGATTTTAAATCATCATAAGACCATGCATAAACATGTCTGAATTTTCTGAGAAGATTAATTAATGTCCTTCTGATCTTTGGAGACAATCTCCTACCAGTATAAACATTTTTTGGTACCAGACTTGTTCCTAAATTTATTTTCTCCAAATCATTTAGCTTGTCAGTGGTTCTAGTTGAGAAAACCCTATCTTTATTATCAAATTCCCTCTCAAGAGAAACCAGTCCCTCAGGAACCCTATTAGACTTTAACTGCAAGAACTCCTTTTGAAAGACAATCTCTTTCCCGTTACTAGTGTCAACATAGGTACAAAAATTCATTTCCCGATCACCAAAATGGGACTTACATTGCAAGAATCTCAGTATGTCCTGGTCATTAGAAAATACCTGCCAATTTTCAACATTGTCTGGGATAGAAGGCCTATACTAAACTTTAATTATCAATATCCCAGTGAAAGTGACATCCTCTAGCCTTAAGGCTATATTTTCTAATAAATCAGCCATCCTATTTTGGTTCCTATCCATCCAATAAATACCAAATGCATTGAAATTTTCAATCTCATCCCAAACATCATTTCAATATTGTTTTAACCTTTGGTTATTGATGCACATTTTTATCTATTTTGAGATATTATTAACTCAGAATCACCAATCCCCCTAAGGTACATTATCCCATGTCTTGATGCTAATCTCAAACCAATTAACAAGGCTTCATACTTAGCAACATTATTTGTTCAAGAAAACAAGAGAGTAAAAGAAAACTTAAAAGTTTTACCACTTGGAGATATTAACAACACTCCTACTCCAACACCTTGTTTTGAACTTTCTCCATCAAAATATAAAGTCCAAAGATCATCATTATTTGTCAAATTATTTATGTCTTCAACTAACAGGACAGGCTTGACCTTTTCTTACATTTCTTTCTCCTGGACTTGGAAAGAACCAATATCATTGTCTACAAAATAGTTCATGTTGTCTTCTTCATTTTCCTCAATCATATGAGGGGTTCTAGTTTCCCTTGACACCTTCAAAATCTCACCTTTAATGTCAAAAGTAGCAAAAGACAAGTCACACTAGATACTTCCTCCCATAGAATCACTTCATCTTCTGGACAACAACATCCCATATTGAGGAGGGATATCAACCACTAGAACACTCATAGTTAACTATTTATCTGGATATGCTGCTAACCTATAAGGTAAAGCCTTAATGGTACCAATAACTAGTATTTCTCTTGAGTCCATAGCCTAACACCTTCCATGAGGTGTATCAAACTTTAGTCTCATTGATTTCATAATCTCTACAGGCATGACAGTATTTGATGCCCCAGAATCAATCATGCAATTCTTCAACAACTTGCCATTTATTATCAGAGACAAAAAGAAAGGATCAACTATTCCTAATGCAGCATTAACAACATTTGTATCCAAATAGATTTGTGAAATCTTAGATACAATTTCTTCACCGTTACTATCAAGTGTGTCATCCATAGAAGCTACATGTTTATCACTTTTATCCATCCCCTGGGCATTTGTAGAAGTGGCACCATTTACCCAATCCAAGGCTTTCACCTTATGTTCTTCTATTCTCATCATTTCCAAAAGTGGAACCTTAATAGTGATCTGTGAAAGTAGCTTTCTCATATCAATAGGAACATATTTCTAATCATCCATGTCTTTCTTTATAGCAAAGACATCTCTACTCTCAACCTAGATAATCAAGCTAGGTTGATCTTTGTGTTGAGACTCACTTCCCCTTTGGGGTGGGGGAACAAATACCTCTAATGTCTTTTCCTTACCTTTATGCATCATAGTAGGCCCAACTATTCCAACATTCATCTTTATTTTAACTTTGGTGACAAAATCAACACCCTTTTCTTTTTCCTGAGATTGCTATGTGCCCTTTTCTATTTTTTTGATAAACATGCTACCTGGTTTACCATTGGAATTTCCAATTTTCCTACTTCTCAAGTTATAATTGCTCCTAGATTGAGTAACCATGTCTGTAGTAATTTGAGAAATTTATTCATCAGAAGGCCGCCTTAGAAAAATTGTCTCCTCACACTTTACTGCACCACATCTAACATCATCAAATTCTTCATCTTCTTCATCAGAAAAAACATGCTGATGATACATCTCCCTTCTAGCTTGTGAGCTAATAACATCCTAATTTTCTATTTCATTAGCAGAGTCAATCTGATCCCAAACATGTGAAGAAGTCATTGCACAACCATTTTCATCATATTTCTCATTTTGTTCTTGGTTTTCAGACATGTTTAAGGCAATAACACAGTACTCAAGACTATGTGGAGATTGAAAAGTACTACACCATGGGATATCATCATTTATATTGACTGAAATCCTTTGCAAAGGATCTGAGGTCCTTTCATTAGGTTTATCCCTTTTAGCTGGAAGAATGGGCTTGCCATCCTTCCACTGCGTATTATAAGGGTAATTTTGCATTCTTGGTTGTCTACTAAAGTTGTTAAAAGTTGGCTTGTCATTAACCACAACCATATTATTTATTTTCTCACCATGATTTAAATCTTCCAAAGCACTTAGAATCTTCTTTAGACTATCATCCTCCTTAGGCTTTAAGTTTGCAGGTCTTCCTGACTCCCTCTTGTTTGACACCTAAGGCTTCCAATCTTTTCTTCTCCCCAACTTCCCTGATATTCTTCTATTGCTTTCTATGTTAATAGCTAACTTGTAAGCCTCCCCAAGATTCCTAGGGTTCTTTTCCCTCAAGAGGTATCCCATATTAGCATTAAAAGCATTCAAGTATGTCACAAGACATACCCTATCATCTAATCTAATAACCTGCAGGAGCTTGTGCATATATTTTTGGAATCTTATATTGAATTCAAGAACATCATCATTCTGATTTTTCTTTATATTATTGATTTCATTAAACATGAACCCCTCATTTATCTTATCACCATAATGTTCCTTAAAAAAAGTTCTAAATTCATTCCAAGACCCTATACTAGCATGTGGTAGACCTCTGAACCAATCCCTAGCATCTTCAGTTAGAGATTGTACAAATAATTTCATTATCACATCATTACGTTCAATATTATAATCATCTATTACATCAATAAATTTCTTTAGATTTTCCTCACATGTGATGACATTATTTCCAGTAAATTTAGGGAGATTTTCTCTAATTTCATCAGGAATTGCATTAGGATAACTAGGAATACCAAAGAAGATAAATTTTTTGTACCTTTCATGAATAGGTCCTCCTTGAGGTAGGCCAACATCTTGAGATGTAGATTCCCTTTTGTTTGAGATAGCAAAAACTTTAGCAGCACCCGGTGGTGGGATATTTGATGTTTGAGTTGCAATGTTCCCATGATTTCCACCTTGTCCCAAAGAAGAAGCAACAATATTTGAAGGTCATAAAGATTGTCTGAGAAACTCAATCTTCTTTTTCATTTCTGCAAAAGTAGCTTCCAATTATCCTTTCTCAAGCTCTTTAGCCCATATTTCTCTCTCTTTTGGCACAACTTCAACTCCTTATCTAAGTGATCATTATCATTAACAAGTTCATTCATTGTAACTCCAACAACTCTTTGTTTACCCTTATCCCTAGGTCTTCTTACCTCACATACCTCCTGGATAACTGTTTGTTCCATTATTTTTTTAGGTTTTGGAACATAATTTATTGCTTCCAAATCTAGTAACCACCTCTTTAAATTCTTAGCTCTTATCATAGCATGTCTTACTTTGTCTTCTTTTTCCTTTTCTCTTTGTTGTCTAATAGCAATCTATTCTTGGATTTTTCTTTCCAACTCATAGACTTCTTCAAAGATTTCTTTAGATTCTAGGAGAGTTGTCTCAAATTTAGCATCTCCCACTTGAAGCTCATCCTCATTCTAGTTTAACCCCAAATCAATAGCCTCCTCATATTCTGATGCATTTCCTTCTTACCCAGGCTGGATTGGATTCTCTTGTCTTGTATCTTCTCTTTGTTTCCATGTATGAGTCATATTCTTATTTTTCCTTCCCTTCCTTGTCTGACTAGGCCCAGAAGTACTTGGAAGCCCTTCTTCTAGTCTATCCTTTGGGACCTAGTACCTCTAAAACTCATTTTGAAAATGATTTTCTGACCAACACTGCTATAGAGATTCTTTGAGTCACCACCCAACTATGTTGGGAATCTTAGAACGTAATTTCCTCAATAGTAAGTGCCACAATGTGTTCTGCAAGACAAAGGATAAGTAAAAGGGAAATAATAACCCTATGTTACCAATGATGACCTACTAGTTATTATAGACTCATGCAAGGTAAAAGTATAAAGCTATGTCACACTTTTATAAAGGGTATGTGTAGGATCATGGTATGCCAAACTAGGCCCTTAAGTGGCAATGAAAATTCAGAAAATCAGGTTTAGGCAAGTTGACATAAAAATTTGAACAAGTTATAAATATTATATCAAAAATATGCAAGAAGAGAATCTGTAGAAAATTAAATTTAGTATCTAAGATAATAGAACTTTTTTGAAAAACAATTATTTTATATGTTGAAAATTTCAAATTTCAATGTAGTAGTACAAAAATTTCAGGAAAAAATAAGAACCAGGTGTATGTCTGACCACCTTAAACACAATCAAATGATAATTATTTTTTACAAGATTCTAGATATAAGTAGTAAACACATGTCCGAATGTGACACATATTTTTTTGTAATTTTTTCCAATTAAATAATTAATTATGATTTTTCTTCTACAACTTTTCTAGAATACAAAAAATCTCGTGTCTGACCACGTTAACTTAGTCTAAACTTTATCAAATTGAAAACTTTTTATATTTTTCTTGTAGTAGGAAAAGCATAGAATGTGAGACATGTTTTGGATTTCAAAAATGTTATGCAGTTTGAAAGTTATAGCTATTTTTCAATAAGTCTATCAATCAAGAATAAAAATATAATAAGTAGGTGTATGTTTGACCACATTAAACAAAATCAAATGATAATATTTTTTTATAAGATTCTATATAAAAGTAGAAGACTCATGTCTAGATATGATGTATATTTTTTTGTATTTTTTTCCAAGTAAATAATTAATTATGAATTTTATACTACAAATTTTCTTGAATATAAAAACTCTCGTGTCTGAACACCTTAACTTAGTCTAAACTTCATCAAATTGAAAGAATTGTTTATTATTATTGTATTAGGTGAAGCATACAATGTGATGTATATTTAAGATTTTAAAATTTTTATATTGTTTGAAAGTTATAGTTGTTTTCCAAAGAGTTTATAAATCGGGACTTCTTTTCAAATCACCACTTTTTGGCATTCCATGATCATGCACATACTGTAAAGGAAAAAGTCAACAACACACAAACTTTTTAACTTTAACGACATAAAAATGGCATTTGTGTTTAGAATTTGGAGATGATGCAAACTAATGAAATTTGTAAAATTGGATGAAGTTTATGCCTATAATTTTTTAAAAAAATTTTGAGCAAGAATTCACATAGTTTTTTGATTTTTGAAGTCCATTTTTTACTTGGTGAAAAATGATGAAAAACGAGGGTCTTGTTCCCACCAAAAAAGTATATACAAATAATCTTTTTTTCCTTTGATTTCAAAATATGTTATAGATGAAATGTATAGGTAGAAAAATTAGTTTTCAATGTATATTTTCTCTGTTATAACTACTCAAAGTCGAACATACCTGAAATCGACAGTTTTCATCTCCCACCAAATTTCTCTTATCAAATCTACACCATGAAAAAAAAAATTACATGTTCTTGAAGAGAACTCTCTCCTCTAGTGTTAAATATAAAATTTCAATTTTTTTGATAAGCTTTACTATTTTTTTCTATTTTTGAAGTAGCTTGTTCTCAAATGTTAAAATACCTACTTGCAGTATTTTGAAATTATAATATATTAGATCTAATTAAAATACTATAAAAATTATATGATGATAATCTTGACTCTTTTCTCTAAAAAAGGGTATTTTTATATTTGTAAAAATATATCATTAAAAAGAGTAGGAGTTATTGAAACATCACTTTTCTGAAATAATTTTATTTATTTAGTAATGTTGGATACAATTGTCTGAGGGAGATTGTTGGATACAATTGTCTAAATTGTGTGTTGTCTTTGATGTCACACAAATGTCATATCAATAAGCAGTTCTGTGTGTCTACCAAGCTCAGCAGTCAGCAAGGTGATTTTCAGTGTCTACCGAGATCTCTCGGGTGTCAAAGGAAAGTACGACAGAAAATAGTGTTAACCGAGCTTCCATGGTTATCAAAGGAAAGTTAGTGTTTACTAAGTTCACTCGGTCTCCAAAGGATGTTGTAGAATTCACAGTGGTAATTGAGTTCACTCGGTCACCTAAGGAAATCTTTTCAAGATTAGTATTTACCGAGCAAGGTCGGCCCAATAAAGGATTTTGTTAATTTGAGAAATAAAGTTTGTTTATTCTAGCTGACTATTGTAATGAGTGTTAATGTTTTTAATGATTATTAGTTCCAACTTGACAATCTGAATGGTATATATAGAAGGTCAAGTGGTGAATTCAAAGTGTGAAGAATAGTGTGAAAGTGTGGAAGTTTGTGAGTGAACATGCAAATCATTTTGAAGGAAGGTGTGTGCGAATTTTGAAGGATGGTTAGATATCCTTGAGGAGCACCAAAGATTTATTTGATCAGGAAGGATCTAGTGAAGCAAAACAGAGATCTGTAATCAACAATTCAGTTGCATCATTATTCAGGTCATTTCATTGTTACTTTCATACCATTGTAGTAGTGATTTCAAAATCTCTTAACCGAGTTGGTTTAACAACCATTTTATAAATCCTCTAATAAGGTGACAGTTCTATTGAATTGTTCAAAGACCTCTTACAAGGTCACTCCTAATAGGGTGATTAAATCCTCTAACAAGGTCACACCTAATAGTGTTTTTTGTAACCTTTAACTGGGTTGGCTCCTAATAGGGCATCACTTCAGAAGAGTGAAAAATAGTAACTATTTACATTGGTGGTTTTTCCCATATTGGGTTTCCACGTTAAATCTGGTGTCTCTTGTGTTCATGTTATTTTCTTTATGCATGCATGTTAATCACTGATGAATGCTTAAGAACAGTTATAATTAATACTCACTGCAATAACCGAGTTACAACATTTCTCTGTATGTTTACTGAGTGAGAGAAGTAAATGAATTAATAAGACATATAAGGGATCTATGGTAATATTTTTGTGGTTAACTGATTCATCCCCCCCTCTTAGTTACTCCATCTATATTTCCAATAATTGGTTTCAGAGCATTTGATGCTTACAAGAAGGGTTTCAAGGACTTAAGCTAAAGATCAGGATGTCTTACAAGAGAGAAATTCCAAGGCTTAACAGAGATAACTTTTTAGCATGGCAAGGTCTCATGAGACTTCATCTGGCTTCCATTGGTGATTCAGGATGCAAATATCTTGATGAAAAATATATAGTTCCTACTGGCACATTATCTGTTGAAGACATTGCAGAGAAAAAGAACCATAACACCATGATGATAGACATTGCATCAGCTCTTAGCTATGAAGAATTTGATGAGATCAAAGACTGCACAACTACTTATGCAATGTGGAACAAGCTAAAGAAAATTTATGGTGGTGATGACAATGTGAAGAGAGCCAAAGTAGAAAGCTTAAGAGGATAGTTTGATCAGATGAAAATGAGAGAAGATGAAAACATTGCAAAATATGTTGAAAGGATCAAGGCAAGTGTTAGTGCAATCAGAGCTTCTGGAGGAATAATTGAGGATGAAACTATTATAAGTAAGGTTCTCAGAACATTACTCCCTATCTATGCAATAAGAGTATCTACTATTCAAGAAAGAAGATGTGAAGAAAATCACAATATAACTTTGGATGCCTTAGTTGGAAGATTGACAACCTTTGAATTGGATAACTATGACAACTATGTTCCAACTTCTAAAAATATTGAATCATCATTTGAGGCCAAACTTTCACTTAAGAAGGGCAAGAAAATAAAGGACATCCAGTCAAAAAGTGAAGAAGAATCAGAGGAAAGTTCTGATAGTGATCTTGAAGTTATTGAAGCATTACTTGCAAAGAAATATTCTAGAGGCAGAGGTAAATACAAAGGTAAAACTCCCTTAATCTATTTTTCATGTGAAGAAATTGGTCATATTGTAGCCAGGTGCCCAAACAAGCAAAGCAAGGATGAGAAGAAAGGTCACAAGTACAATGGCAAGAAGAATTTCAAATCATTCAAGGATAAAGATAAGAAAACATGTTTTTTGGCTAAAGGATTCTGATGATAGTGAAGAAGAAATTGTCTTCATTGCTGTAAAAGATGAATCTGATGATGATGAAGATGAGATGGCACTTATCTCTCATATAAGAAAAAATGATACATGGATCATAGATAGTGGATGTTCACATCATATGATTGGTGACAAAACAAAGTTTGAAAATTTTGAGGACTATGATGGTGGTAGTGTAAGGTTTGGAAACAATGAACCTTGTTGTATACAAGGAAGAGGATGAATTTCACTAACCAAAGAACTTATATGTGATAATACATATTGGGTTGAAGGATTAAAGCATAATCTCCTAAGTGTAGCATAGCTAATCAACATTGGATTCAAAGTTGAATTCATGCATGGCAAAGCAAGACTCCTGGATGACAAGGGAAAACTGATTGGATCAGGCAAACAAACCAACGGTAACCTGCTCTATCTTGATCTTGGTGAATGCTCATGTTTTGTTGCTCAAATTAAAGAAAGTTGGTTATGGCACAAAAGGTTATGTCATGTAAATTTTGATAATATGATAAAAATAAGCAAATTCAAGAAAGTAAGAGGTATTCCTACTTTGAAGAAACCTGATGTTGGTCTATGGAAGAATTGTCAGATTGGTAAAATGGGAAAGACTAGCTTTAAAAGTAAAAACTATCAGTCTAAAGATATTTTGGAAATTGTGCATACTGATTTATGTGGACCTATTGGAATTGAAAGCTATACCAGAGAAAAATTCTTTATTCTCTTTGTTGATGATTACCCTAGAATGATGACTGTTATGTATTTAAGAGAAAAGTTAGAAGCATTTGAGAAGTTCAAATGGTATTTGGCAAGAGTAGAAAAGGAAACAGGGAAAAGAATGAAGTGCTTTAGATCAGACAGAGGTGGTGAATTCATCTCCCATTAATTCAACAATTTTTGCATTGAAAGAAGAATCAAAAGATAGGTATCAGCCCTAGGAACTCCTGAGCAGAATGGAATAACTGAAAGGAGGAATAGATCTATCATGGATTGTGCAAGGACTCTAATGACTGAAAAGAACATTGTTATGAAATACTAGAAGGAAGCTATCAGCACTACAGTTCATACCTTGAACCGAGTATAGTTGAGGAAAGACACATTCAAAACTCCTTATGAGTTATGGTATGGCTATAAACCCATTGCAAGTTACCTGAAAGTATTTGGTAGTAAATGTTACATCTTAAAAGAATCTAGAAAAGGCAAATTTGATGTGAAAAGTGATGAAAGAATATTTTTGGGATATTCTTGGAAAAGTAAGGCATATAGATGTCTGAATTTGTCTACTCACAAAATCATAGAAAGTGCACATGTGAAAGTTGATGAGTTTGAAGAAAAGACTGAAGAAGAAAGCAAAAAGGAACCAAAGGATTACAGAAGATTTGTTTACATTGAACCTGATACATTGCCAGACACATCTGTCAATAAGGAAACTTCATCTACTGAGCCCAGTACAGTAACCAAGTCACAAGAAGAAGTTCAAACCGAGTCACAAGGAACCGAGTCTCAGTTTGAAGCTACTGAGAAAATATCTACCAAGCCCAAGCAACATGAACCTGAAGATGAAATTCAAGAAGATGACAATGTAACTCATTCAAGAGGAAAGGAACCTATATTGGCCAAGTATGTTAGGAGGCATCATACACCAGATCAGATTATTGGAAACAAATCAAATGGTACTATGATAAGAAGTAAACTAAAAGGTACATGTTTACTTGCTGATTTTGAACCTAGAAATGTCAAAGATGCATTGGAAAATGAAAGTTGGATTGAGGCTATGAATGAAGAAATAGAAGAAATAGAGAAGAACAAAACATGGACTCTTGTACCTAGGCCTAAAGATAAAAATGTAATTGGAACAAAATGGGTATTCAGGAATAAGTTGAATGAAGATGGTCAAGTATCAAGAAACAAAGCTAGATTGGTGTGTAAAGGATATTATCAAGAAGAAGGTGTAGATTATGGTGAGACTTTTGCTCCTATTGCAAGATTAGAAGGTGTAAGAACTCTACTTGCATATGCAGCACATAAAGGATTTAAGGTATATCAGATGGATATAAAATCTGCATTTCTCAATGGTATTCTTGATGAAGAAGTCTACATTGAGCAACCTGAAGGTTTTATTGATCCAGACAAAAGGGATATGGTCTGTAAGTTACACAAAGCATTGTATGGTCTAAAACAAGCCCCTAGAGCATGGTATGAAAGATTAAATAACTATCTTATTCAGATTAGTTTCAAAAGAGCTAATGATAACAATAATTTGTACATCAAAGAAGGACCAGATAACAAAATTGTTTTGGCAGAAATATTTGTGGATGATACTGTGTTTATAGGGAATGATGATTAGTGCAAAGAATTTTTAGAGCAAATGAAAAAACAATTTGAAATGTTTATGTTTGGTCAGATAAAGTTCTTTGTTGGTCTTCAGATTCAGCAGAACAAGAATGGTATCTACATTATGTTGGGAGTATTCTTAAATTTCTGAGGTTTTAGTCCAAACGTTGGTCTAGTCCTCTGGTCTGTGAAGTTGTCCTAGGTACAAGTGCCGAAATGTCTTCAAAAATTTTCATAACCCTATTTCAAAAATCCTTACCCTAGGTCTTGTCCTTGAAGAATTTTGAATTCATGTCAAAAACCCCAAAGTGTTTGCCATTTTCAAAATAAATCCTAAGTCAATTACTTTATTTCTTTTTGAGCGTTACTTTTTAAGTCACTTAGGTCCATTAAAGAGCACATGCGTTTATTTTTACGTGGGGGGTTATATTTCTTCCTAAGTCTAGAAACCTGGTACAATAAATAACATTTCTTATGTTTCAAGTTCATCCAACCGTGAATCTTCAAAGAAGATCTAACGACGGTTGCATGTTCGCATGGAATATTTCCAAGCCATGCGAACATGAAAAATAATCGTTGATCTTATAACAAAAGCCAGATGCAGAAACAAGGTGGGACCACTGACAAGTATCTTACAAGTGGCAGCCTTCTATTTGTCGAGAATAGTAGGGCCGGTAACAGAAGAATCTCTGAGGTTTTAAAATAGTAAAGGGAAGATCAGACGACTGTCGTATAATCGCATGGGATCTTTCAACCTATGCGATTATGCAACAGGCCGTTGATCTTGCGTTGAATCAAGTGTGATTCTCCAGTGAAACCTTTTGACAGATGTACATAAATGATGTTTTCTCATTGTTTAGCTTTAGCAGACACCGGTGCTCGAAAAGAAAGAAAGTACTTGACATTCTGCCAAGTGTTGCAAATGTGGAATTTCTTTATTGATGAAGGTGAGGTGGGACCGGCGGCTTAAAAGAAGACAGTGACAGTTAGTGGTAATGGGTTTTCGCATGTTTGCATAAGCTTCTTTTAAGCTATGCGATCATGCAAAAAGCGTTTCATGTTAACGGAGGAAGTTACAAGAGACCGCCAAAGATAGAAAGGTAATGTGACAGTTAGTCGCATGTTTGTGTGAGTGTTTTTTATGTCATGTGATCATGCGATAAGCCATTGGATCATCTGCTAATGAGGATTGATGGTTCTCATTCAAACTGAAGATAAAATGGTGCGAAGTGAGGCTTCCCATTGAAGAAGTGACAGTTCGCTCTTTTGGAGGAGTAATTGTTTCAATCGTGCTAAATTAATTGTTGACAGGACTACTTTAAGTGGCTCATATATCAGAATTTTGTGCACTTTCAGAAGCACAAAGAGATCAAAATTTGTAGAGATTCAGGGGTGAAGATTTCTGAGGTTTGGTTGCTATTCCTGGGTGGTTTCTGAGAAAAAAGGTTGGTAAAATTTTTGTGCGATTTGCTTCCTTATTAAAAGAATCACAGCTCTATGTTTAGTCTATCTTGCAAGGATTTCTTTTAAAGATAAACCTTAAAATGGCCCCAAGGAAAGAATTGTCGAGTAAAATAGAGTATAGTGAAAGAGGTTTGCACGAAGATTTATTGCAGTTACTTCTTGGCTCTTCCACTACCCCGGTGAAGAATAAGAGTTTGATTCCCAAAGACCCTAGGGTAAAAATAGCAGAAGGTTTATATGACACGGCAAGTTTTATTAGAGAGGCCAAGATTGGTACTATCAACGCAAGAGGTGACTCTGATACCACAAGACTGGAATTGTTCAAAGTAGGTTTTAGTCAGAGAAATGCCCCTCACCCTGCAAGCAATAAATGGCAGTCTGACTTAGGAAAACTTGTCGTGCCTGGTGTCTTTTTAGATGTAGATTTGATGACCCAGGTTGCAAAAAATTATGATCCAATCACTAAAGAAATTAGGGATGCAAAGGGAGTGTTATTGTTTAAGGTTTTGACTGAAGAAATCAGGAAGGTGTTCAGGTTAAGTGAACCCTTAGAAAGTTTGGAAAGCATTAACTTTGAAGAACTAAGACAAGTATACAATGCACAAAGGAACTATTATAGAGGCAAGTTGTTGAAGGATTTCTGCACCAAAATTGGAAAAATGGTTGTTGTGGGGCAGAACACTCCGGAGCCTTTTAAAATAGAATATTTTGATCTCAGAGCTAGGGGTGCATATTGGTCATTGTGTCAGGTTTTTGGAGAAGATGTTAGTGAAAGGATGCCAATACACTTGATGTGCATGATGATCCAAATTTTGCATGCACACGTGTCTATCACTTTTGATTTTTCTCCTTTCATTGCTAAATTAATCCATAATGGATTAGTAAAGATTCAAAAGAATGAAAGTGATAGAGCCTTTTGCTGGTACTCTTTCATAATGTACATGTTTCTGTTCAAAGGAGCAAGCTATTTTGAACAAGAAATGAAATTGGTGAGAAAGAAGGATGGTGAAGACATGCCAGTCCAACTATGGAGCCTCACAATGACCTGGGATAAGAAGGATCATAGTTTCATCAATTTTGATAAACATTTTGCAGCTAGACTCAGGAAGCTATTTGTTTTAGATAACCCAAGAATCCCAACAATGTTAGCATAGCTTGTTAGGCCAAACCAGTTTGCTAAGAACTTGAACATCGTACACAATTGGGGAGATGTTATTTTCTACAATGTATCAACTGTTATTAGGTTGTATGGTTTCAGGGGGACCCCTTTTATATTACCCTATCAAGTACCCCTTAGGATTGGAATTGCAGAGTTTTTGAGGCAATTAGGAGATATTGAGGAGTGTGCCCTCACTGGGAAAGGCAAGGGAACTTTATTCCCAAATGTTACTATTGCCCATCAATTCATAATTACCAAGGGTGGATGGGTCTACATGGATAAAATTCTGGCTCCATACCATATGGCTACTTCAATTGCTAGAACAGCAGATCCAGAAGGTTTCTATAATGAAATATTTAAAAAGAGAGCCAAGTGTGCCATGATCAACCATATTTTTAATTTCCCTAAAGATATCATCAGGAATGTAGCAAAGATATAGGAACAAGAGGTTATGAAATAAAAATGGTTGGTATACAAGAAGACACTAGATTTTATCCGGCAATTTGATTCAGGATGGGATCCCCTGAAAAGCATAACTCCAATGGGGAAGAAAATAGACACTCTCATGAATTGGTTTCAGGATGTTTTTCAGACTTTAAATGAGATGAAGGAAAAGGTTATGAAGGATGATCCAAAAAAGGCTAGACAATTGTTGAGCAAGCCTGTGTTTGCAAAAGGGTTACCCCTGGGGAGATATATGGTACAAAAGAAGACTGGTTACAATGTGGTGATACTAGAACAGAGCCAGCAAAAGTAGATGGATAGAAGGGATATCCCATCAACCTCACAAAAGGTTGGAAAACAAAAGGAGATTGTGGAGATCCCCGATTCTCCTCCTCAGACTTCTGAAGATATAATTGATTCTCCACCCCCATCAAAAAGGCAAAGGTTGGAAGAGAGACCTGCTCATGTGGAAAAGGAGTACTCCCCATCACAGTCCCCTATAAGAATTTTTGATGACCAAGAGATTGTAGAACAAGTACAGCAAGTAGATGGTCTAGGTCAGTTCTTTATGACTTATGAAGAAGTAAATGAGGGAGTGCCAGAGCTACCAGAAGAACCTAAGTTGGATCTAACAGTAGGGTAGTTAGTAGGTACTAAATTAGACCCTGTAATCAAGCAAGCTTGTGAAGAATTTTTGGTTGATGTCACTTTTGTTAAAACTAGGGCCTTTATGCAGTTTCTTTGGAAATTAAACATCAAACAATTTCAAGAAATCTATGAGAAGAGACATGAAGAGAATCCGGAGAAGGATTTACAAGTTATAGAGGAAGAATTGAAAATAGAGATGACTGCAAAGTTCAAACAAATCACTCCAGAATAGGGAAGAGATATGGTAAAGATGTCAGGAGTACTGATCCTCCCAGAATGGGATATAGATGATGTAGTAGTGTTTGATGCAGTTAGAAAACAAACCACTCCTCTCCATAGGACTCTAGAAGAAGTAGAACAAGCTGTTAAAGGAGTCACTTTCAGTGATAATCATCAAGCATTGGTAATGTGGTCTTTGAGGAAGAATGAAAGTGATAAAGGAAAGCAAATTGTCAAAGATGACCTCTCAGGGAGTTTAATTGTGAGAAGAGTTACTGATACATATTTGGTGGAGGCATCAGGTATGGTAATGGCCATGGCACAATTAATAGCAACGGTGGTAGAAAAGGAAGCTAAAGAGAAGGATGAGCTCATTGCAAAATTGGAAACAGTTTTGAAGGTTTATGGTGAGATGAAATAGGGGATTCTTGAGAGAGATATTCTGATTGCAGATTTAAGAAAGAAATTGGGAGAATAGGGCCCAATGCAATTATCAAAGCAAATTCAGATAGCTTCCTCCTTTGTAGGGCCTTCCTCATCAAGCCCCATTATTGAACTTCCCCCTTCCCCTTCTCCTCCTTCCATAGATGAAGAAGACATTGATCAAAAGGTAAAGAATAAGTTAGTTGATAAGATAAAAGGTGTTGTGTCACATTTTGTTGCAAAGGTGAGACCTAAAGAAATATACAAATCTACAAAACAAGTGGCAGATGTCTTAGTGACTTTTCAGAAAGAGGTGGCAACTGTGGACAAAATTTTGGAAAGATGGACTGCGAGGAAAGATACTCTGAGGTCATGGTTTGATCAAAATAAGGATCAGTGTGTTGTAAATATTGAGCTTGCAAGTACTTACAGGGTTATCAAGGATCTTTTTGACTTTGAGGTAAATAGGGAGAGTATAAGAAGAAGGTCAGAAATCTTAAAGACAAGATATTTCTAGGATGATTTCCAAATTTTCCCTGGTCTTATTAAGGCAGATGGGGTAATCAAGGATAAAGGTCAATGGATGGAGCAAATAGATAGATGAGTACTGACTAAAATAAATGACATTCTAGGTACAGATGATAATACCCCATTTGTACACTTTATTGAACTCCTTCAGGATGCTAGGTTACACTTTGCTAATGTGAGAATAGAGGTTCATCAGTTGGTTGTTGAGTGGAAAAAGTTGTCCCCAAAGAAAGATGAGGTCCTTGCCTTTCATTGGCCAAGTGAAGAAACCTACATGACTTGGGAATCCACATATCTATCAGGAGATTCAGAAGAAAGGGCAATCAGGTGAAGAAGCGGCAGGTGTTAGTATTCCAAGCTTTTGAAAGTCAAGGTAAAAAGGAACAAAATGTCAAACAAGTTATCATAGACATGAATATGACACCTAGCCAAATAGAGTTGTAGATGGCATTTGATCTAGAAAATGAGGGAGAGAAAGTTTCAAACAAAGAATGATGTAAATTAGCCAGATGGTGGTCATCATTCATGCAACAAATTTAGCAACTGCTCTGAAATATCTTTAGACAAAGATGTCACCTGCGGGATTGTTGGAAATAGATATTTGTAATCTATTGTTGCAAACAACTTTCTCTATTTGTAATCTTGTTTTTAGTGCAAGATCTTTTGACAACCATCCAAAGCTTGTTGCATCCTTTTGAGGATTCCAAGATGGCTGATTGGTATAAGTAGTAAGTCCTTGTTCATTTCAAAGGAGGTTGAAAAATATGCTGTAGAGGCTTGACGCCATTGTTGAAATCTTAGAATATTTTATCAGATTTTGAAATGTATTGATACAGTGAGATTTTATTGGAATACAATAGAATTCCCTTGCATGATTTCAATTGTCTTCTTGTTTGAATTATTTGGCTTTTGTGTATTGAATCTATAAGGTAGTTTTGATATACCATTTACAAGGTATCTGTGATTTTAATCTCTATCTCCTTTCAAGGAAAGGGTAATGTCTTTAGGTTAATTTCTAAGAGCTTAGGAATTTGGCAAGAATTTGATGATCAAACATGTTTAAGAGAGAATGAATTGTAAGGCACTTCATCTGGGATTTGTTTGTGTTTCATTTAGAAGATTTCTGTAAGTATATGTTTCACTGTTTGACTCTATACCCAAAGATAAGGCATTGGTCTATCCTCAATTTGCAGAGATCTCACCCTCAACAAAATTCAAATAATAATTTACTTTCATGTATGTTTGAACAATTGAAAAGATAAAGTTTGTATCAAGGATATAAACTATTGTTGTGATCCTTTCAAGAAGTAGATCTAAAAGGGGTTAACCTGCCCGAGTTCAAAGCTTGAAAAGAAGAAGGAGTTTATCCTTATCACACTTGCCATTTTTCTGTAATGAATGTTTTCTTTCATTAATATCATTGTGAAGCAGTGAGTCTGAAGATAGGTACACCCACCTAGGTCAGTGGAGCCTGAAGTAGAAGAAGGACTTGGTCCTTATCAATTAGCCTTTTCCTTGTAAGAATTTGGAGTTGAGAACCCGAGAGTCAAGTTTGAAAACTATATTGGCGAAGGAAAAGAGCTAACACATTACTCAGTCTAAATATGTCAAGGAAATACTTAAGAAGTTTGGTATGGAAGATTCAAAACTAGTTGGTACACCCATGTGTACTGGACTGAAGCTTACCAAAGATGATGATTCAAAATAAGTAGACCAGACCTTATACAGATCAATGATTGGAAAATTATAGTATGTAGTGCATAAAAGGCCTGATATTGCCTTAGCAATTGGTATAGTAGCAAGATTCTTAACAAAACCCAAAGAAAATCATATGATGGCAACCAAAAGAATCTTGAAGTACTTGAGAGGAACTGAAGATTATGGCTTGTGGTATAAATTTGGAGGCAATCTGGACTTAAAATTGTTTACTGATGCTGATTAGGCAGGAAACATTGATGACATAAAGAGTACAAGTGGTGGAGCATTCTTTCTTGACAAGAGGTTGGTATCTTGGACAAGTAAAAAGCAAAATTGCACATCCCAATCCACAGCAGAAGCAGAATATGTTGCCGTAGTAGTAAACTAATCTAATATTGTTTGGTTTAAATAGTTATTGGAAGGCATGAAGGTTGATATCAAAGAACCAGTTGTTATGTTTTGTGATAATACAAGTGCAATAAATATTTCAAAGAATCTAGTAATGCATTCCAAAACCAAGCACATTGCTATAAAATATCACTTTGTCAGAGAATTGGTGCAGGACAAGGAAATTAGATTGGAATATGTTCATACAAAAGAATAGATTGTAGATATATTCACCAAGCCACTACCTAAGGATGCATTCTTGTATCTAAGATGTAAGTTAGGGGTCATTCTCCTATCCAAAGCTCACTAAATAAAGTTTTAGTGATGCATCAACCATAGCATGTTGAAGATCAGTTAGTTGATGCAGCATAGTCAAGGAATCATTGCATATGAATCAGTACTTAAGGTACATTAGTATTCACCGGTAGTGTGTAAGTTGTCTTTGGCATGTGTTGCAAAAGAGGGAGAGTTTGCTGTCATTTCAAGAAATTTCTAGGAAGGAAAATTTGAGAAGTTAAGAGGGAGAGTTTTCAGTCAGAGAGGAAGATGAGAATCAAAATGAAGCTAAGGATATGTTCCTTATTCTATGTTTTCTATGAAATTTCATTGTGCTATAACATGTTGTGTTGCCATCAATGCCAAAGAGGGAGATTGTTGGATACAATTATCTGAGGAGATTGTTGGATAAAATTGTCTAAATTGTCTGTTGTCTTTGATGTCACACAAATGTCATATCAATAAGTAGTTCAATGTGTCTACCAAGCTCAGTCGGTCAGCAAGGCAATTTTTTGTCTATCGAGATCTCTCAGGCATCAAAGGAAAGTATGGCAGAAAATAGTGTTAACCGAGCTTCCATGGTTATTGAAGGAAAGTTAGTATTTACCAAGTTCACTCGGTCTCCAAAGGATGTTGTAGAATTTGCAGTGGTAATTGAGTTCACTCGGTCACCTAAGGAAATCTTTTCAGGATTAGTATTTACCGAGCAAGGTTGGCCCAATAAAGGATTTTGTTAATTTGAGAAATAAAGTTTGTTTATTCTAGCCGACTGTTGTAATGAGTGTTAATGTTTGTAATGATTATTAGTGCCAACTTGACAATCTGAATGGTATATATAGAAGGTCAAGTGGTGAATTCAAAGTGTGAAGAATAGTGTGAAAGTGTGGAATTTTGTGAGCGAACATGCAAATCATTTTGAAGGAAGGTGTGTGCGAATTTTGAAGGATGGTTAGATATCCTTGAGGAGCAGCAACGATTTATTTGATCAGGAAGGATCTAGTGAAGCAGAATAGAGATCTGTAATCAGCAATTCAGTTGCATCATTATTCAGGTCATTTCATTGTTACTTTCTTACCATTGTAGTAGTGATTTCAAATTCTCTTAACTGAGTTGGTTTAACAGCCATTTTATAAATCCTCTAACAAGGTGACAGTTCTATTGAATTTTTCAAAGACCTCTTACAAGGCCACTCCTAACAGGGTGATTAAATCCTCTAACAAGGTCACACCTAACAGTGTGTTTTGTAACCTTTTACTGGGTTGGCTCCTAATAGGGCATCACTTCAGAAGAGTGAAAAATAATAACTAGTTACATTGATGGTTTTTCCCATATTGGGTTTCCATGTTAAATCTGGTGTCTCTTGTGTTCATGTTATTTTCTTTATGCATGCATGTTAATCAATGATGAACACTTAAGAATAGTTATAATTAATACTCACTGCAATAACCAAGTTACAACATTTCTCTGTATGTTTACCGAGTGATAGCAGTAAATTAATTAACAAGACATCTAAGGGATCTATGGTAATATTTTTGTGGTTAACTGATTCACCCCCCCCTCTCAGTTACTCCATCTATATTTTGAACAAGTAATTGGTATAAAATATGCATTTAATAGATATTTTCAATTGGAAAAGTTGAAGCACTTATCTAACATAGCTAGAATGAATCTAGTTAGACCATATGTTTGACAAAAAATAATTTTAGTTAGAAATATTAAAATTCAACTATGCTGATAAGATGTCTTGAAATGTGACACAACTTTGTGCTTTTACCCTATAATATTTCGTAAGCAAAGTGACCATCTTTCTGGTGTTTCAAAATGACTTATGCTCTTAGGCTACCAATATACCTTCAAACAGGTTTTAGGAGTGGTTAGTTCCAAAATGTATAAGGGACTCAAGGTAATTGGACCAACTATAGGGACAAGACTACCCTCTACACTTTTGCCTCTTTGAAACCAAGGTAGGTATACCTAATCCAATAAAACAATACTCTAATAACACCAAGACTAGATTTGAACAAAAAATGATAGCAAGAAAGTAATAAGTGTTAACCAAACACTCATTGACTCTCCATTGCTATGGACAAATAATCAACTCCTCAACCAAAGTTTAAAATATTGAAACTGGTTCTTGATATAATTTGGGTGATTGTAACAACCTTGATCAGTGTGTGCTAACATGAGATTTACTCATTTAGGCTAGTGCCTTATCCATTGGGCAAGAAATGTTGGAAACTACAATTGAAGCAATTGTTGTATTGTCATTGATGTTAAACCTTAATTAGTAAGACTATTGCTATTTAAGAAAGTAGTATATCTATTTGATTGTTGCTAAGGGGTAAGGCAAGGTTGGTAACAATAGTACCTAAGGAAAGGTTGAGTTATCTTGATACTTCAATGAGTAATTGATTATGTGTGATGTAGGAGCATCCTGGGTGTAAGAGCAATCTTGCATCACCCAAAAATATTTCTATTTTTGTATTCAATAAGGGCTATCTTGCGAAAAACTGCTATTTATTAAAACTTGCTATTTTTAGTAAGTTGGTCATATGATCTCAGAATGTTCTAATTTTACATGTGGAGGTTCACCTCAGTCATATTAGCCTACCAGTAAAGTTTCATGGCTAGATTAGGTCTAGTTTTGAAGATATTGAGGATTTTCAGTATTGGCAGCATGGTACAGAAACTTTGAACTCAATTTTGAAGGCTTTAGAGGCCTCAGATGACGTCAAAAATTTGGGTGATAGGCACTTGCGTGAGTCAAGCCTGTAGAGCACTTTTTGGTCTTTCCAAAATGGGGTTATAATAGTTAATCAGGTCAACTGGTGATGACTTATGTTCTCTGGAAATCAAGCCACTTGAAATGCCAGAAAATAATTTTCCTTCAAAATTTCTGTTCAAGTTTCAAAAGTTATTTTGAGCCGACTTTGATGTAATAAATTGAAAAATAAAATAATTCTAAGTTTGGTTGGCCCTAAGGGCTAAATTTCTGGAACCTTCTCAGGCGGTGGAAAATGCCTATATAAAGAAGGCCCATAGTGTTGTCTAGGGCAGTTCTGGGTAGTAAATCTGGGTATTGATTCAAGGCTTTGTCCTACAGAATATTGTAAGGGAATGCCCATGTGGCTTTGCATATTGTGATTCTAAAAGTTTGTAATTCCACATTTGTGGAGATAATAAGAAGCCAATTTTCTATTCTTGCATATTGTTGTTGTTGTTTCTCTGTTTCTATTATGTGTTTGTGGTAATAAGGGGAGCACCCTTCATTAATGTGGCACAATGATAAGATAATGTATTGTTTATCTAAGTAAGAATGAAGACTAAACTAGCAGGCTTAACTGAGCAAAAGTGAAGAAATCTATTTTAAGCTAAATGTTGTTAGTGTCGACTGAGCTAGTATATGCCGAGTAAATTCAGTGTTGACTGAACACTAGTTAATTGCTGAGGAAGACAGTGTTAGCTAAGGAAACAGTTTGTGTGGTGACTGAGCTTTCTAGTGAAGACCGAGAAGTTGAACAGAGTATTCATTGAGTGTCAGTATTTTACATTTGAGGAAGAATTTAGATTTCCAGCCGACATTGTTGAATTCTTGGTTTATGTAAAATGTGTTGACTTTATTTATTGATTATATAAAAGCATTTAATGCACTGTAAAATGTTTTATTGTAAATCTATTAAGAGATCTAAGATATTTCTATAAGGATAGCCAAAGAACATAATGTAGGATGGATTCAATGAATCTGACCTAACCCTAAGATCTACAAAGGAGATTAAGCGGGAAAAGATGTATTGACCTAATAGAGGAAGTATTAATGAAACCTAAGCTAGAGGTTGAACTAGAGGTGGATGCTGGAAGTTTTGTTGATGTTATTGACTGTCTAAGCAGAGAAGTCTAAAGGAGAAGTGTTGTGATTGCTTGAAGAGAGTTCCAAGCAGAGTAGTGATGGAGATGGTAAAGGTTCATAGTTAGTAAGCCATCATATGTGTATGGAATTGGATCTGATATTTGCAAAGTGAGTTGTATGTTTTTTGGATCAATACTATTGCTACTTTCTAACCATTGTAATAGTCAAAATCCTTTTAATAGAGGTTGACCTAACAGTCAGGTATAAGTCCTTTGAACAAGGTTGCATTCTAATGGAGTGTATGTAAGTCCTATAACAAGGTGCACTTTTAATAGAGTGGTTTAAATCCTTTAGCTGGGTCACACTTGATAGTGTATTTGTAACCTTTGATAGGGGTGGCTTTTCACCGAGCTCACTTCAGAAGAGTGAACATAATAGTAACATGTTACAAAGTAGTTTTTCCCAAATTAGGTTTCCACTATAAATCCTAGTGTTGATACTTGTGTGAATGTTTTGGTTTGAACATTTCTGTATTTTGCAAGTTAGATGCTATTGGATAAGTGGACTGCACTATTATATGTTTCTGTTATGTAATCAGTAATGACTGAGTAGGTGTTGGTTTTGTTAAATAGTTTAAAGTTTGTTTTTATACATCTGGACCTAAGAACAACTAATTCACCCCCCTCTCTGTTGTTCTAAATCATATTAAAAATTGGTATCAGAGCTGTTGGTGCTTACAAAGAACAAGTTTGAAGGTACTTGAAGCAAATGATCAAGATGTATAAGAAGGAGGTACCAAAGCTGAATAAGGAGAACTTCCCTACATGGAAAAGTTTGATGAAGCTACATCTGGATGGTATTGGTGATTTTGCAAAGTATTACATTGAGCATGACTATGCCACACCCGTTGCACCTCTGATTGCCGAGGAAATGAAAGCTAAACAAGAGCACAACCAAGCAATGTTGGAGATTGTGTCTGCCCTAAGTTATCCAGAATTTGAAGACATCAAAGTCTGCAATACTACAAAGAAAATGTGGGACACCCTTGCAAACATTTATGGTGGTGACATAAATGTGTTGATAGAAAAATCTGAAAGCCTAAGAGGTAAATTTGATGAAATGAGAATGCAAGAAGGTGAGAATACTGCACAATATTATGGTAGAATAAAAGAAGTTGTAAATTCTATTAGAGGAGAAAATAGAACTATTGAGGATGAAACTGTAATAGGAAAAGTATTGAGAACTCTACATCCTATCTATCCAATCAAAATTTTTGCAATTCAAGAATCTAGATGTAACTCTACTAATGCTCTTACTTTGAAATATTTGGTTGGTAAGCTTACTACTTTTGAACTTTCTAACTATGATAACTTCACTATTGGTAATATTGAATCTTCTTTTAAGTCAAAAATAGTTTTGAGTAAGTCAAAGAAGGAAAAATAAAGATGCATAAGTGAAAGTGATAGTGACACATCTGATGAAGAACTTGAGGATCTAGAAGCTCTTATGGCTAGAAGACTGAAAAGGGGAAAATGAAGGTATAGAGGTAAACTCCCTATTATATGTTTTTCATGTAATAAAGTTGGTCATATAGCTGCTAGATGTCCTGATAGTGATAATAAGGATGAAGAAAGGGACAAAAAGCATAAAGACAAAAGAGAAGATAGAGGTTACTAAAGATACAAGGACTACAAAGGAGAATGTAAGAAATCCTGCTACATTGCCGAAGAAGAGATTGACACTGATAGTGATGATTTTGAAATTGAGGTTGTCTATGTTGCAATGAAAGATGAATCTGATGAGGATGAGAAAACTGCATTGATATCTTATGTGAACAAAAATGATAAATGGATTATTGACAGTGGTTGTTCACATCATATGACTGGAGACAAGAGTAAGTTTGATACCTTAGATCATTATAAAGGTAGAAGTGTGAAATTTGGTAATGATGCACCATGTCCTATTAGAGGAAAAGGATTGATTAAGATGACTGATAAGATCACTTGTGAAAATGCTTATTGGGTTGAGGATCTTAACTATAATCTACTGAGTGTTGCACAACTTAATAGGATTGGCTATCGAGTGGAATTTCATCACAAGAAGGCCAAAATATTTGATGCCATTGGTGAACTGATTGGAAGTGGAGAACAGACAAGAGGTAATTTGTTCTATCTGGACCTATCTGAAGAAACATGTATGATTTCACAACTTGATGATATTTGGTTATGGCATAAGCAACTATGTCATGTTAACTTTGATAATTTGGTAGAGATTAGTAAGAAAAAGAAAGTGAGAGGTCTACCTAGATTGAAGAAACCTGAGAATGTAATGTGCAAAGGATGTCAGTTGGGTAAGATGACAAAGTCTAGTTTCAAGAGAAAAACTTTTACTTTAGAGAATATCTTAGACTTGGTTCATACTGACCTTTGTGGACTGATGGGTGCACAAAGCTATTGTGGTGCTAGATATTTTATCCTGTTTGTTGATGATTATACCAAAATGATGCATGTAATGTTCTTAAAGGAAAAATCTGATGCTTTTCATTTTTTTAAGTGGTATGGGGCTAAGGTTGAAAAAGAGATAGGTAAGAACCTAAAGTGTCTAAGATCTGACTGAGGTGGAGAATTTACATCAAACAAATTTAATCTATTTTGCAATGATAGAGGGATCAAAAGATATATGTCTACACCTAGAACTCCTCCATAGAATAGTATAGTAGAGAGAAGGAACAAATCTATCTTGGATTGTGCAAGGACATTAATGATTGAAAAGAATGTTGCATAGAAGTATTGGAAAGAAGCTGTAAGTACAGCTGTTTATACTCTTAACCAAGTATAAATCAAAAAAGGTACAAATAGGACACCTTATGAATTATGGCATGGATATGCACTGAATGTAAAGTAATTTAGAATTTTTGGAAGTAAGTGCTACATATTAAAGGATAGTAGAAATGGAAAATTTGATGCTAAAAGTGATGAGGGTATATTCCTAGGCTATTCCATAAAAATTAAAGCTTATAAGTGTTTGAACTCTAACACTAACAAAATTGTGGAAAGTGTGAATGTCAAAGTTGATGAGTATGTAGAGAAAAATGAAACTGAAAGCAACAGAGAACCAAAAGATTACAGATCTTTTGTGTATATAGAGGAAGAAGAGGCAAGTGACAGACCTGCACCCGATGCTAAGTCTCAGGTAAGAAATGCTGAGCATCAGGAAAACAATGTCAAGAGAGAAGAAGAACATATCGAGTGATAGGATGAAGCTGCCGAGTATCAGAAAGAGGTTGTTAAGCATTCAAAAGCTGAATCTGACAATCTTGTTGGTGAGCCTGATGAGAAAAATGAAAGAAGAGTAGAACTTGTTCTAGCAATATATGTAAGGAGACATCACAAGCCTGAACAGATTATTGGAGATAAAGATACTGGAATTTAGACTAGAAGAAAGGCAAGAGATCCAACATGTTTACTATGTGAATTTGACCTAAGACAACAAAGGAGGCATTAGAAAATGAAGACTGGATAGAAGCAATGAATGAAGAGATAGACTAGATAGAGAAGAATGATACTCGGACTCTAGTGCCGAGACCAAAAAATAAGAATGTCATTGGGACAAAGTGGGTATTTCAAAATAAGCTGAATGAGCATGGTCATATCACAAGAAAAAAAGCTAGGCTGGTACACAAAGGCTATGCACAAGAAGAAGGAATAGATTATGGGGAGACATTTGCCCCTGTAGCAAGATTGGAAGGAGTAAGAACTCTGCTTGCATATGCTACCTATAAAGATTTCAATGTATACCAAATGGATGTTAAGTTTGCATTTTTAAATGGTATATTGGAAGAAGAAGTGTATAGTGAACAGCCAGAAGGATTTATTAATCCAAACATAAGACACATGGTTTGCAAACTGAATAAAGCACTGTATGGACTAAAGCAAGCTCCTAGAGCATGGTATGAGAGATTGCACAACTACCTAATCTAGATTGGATTCTCAAGGACAAATCACACAAGCGATCTGTACATGAAATATGAAGAAGGTAAAGGAATCTTGTTAGCTAAGATCTTTGTAGATGATATTATATTTGGTGGACAAGATGCCTTGTGTAAGAAATTTTCAAATGAAATGCAAACTGAATTTGAAATGAGTATATTTGGGGAGATAAATTTTTTTGTTGGTTTGCAAGTATATTAGATGGAGAAAGGAATTTTCATCACCCAGTCTAAATATATTCATGAGATACTGAAAACCTTTGGTATGGAAGATTCAAGGCCAGTAAGTACTCCCATGGCTACTAGACAGAAGTAGTCTAAAAATGATGATGCTGTAGAAGTTAACTAGACTTTGTATAGATCTAGAATCGAAAAGATACAATATGTTGTACATAGCAGACCAAATATTGCATTAGCTATTGGCATTGTGGCAAGATTCTCTGCCAATCCTAAGGAAACTCACATGATGGTGATTAAAAGAATCATGAGATATTTGAAGGGGACTGTTGACTATGGATTGTACTGCAAGAAGCATGACAAGTTTGAACTAAGAGTATATACAGATGCTGATTGGGCAGGAAATGTAGATGAAAGAAAGAGTACTAGTGGTGGAGCTTTCTTTCTTGGACAAAGATTAGTTTCCTAGACAAGCAAGAAATAGAATTGCATTTCCCAATCTACTACTAAAGCTGAGTATGTGGTTGTAGCTGTGAACTGTTCAAATTTGATATGGATAAAGAAATTGTTGGTAGGCATGAAAGAAGAAATCATTGAACCAGTTGTCATTTTCTATGACAACACAAGTGCTATCAACATCTCTAAGAATCTAATAATGCACACAAAGACCAAACACATTTCCATCAAGTATCATTACTTGAGTGAATTGGTACGAGATAAAGAGGTCTGCATGGAATATGTGAATACAAAGGAACAATTAGTAGACATATTCACTAAGGCTTTACCTAAAGAAGCTCATGAATACCTAAGAAATCAATTAGGGGTTCTTCCCCTAACTGAGGCTGCCTAGTAAAGCTAGGAGCACTGCATCAAATGTGTTGCAAAGAAAATCTAACAAATTGATGTAGAGAAAGGTCACACTTTAGGAGCAGCCTAGAGTTGTGAAAAGCACAACAAAGACAAGAATCAGTCATAAGAAAAGATGACAGAGGGAGAAATACTATTACTAAACTAAAAGGATGATATCTAAATCTACAGGATGTATGTTTTTTTTTTTTCTTTGGCATTTTTGTCAAAGAGGGAGATGATCACATATGAATACACAGAATGAGAAGATCAAGATAGAGAGAGAAATTTAGTGGACAGTCAAGCATGGATTAATTGATTCTGTATCAGAATGAAGCTAAGGATATTATAAATATTTCTGATAGATAAGTTTTTGGATTGGTTGGTAATTCATGTGATATTCATATGGTGTTGCCATTAATGCCAAAGAGGGAGATTGTTGGAAACTGCAATTGAAGCAATTATTGTATTGTCATTGATGTCAAACCTTAACTGGTAAGACTATTGCTATTTAAGAAAGTACTATATCTATTTGATTGTTGCTAAGGGGTAAGGCAAGGTTGGTAACAATAGCACCTAAGGAAAGGTTGAGTTATCTTCATACTTCAATGAGTATTTGATTATGTGGCACAATGATAAGACAATGCATTTTTTATCTAAGTAAGAATGAAGACTAAATTGGTAGGCTTAACTGAGAAAAAATGAAGAAATCTAGTTTAAGCCATGTGTTGTTAGTGTCGATTGAGCTAGTATATGCTGAGTAAATTCAATGTTGATTGAACACTAGTTAATTGCTGAGGAAGACAATGTTAGCTGAGGAAATAGTTTGTGTGGTGACCGAGCTTTCTAGTGGAGACCAAGAAGTTGAACATAGTAATGATCGAGTGTCAGTATTTTGCATTTGAGGAAGAATTTAAATTTCCATTCGACATCATTGAATTCTTGGTTTATGTAAAACATGTTGACTTTATTTATTGATTGTATGAAAGCATTTAATGCACTGTAAAATGTTTTATTGTAAATCTATTAAGAGATTCAAGATATTTATAGAAGGATAGCCGAAGAACATAATGTAGGATGGATTCAATGAATCTGACCTAACCCTAATATCTACGAAGGAGATTAAGCGGAAAAAGATGTATTGACCTAATAGAGGAAGTATTAATGAAACCTAAGCTAGAGGTTGAACTAGAGGTGGATGCTGGAAGTGTTGTTGATGTTATTGACTATCTAAGCAGAGAAGGCTGAAGGAGAAGTGTTGTGATTTCTTGAAGAGAGTTCCATGAAAATCAGTGATGGATATGGTAAAGGTTCACAGTCAGTAAGCCATCATATGTGTATGGAATTGGATCTGATATTTGCAAAGTGAGTAGTATGTTTTTCAGATCAATACTACTACTACTTTCTAACCATTGTAATAGTCAAAATCCTTTTAACAGAGGTTGACCTAACAGTCATAGGTATAAATCCATTGAACAAGGTTGCATTATAATGGAGTGTATGTAAGTCCTATAACAAGGCACACTTTTAATAGAGTGGTTTAAATCCTTTAACCAGGTCACACCTGACAGTGTGTTTGTAACCTTTGACGGGGTTGGCTTTTTACCAAGCTCACTTCATAAGAGTGAACATAATAGTAACATGTTACAAAGTGGTTTTTCCCAAATTGGGTTTCCACTATAAGTCCTGGTGTTGATACTTGTGTGAATGTTTTGGTTTGAACATTTCTATGTTTTTCAAGTTAGATGCTATTGGATAAGTGGACTGCATTATTATATGTTTTTGTTATGCAATCAGTAATGACCGAGTAGGTGTTGGTTATTAGATCTGATTTGTTAAAGAGTTTAAAGTTTGTTTTTATGCATTTGGACCTAAGAACAACTGATTCACCCCCCCTCTTTGTTGTTCTATATCATTTTAACAAGAACTCCAAGACACATAAGATGCAAAGACTAGAAAATATTCAAGATTCATAGCCGTAAATACATCTACCACAATCCTTACTACTTATAGAGAATCCTTGTGCAAATTAGGATGAATTAATATCCCACCCAAAGAAATATTTAATCTAATCCTAGATCAGAACTCATGAGTGAAGATACATACATAACAATTATGTAATGAACTAGAAAGTTCAAAATTCATAAAACTTGACATGACGGAGAGAAAAGAGCCTAATATTTGTATTAAGTATGATGAATACTACCTGTGCATACAAATTATCTGAAAATAAAAGCTTTCAAATAATAGCTTAGACCTGCAACTTACTATCTTCTATTAACAAACACTAAAGAAAAAATCATTACAATCTTGATTGAGACTAGGGTTCAAAAAGTATTCCTATTAAACACCTAACTCCCAATATCTTGAATGATCATGAAAAAATCCTTTTATCACCAGGATTGCAACAAGCATTTGATCATTCATGACAAAATTTAAAATTCAACCACCCTCAAGAAATTGAATTACTATAGACAAGACATGCCACCTAGTAGAAGGCCATCAAGATCAAATTGATCGACAATCATAGCACACATTCTAGCCATGTACCCCACAAGGACAAAGAAATCATCATTAAAAACCCCCATTGATTTGGGCTACATCAAAAGCGGCATGACCTGCATGTCAAAATCTCCTCGACAAAAATAGCTCAAGACACAAAATCATCATGCAATGGTCACCATGATCCTTCCCATAAATTCTCACCTATAACCAAGGTGGAATATGACCAAACTAAACCTACATTATGGCTTTTTGGCTCACTTTCTTCAAAACCCTAGTAAAAACCCTAGGAAAGAGTTCAAAATTTGAAAGGCAACTATTACCATCAAGTTTAAAACATGACTGTTGATCTAAAATCTTCTTGAAAATTTGGGCAACCCACATGAATCGGGATAGCAGTCAACTTATCCTTTTAAAAAAAATCTAGCCATGTCACTTATCCAACAACTAATCAAGAACAGGCACATTGGATTGACCTGGCAACTGGACCCACTATCTTATCAACCTTTCCATCAGATGGCCATTGCAAACTCATAATCATCATCTATCCTACATCTTCCCTTTGCAAAATCATGACAACTATCAGGTCTTCTTGAACTTGCAATATCCTTATCCTTTAGCCACGACCAACCCCATTAACCTTAAGTCATAGGGAGATCATGCGACTTAGGAAAATCTCCAGGTCACTCAATAATTTTCTTAACCATGGTCCAATTAGGAGATCAAGAGAACAGAGCATTGGTGTGCTTGCTTAACATTTCCTTGACCCTATGTTTCATGCAGTGAAAAAGAAACCATCACCCGATCAATCTTCACCAATGGCCCATATCATTCTCCAAGTCTTTACCTTGAACTCATCTTCTATCTGGAAAACACATGACCAGAGACCTCACCTAATTTCTAGAATTTTATCTTAACTTGGGTCATGTCTAGAGATCATGCAAACAAAGGCATTCACATGATCACTAAGTATTTGCCTTACTCTGGGTTAAATCTGGAGAACTAGCGCTAGCCACCGATCAAATCTACATCAATAGTTCTCATTCAATCTTGAAACCTTAATCTTTAACCCAACTAGATCATGAGATCATGCTACTGAAGTAGTCGCTAGATCTTAGAACTTTTCTCTCAGCCCCAGTTACATCAAGAGAACACGTGAAAGCCTTTATTCACCAAGTCACCAAATAAATTACTTAACCCAAGATAAATCATGAGATCAACCACCAGCTGTTGATCTTGTCCTCATCCATAGTCTTCACTGAATCGCTAAGTGTTATCAAACTTAATCAGATCATTTAGAGAACATGCGACTGAAGGGAAAGACTAACCATTTTCCCAATCGCTAAATGCTAAGAACATAACTGCCTAGATCAAGAGAATGTGTGAACACTACATTCGTTGGATCACCAAATAGATTGACTGACTTTCTGAGAACTTGGAGATTAGGTGACTAAAGAGAAACATGACATAGACCAAGATACAGTGACTAGTTTGGTAAATAAAAAGTGACTTAAAAGATTAATCCCAAGATCCAATGAACACTAAGAAATAAAAGACCATGTGTGAACTCAGATACTTAAGTGGCCAAAGAGGTAATAGAGAAATATAATTGGGTAGGGTTTTTCACACTCAAATTTTTTTCTAAAAGCCTGGGACATGGACTTAGACCTATTTCTCATACCTTAAAATTGTAGTTTCTCCCTAGTTTTATCAAAGGATCTAAAATCATGTCAAAATCAAAAGAAAAATCAAGTGGATAATGAAGATGAGGTTCATTGTTTTCCCTTGCAATAACAGAAGGATCATCTTCATTAGAGATAAGATGAATGTCATCAATAGTGTCTTCCAAATCTACAATGTAGGACTCCACAAACAAACCTGCAATGTATGTCAAGTAGTCATCCCATAGAACAACATATAGAAGAAAAGAAATAACATGCTACAATGAATCACACAAATCTATAGTTGTAGGAGTACAAGCATCCTTAGGATTAATAGTATAAGTAATCTCAATAGGAGAAGTAGGATATGAAGGTGGAGCCAATAAATCATCATGATTCTCAAGTTGCACAAGATGTTCAATCTTCCATAATGTATGCTCATCATAGAGAATGTTGTCTACATCATCAAGTGGAATAATACAATCTACAACTGGATCTTCTAGTAATGGAGGAACATGTGGATCTCCAAAGTGTTCCCAAATAATGATCCAACATGCACATAGGAACTCAATATATCCTAGCTTGGTTTTGAATTCATAGTAGAAAAATAGACCAAGGCTGTAAGAAATCAATCTCTTGGTATCCAAATTCCTTTCATGCCAAGCCATTTTCTTCAACTTGGACATGAGTTGTGGATTGAGTCCATAAATATTATGCAAGATTTATATCCATCTACAATATGTGATGATGCTTTTTTCCCATGATGCATAATTATCCCTAGTAAAAATTACAACAATCTATGAATTGTATATTCCATGATTTTAGCCATGATGTATTCTCACATGAAAAGATGAGATCAAAAAATCACGACACCCCCATAAAATGCACTCAATCAAAGAACCTCCCTAAAATAGATAATTTTGGCACTTTATACTTAGTGCATGTACAATTGCCACTTGCAATACAAGGCAAAGTGGACTTCTAATTTCGGTGATTACAACTATAGAAATGAGACTATAGAAGACTCAAATAAATAAGAAACAAGATCAATCAATAATCTAACCAATTACAAGTGCCAAAAAAGGCCAAAACATGCCAAATATCAAAAGTGTTATGTCCTATCAAAATAGATACAAACTGATAGAAAATATAAATATTAGACAAAAAATCACACACTTTCAAAAAAATGACACCTACAAATATGTCTGTATGATCTTGAATGAAGCCTCTAAAGTTGCATAAATTAGGACTGGATAGGAACATTCATCAAAAGCTATGAATTTTGGAAAATTTATCCATTAAAATAAAAAAATAACTACACAGGACTGAAGAGCATAAAATTATACCCTAAATAAAAATAATTGCATCAAAAAAGGCCTTAGAATGACCAAGTTATGGGGTCTCAAAGTTTTCTTACAAAATGAAAACTTCCAATGAGAGGGGTTCACCAATTTTCAAAAGATGCTAACATTAACAAGATAGGGGGATAAATTTTATGGCTTAATGAGCGTCAAGATAAAATAATAACCATACAAAATGACATATGAATGCTTGTCAAAACAAACTTGACTATTATAGAGACTTCTCCAGAGCTTAAATTTGATAATTTTTTTAAAGTCAAGGCAAAATTAAATAAACTAGGCTGATAGTTTATAAGACTGAGAAAATTTAATAGGTAATTATTAATGAGGTCATCTATAGTTTTATGTTGAATGTGGCATGTCTTGATAATGTGTGTTGGTAAATGCCTAAGCTGCTTGAGAAATTGAGTTGGCATGTCCCTATGCAAGGTGTCATTTCTGCATTGATCTTGAGCTGATATTAGTGAGAAGGGTGTGGGCACAATTAATTTTATATTCATCAAGATGATGGATTTATCAAGCTTGAGACTACAATAAAAACATCCACTATGATATGAGCTTTAGATCTAATGCAATAAAAAGTGTCACTACTCTCTTGTACATTGGTGTGTTGTCTCTATATGTTCCACATTTGCATGGATGTCTATATGTGTCTATGTCATCTTCATTGGCGGTCAATGCAGAGAAGGGTCAAGATCACTTAAGAAAATGTTTTTTCCTACATTGATTACAAAATAGGAACCACTAGCATTTAAATTAATTCTACTACAACGTTAGTACAAAAGGTGATTGGCCTGTGGGTTGTTTGGTCTCACTAGTATGTTTGGGAGTTATGGCCAAATTTTCTTATTGCACAATGTTATGTTAGGGCCTAGGGCTTACTACCCTATCTGGCCATATTGATTTGATACTCTGACACCTCTTGTAGATTTGATAAAAAATGAACAAAATCCAGGTGTTTGTGCCCAAAAATTTTCCAAGAAAATAATATGCCTGAAAAGTGGAAATTGATGGAATTAAATAGAGGAAATTAATTCCAAATCCAAAAATAATATCTTATTTAAAAAAAACAAAATTCATACCCAATTGCAAATTAGGCTTCACAAGTCTGATTTACAAAACAATTTTGCCTCAGATTTGACTTTTGCCAAAATTAAGCAAATTTATAGTTAAAATTCACTAGAATGACCACTTGGACATAATGGTGATGTCATATATTTCTCTAGATACTCCCATAATCTTCTACACCTCTATATCTGAAGCATAAACCTCCAAAAGTAGAATAAAAAATATCTCTAATGGCTATGCAATGAACACTCCTGTGGCTCTGATACCATTTAAGAATTTTCCTAAGGCAATGAATGAAAATGCCAAGATCTAGAAGCTCAATAGATAGTACAAAAGAGAGAGAAAAAATCATATGATAAATTGATTTACTTGATTCAATAATGATCAATAATGATCAATAATGAAATACAATGAATTAATAAATCTACAATGTAGATATACATGAATATATATAAAATGAATGACAATTAGGAGTGATGCAAGAGATAACCTATCAATCACACTAGGTTTCATCACATGTCTAGTAAAGGTGGATCACCCTCCATTGTACAATGAAGTATGTGTAAACATGTGCAACAATGATAGGATGATAATGTGATAAGATAAATAAAGGAGGATCTTGTTAGAAATAGGAAATACTGAGAGGGGGGGGTGAATTAGTATTTCACAAAATTTTTCTTTTGCCCACTTATGGATATAACAGATTACTTTAGTGCATACAAAGATTATCAAGCTGATTAACAAACATAGCAGTAAATAGAAAGAACTCATAACACATGATATGTTCTCGAGGAAACCCTGGCCAAGGGAAAACCCTGGTGGGGATGGTACCCACAAAGATCACTAATCAAAAGTATCTTGTTAGGGATATTGGACCCTGTTAGGAGTCAATTTACAATATATAGTAGATCTGTCCTAGTTAAAGGACTTTAGGCCTTGTTAGAAGCCTTAACCCTGTTAGGAGTTAGATTACAAAACCTGATCACCAGCTGAGCTCACTGCCCAAATAGGTAATAAAAAATGTTTCTGACTGTAATATGGTACTCCTTACAACTTCACATCAATAGCCTTTGCTGCTATCACAATATACAACTATCACAAGTTATCTTTTCTTTCTTTTTACACATCACATATATCTTTCATTACATTTCAAGTATGCCTAATATATGAGTTATTAGAGCTAATAAATTTACATGGCCAGCTTCCAAAATCTTTATCCAAGAGTAAACATCTAGGATGTCATCCCTTCATAATGTTAAGTCATTGTTTTGACAAGAAAAAATAATCCCTTAACTCTTTCGCTAATACTGTCTCCAAAATTGTTCTGTCTGCAAAAAATATCTTCGGTAAACTTTGAATAACTTTGTTTGTACTACTCCAAACTTTATGCACACTGAGATGGGGTATCCTCATACTCTATAGAAGCTTTAGTTAACTATGCAAACAAAAATATTGCTCCAGTGGACGTCGCCAACTAAATCTTCATCGGGTGCTCTGTCAGGATCACTGTATCCATACTTAGACAATTTCTTCCTTCAACTTGCCATACTTGCATTCTAGATTCTATGCTCTCAATAGAGATCATATGTTTCCATAATGATAACATCTATGCATCCACATTAGCCAAATTGCCAACAATCTCCCCCTTTGTCATTGGTGGCAACATATGGGAAAATTGGCTAAGTGTGCAATCAAAAATTCAAAGTATTTACACAAAATTGTGGCCAAAAGTTATACAACACATATACAATATTGTACTCCATAGAATAGCTCCCCCTATGAGTATCCTTCCTCATAATATATTCAATTTTCTGCTATCTCTCTCCCTTTGACAACAATGACAAAGATAGGGTGTACAAAAATTTTAAAATTTTTTTATACCTTTATATCAGTTATTGCAAAGCTAGTAGGCTTGCAACACAGTCACCAAACTCTGACTTCCATGATTCAAAATATTTCTCCCATACCTTCTTGATGGATTCAACAACATTGAGTAGAGTACTCAATCAATATGCTGCTGTCTGACAAGCTTGCAGGGAATTGAAGCTAAACTTCTGAAAAGATGTCTTTGTTGAAAGACACTGCTCAATTTGGTCTTCAACAATTAAGGTCTTGATTGAGATGTGCTCTCTCAAGATGTTAATCCTGAGCATCTTTCTATTCTTCTCCTCTGCTAACATTCTGATTTCATCATTTAACCTCCTTATGTTCTTCTCTACAGAACTTATCTTTACATTTGGGCTTAACAAGGTGTTTGTTTCAGCTATAATTGCATCTATCTTGTCTCTGATCTTATTATCTTCTTCAGCTATTAGGATTTCTGATTTTGTGTATATACAAACTCTTTCCAATCTCAAAATGTTTCCAGAAATTCTTTATGCATACATCCAAACTACCAATATCATTTTGAATATTTACACTTAAATTTTGTTGCATTTCTGCTTCAAAGTCTTCCTGAACTTTTATTCTAGCAATATCCTTTAAGTTAGAAAATTCAGAGTCAAAAGAGTTTATTACTATTTGAGCTTTCTCAAGTGGATTTGATTCAGATACCTTAGTGCTAATCACACTCTCAAGTTTCTCTGTCAAAACTCTAACTTTGCCTTCAAGGTCCTTCACCTTCTTATTCTTTCCAATAATTTTGTTAAGAGATGTGATGAACTCAAGCTGATCATCTTCAACTTCTTTTCCAAGGTCTTCAAAAATTGAACCAATTTGCCTCTTCTTACTGTCAGGTGCACTAGGGGTAGTGACCTCTGTCAAAATTTGTTTACCTTTAACTGTCTGTACTGCTGGAATTGATTTTGATACTGCTGGTGCTTCCACTGCCTTTGTATCCTTTTCTGATTTAGTAATCTTCTCTTGCTCTTCTAAAGCCAAATTGTCAACAATGTTTCCTAGATCATGAAATACTGCATCATCTGACTCTAGTGTCACTTTGGTTCCTTCAATGTCCATTGATTCTTTGCCAATATTGATATGTGAAGAAGATGGAACTTCTTCAATACCAACTTCCTCTGCATGTGATTCCTCTGATTGCTTCTGTTGAGGGTCTGATTCAACATGATTTTCTACAACTATATCTGTAAGAACTTGCATTACTGCTTGCTTTGTCTCTTTCTGTACTTCCTCCTTTTTCCCTCCCATTATAAGGATTGTTCTTCTCTTAGTTCTCAATAAAGTTCCAAGAGACTTCAAGAATCTCTTCAAATGATCTTCATCCTCAACTTCACAGAACTGTCTGATTACATGTTCTCTCATCTTTATGTCCTCTTCTTGTGCTCTTTGTTTTCTATTCACAATTCTGTTATACAAATCTTTTGGGATCTTACCATGAATAGTGCTAAGTTTCTTATCTATCACAATCATATGTGTAATCATTGCATTCTCAAAATTCAACCTGTCAAATGATCCATATAGATCATAGAATTTATTCAACTTAGTGAAGTCTCCATGCTTCAATATATCTTCATTAACTCCTTCAATTCTTGGTTTCCAAGTTTTCTTCTTGATTGAAACTACATCATCATCTTTAATTACTGCTATATTTCTAGGTACAGGTGGTACAATTACTTTCTGTCCCTTGCTGGGTCCTGTTGCACTCACTTTTACTCTTTTTCTAGGAATAGGAGAAAAAGATTTATCTCCTTCATCTTTTTCAGATACTTCAACTTTTACCTTTACTGCAATAGGATCAACAGGATCTGCACTAGATGTCTCAAGTGAAATTACAAGATTTTCACTTTGCTTCAAGGCTTCTATAGTCTTCTTATCTATGTCAAACTCATGACTTGACATACCTAATTCTTTCAATATTTTCTTCATAGTAGATTCAACTCTCTTACTAGATTGCTTCTTTTCTCTCAAACTTATTGCAGAGTTGAAATTCTCTTCATAGGTTCCAAACCTATTTGCATGACCATCCAACTCACACTTTAACAATCTATTCACATATCCTATTGTTTCTACTTCAGATATTTCATAGCCAAGAGGGTCTATGAATTCCATTCTAGGCTCAACTACTTCAATGTAGGTGAAATCAGTGTCTACCATAAAACAAATGTCATCTTTATGCTTTTCAACCAAGGATTGAGGAATCCTTGATTTGTTCTTAACAATATTCTGAAAAGTCTTCAATACAAGCTTCACACTGTCATTAACTTTATCAAAAAGGTGCTCCATGTAGACTGAGTTTATTCTTTCCATTGTGTTCACATTGTCACTCCAATCAACTGTGTAAGGAAATCTTCTCAAAATATGTAAAAACATATAGGTTATCAGAGATGAAAACCTAAACTATGTGTACTTAGCCGCCTTAATCTTTTCTAAGTTCTCAAATAACTAAATTTTCAAAATTTCACATAGGTCTACTTGTTTCTTCTCAATACACATAAGATAAGCTACATGAACCATTCCTACAGCCATGTCATCTTCCCTTGAACTACCATAGAATTTAGTTGTTAGGATCTTGCAAAGGTACCTAACATCATCTTGCTTAATTTTACTTATCACAATTCCTCTACCATTATAACTAGATCCAGTGTTATCTAAAACAATCTTTCTCATGTTCTTTTCATTCAGTGGAATCTCTCCAACTTTAGATAATCCAGTAACATCATGAATTAGGTCAGAAATTATATCAATAACTCTGTCCTCAATCCAGAATTTCCCATTGTGGATTCTACTCAAAATGATCTTGGTACATTCCTCATCATTAAATTCATACTTCATGTAAGATTTGATAATTTCATTATTCTCTAGGTGCCCATAAGCCGGTTTAACTGACATGTCTTGATTGTACAATTTCCTATAATCATCACTAAAATCTACATCTTCCAAAGTTTCAAACTTGCAACCTAAATATCCTTTAACATTCTCAGTGTGCAATACTCCATCTGGTACAGATGATATTTCTAAACTAGTATCAATTTCAGTTGGTTCTACTAGTTCTTTCTTAATCTTAGGTCTATTCTTATCCTTAACATTATTAACCATAGAAATATCCATCTTATCAACTGATTAAAGATCAAAAAATACCTCAACTTTGCAAATCTAGGGTTTCGGTATGATCATCGCTGCAAACTACTTTCAAACTTCTTCAAATCATCCTCAACTCACTTTTTCTTCTTTCAAATCTCTTTTCAATCACTTTGTAATCATGATAACTTCAATTTCAACCTTATAACACTTCACATTAACTCAATCTGACATCGCATTCATTCATTTTGCCACTAAAACCTCAAAAAGCTGATTCTACAAACCTGCAACCATAAAACTTTCTACGACCTCGCAAAACACAATATTTTCTTTTGCACACTTAACCATAGCATTAGTACAACATAATAAACCTATATCTAACTGTGCAAAACTTAGCTCATTCAAATTCCTAATCTACACTAATCCTAAGTCCTAAACTACAGAAACTTACATAATTTAAGTACTTAAAGAAGGGTCAGGTAAAGATTCATCCTTACCATTAGTTACATTACCTTCCTGACTAATTTCAGTGCTGACTATACCTCCTTGATCTGTGCCTTTATCAAATTTTACTTCATCTTTATTGCTACAACAACCTTTCTCTTTGTTTCCTGCATTTTCATTCCTTCTTGCATTGTTCCTAGGGTTAGGGTTATGATGATAACCTCCATTGTTCATTCTGCAAAATCTTGCTGAGTGTCCAAATTTGTTGCATATCTAACAAATGATTCCATTGTTTCCAAATCTCTGTCCTTGCTGGTTAATCTGTGACCTGCAATTTCTAGCAATATGTCCTACTTTGTTGCATCTAAAACATACTACCACTTTTCTTTGATTCATTTCTTCAATAGATTTCTTATCTGCATTGTTAGTATTCCCAATCATTCTATCATAATTATTCAAAATTACTTTAGGTCTTCTACATTCGTTAGCTCTGTGTCCAAAACTATGACAATTATAACAATGTCCATTAAGAGGTTTAAATTGCTTACCTGTGCAATCTCTCTTCATGTGCCCAATAGTATTACAAGCAAAACATCTACCTTTGAATTCTCTTTGCATACCTTTAGATGATTCTTCCTATTTTGATTCTTCTTGCTTTGATTCTTCTTTCTCTCTAGGTGGTTCTTCTTTAGGTGGATCTTCCAATGTGTTCTCATCTAGCTTATTTCCTCCACACTTTCAGATGTCTTCAGATCTGGCTTCTTACTTTCATGGATTGTTCTAAACATACTAAATCCAAATCCAATCCTATTGAAGAATGGTTCTTCAAAAGAAATTTGTTTTCCAGTCTTATCACTATTTGAATATAGCCTTTCAAGTTGTTGTTTAGATTGAGTTAATTCACCTTTCACAATTTTATTACACTTCTCAAGTTCCACATACTGCAATTTTACTGTTTCCTTTTCAAGTCTTGACCTCAGATCTTCATTCTCAATTTTCAATTTTTCATTATCAGATCTCAAATTTCCATCTCTCATACTAAGCTTTAGATTTACTATCTTCAACTCATGCTTAAGGATCTCATTTTCTTTTTCTAATTCATCACAATCTTCAACAAGCATATCAGATTTCTTTTCAGATTTTAGATCTTCAATCTTACCTTTTAATTTGTCAATAGCATTCTTTGCATCTTCATATTTTCTTCTTAAGGAGTTTGTTTCATCGGTAAGCATATCAATCTGTTCAAGAGCTTCTTCAAGATTCTTCTGAAGTTGATCCATATCCATAGAGATCTTACTCAAGCTGCTAAGCTTTCCTTGAATGTTCCTTCTCTGAGTAATTGTTCTCTGATACCAATTGTTAGAAATAGGAAATACTGAGAGGGGGGGGTGAATCAGTATTTCACAAACTTTTTCTTTTTCCCACTTATGGATATAACAAATTACTTTAGTACATACAAAGATTATCAAGCTAATTAACAAACATTATAGTAAATAGAAAGAACTCATAACACATGATATGTTCTCGAGGAAACCTTGGCCAAGGGAAAACCCTGGTGGGGATGGTACCCACAAAGATCACTAATCAAAAGTATCCTGTTAGGGATATTGGACCCTGTTAGGAGTCAATTTACAATATATAGTAGATTTTTCCTGGTTAAAGGACTTTGGGCCTTGTTAGAAGACTTAACCCTATTAGGAGTTAGATTACAAAACCTGATCACCAGCTGAGCTCACTACCCAAACATGTAATACAAAATGTTTCTGACTGTAATATGGTACTGCTTACAACTTTGCATCAATAGCCTTTGCTGCTATCACAATATACAACTATTGCAAGTTATCTTTTCTTTCTTTTTACACATCACATATATCTTTCATTACATTTCAAGTATGCCTAATATATGAGTTATTAGAGCTAATAAATTTACATGGTCTACTTCCAAAATCTTTATCCAAGAGTAAACATATAGGATGTCATCCCTTCATAATGTTAAGTCATTGTTTTGACAAGCAAAAATAATCCCTTAACTCTTTCGCTAATACTGTCTCCAAAACTGTTCTGTCTGCAAAAACTATCTTCGGTAAACTTTGAATAACTTTGTCTGTACTACTCCAAACTTTATACACACTGAGATGGGGTATCCTCATACTCTATAGAAGCTTTAGTTAACTGCGCAAACAAAAATATTGCTCCAGTGGATGTCGCCAACTAAATCTTCATCGAGTGCTTTGTCAGGATCACTGTATCCATACTTAGACAATTTCTTCCTTCAACTTGCCATACTTGCATTTCAGATTCTACGCTCTCAATAGAGATCATATGTTTCCATAATGACAACATCTATGCATCCACATTAGCCAAATTTCACTAGGTGTAATCACATGTCTAGTAAAGGTGGATCATCCTCCATTGTACAATGAAGTTTGTGCAAACATGTGCAATAATGATAGGATGATAATGTGATAAGAGAAATAAAGGAGGATCTCACACATAAAGTGGAATGAGATAAAAACTAACTCCACCTAAAGTGGATTTATCCTACACCATGTTCTAAAATGAAATGAAATTTCCTATGTGTCTACATGAAAACTAGTATGAAAATGCATTATCTTAAGTAAACTTAAGTAAAGTGTAATTAGGAATATTTAATTATACTAACAACATTAAACCATCATAATGACAAGTTTATTTAAAAATATAAAGAGCTATAAACTATCATCAATTTTCTGTCTAACCTCACACAAAGTTGAACATTAAACAATAACTCATAGCTTCAAATTCACAAATCATTTCCATTGCATATAAAATTGATAAAATCCTACACAAATGTATTCAACATAAGAATAATGAACATCCATAAGCTGTAACACTATCCATAATTTCTAGGCTTACTTTAGATGCTATCCTATTAAATTATGCAAACATATTTTTTTTTTCTCTATCTATATTGTCTAACCTCAACAACATAGAAATTTAGTAATAAATCATCAAGTATGTAACTGATTATTTCTTGAAGATAACCACCCCAAATATCAGCCAAATTCTAAACACAAAACATAAAGAAAGATGACCCTCAAGAGCCTATAAATTTTGGATCAATAAATTTAAAAGAAATAAAAACATTTTAAAACTAATCAATCACCACAAGTTATTTCTCTTCAATTTCCTAGGTTTCACTTCCTTGCACCACATGTCCTCTCAAATCCATTGGTTGAGCTTGAGCTGCTTGTCCATGTACCCTAGCTTGATATAGCCCGTACTTAGTGAAAGCCTCTAAGACAATGTCCTAGATTGGGACTTACCTGTTATGCTTACTTTCACCCTATGATTCTGCAATTCTCATTCTTCTTCAATGATTTTGGGGTGAAGTTCTTTTTCTTATTCTCTAAAACTAGGGATATGATCTTCCAAGTGCCACACATTATCCATTGTGTCTTCATTTATAATTTCTTTTGACAAACCCTCTTGTACCTTATCTTTAAACTCATGAATTACTTCCAATATCTCAATCTCCACTTATATAAAATGGGATAATAAGTTCTAAGAATCATGTTAGAATTTGGCTAAGGCTTTCCTTATGTATTTCTTTGATTGTTCATAGACCACAACTTTTCATTCCAATACATCTATCCATGTCATGAACTCAGAATAAATAGGTTTTCTTAGTATCCCTTCCCCTATTGTAGTTGCATAGGACATATTAGCAATTTCCTAGAGTTCAAATCAAACAACTAGTAGATTTACATGTTCCCTTTTAAGTGTAAATGACTCTATTTTATTATTTTTTAGTGACTAAAGAATATATTTTCATGACTTCCTAAATAAATAATATGATATTTATTAAAATTTTCTCTACCCACTTATTCACCACTAGGGAAACATTCTAGGATTTTTTGATTTGATTTAATTTAATAAATCCTAATCCAACAATGTGAACTATCATTCTTCAGTAAAAGCTTGCATCCCCTTCATGAAGAATAGACTGAATGGAAGTCACTAGAGAATTTACTTGTTTCAATAGTTCCATGTTCTTTTTTTTCTTCCAATTTTACTCTCTTAGCCAAAGCTTTGATAAAGGTAGTCACATGGTAAATATCTCCTGTAGAAGTGGGCACACCCATGCCAATTCTTCTCAAGATGAAGTCTCTTTCCATGACTTCATTGTCATGCCCAAAATATAGGGCAAAACTCACATAACAATTTTTTTTTAAAGCACAAATGACAACAAGCTAACACACTAAGGTTCATTTAACAAGTACAATCACATAACCCAACACATGTTAATGCATAAGAGGTATCATGGCATGTGCTGGCTTGCCAACATCCCTAGATTGTTAACTACATCAGTTAACTTGAAAACCCTAACTAGGTCTCTTAGAAATCCTAACCAGGTTTAAACAAGAGTTATTAAAAGAGATAAACCAAAGAGAAATTAAAAAATAGATAAAGATAAAAATTCAAAGGTTGGGTCAACACATCTTAAAAAGGTTAATTTAAAAATAATGATTAAGTCAATCGCATTAGTAACCCTAGTGGCCCTATTGCAAACTAGGTTACTAACTAGATTAGAAATCACAAAAATAACCCCAATATATAAAAGATAAAATAAAACCAAGATAATAACCCCACATAGAAACTAGGGTCAAGAAATTATTACCCATTAATATAATAATATACAAATATTTTAAATTAAAATGTTATATTTTTACATAAGTCATAAAGCTCCAAAGTATATTTATTTATTTAATTTTTGCATTAAAAAAGATTTAATAACCCTATAAAAACATTAATAATAAATAAAATATTATTGCTAAGGGATAAATAATTTACCTAAGTCTCATCTTGGACATTAATTAATCTCCCCTAGAATAATCCATTTAAAAATTGAAGATAATAAAATCAATATAAATATTAAATATTAAATTGATCACCAATTTTATATTAAAACTATAATAATATTTATTTAGAAATAAATATTAAATTTAAAAATATGAAAATAATAAGTCTCAAGATTAATATAAAAATAATAAAGTCCATTAATTAACAATACAATATTATTAAATTTAAAAATAAATTAAAATCGGTTATTGTTATCTATTTGAGCATTAAGTATTGTCATTAGTATCAAATAAGCTCATTTGGTAATCTAAGACATTCAAGTCAGTAAAAGTTGGAATACAAAGCTATACAAGTTAGTCAATTGAAGTTACAAAGTCTTAATATAGAGAAGTTATAGGGTAGAACATAAAGCTAAAAGAACACAGGTTTAACCGAGCATGTTTACCGAGCATCAAAGTTAACCAAGCACCGAGTCAGGGAACACTGAGCATTCTACACACTAAGCATTAGTTAATTCACCAAACATGGAATGCAATGTTTACTAAGTTATTCAAGAAATGACATAGTAATAAACATTGGCACATATCTCTATGTAAACAGTTTACACATATCTATAAATGATTTACCAAGATCGAGACACATTTATTATGGATGTACTCATTTAATTTTGTGATGATTTCTATGAATTAGTTAGATATAGGTTATTTTGTACACTGTAGATCTTAGGTTTTTTAAGATGTTGTAAACCTAATTAGGTCAAAGAAATTTTCTACATAATTGTAATAGATGTCATTTTGACAAAGACATGTCAAGGAGATCATGAAGAAGTAGCCACACACTAGACACTAGAGATTAGACAAGGGTTTACATGACAAAACATTTATCAGAGACAAAATTTAGTTTATCAGAAACATACAAGGCTTCCAAGCAGGACAAAGAGTAATATTCTACACATCAAGGTGAAATCTACTTAGTATTTCATATATCTAATTTAGACAAGTACAAGTTGTCATTTATAGATATTTTCTATTATCAATTTAACCATTATAGAAGGATTGTAAATCTCTTAACAGAGTAGACTTAACCGTCTATTGCAAATCTCCTAACCGAGTCCACACTTATTTGGTGTTACTAAAATCCTTTTACAAGGTAGATCCAATCGATCTTATATTACTCCTAATAGGGTAAGATCACCAGAAGTGATCACAATTGTAGCCTTAACCGATATACTTTATTTATTGTAGTAGTGAAGAATTTGTGGGTGTCATCCTAACCATAGTTTTTACCTTCTAACAAGGGTTTCTACATAACCAAAATACTTGAGTCATGTGTTAACATTTCATGAATGTTTTATTGTTTGTTTTCATGCATTTTACATTTAAAAGTTATTTGAATGAATGTTGTAAACAATGGACTCAGTCGGTTAGTTAAGAACATCTATTATAGATTATTAATTTAGTAAAAAATTTTGAGGGTACTGATTCACCCCTCCCCTCTTAGTAATTTATCTTTCCTATCCCAACAATTGGTATTAGATATTGGATCTTTTATTTGGAAGTTTAATCACTGAAGAGGAAAGGTCTCAGGATGGAGAGATATAAGTTGGACAAGACAATTAAAAATCAAAAGATTTAGATGCAAATCTTCATTGAGCAATACAAGCAAGATAGGGATGAATTAAAGAAGTTACTAGTTCAAAGAAAAGATATGGCTATTTGGCATAGTGAAACTAACTATAATGAAGAAGAAATTGATGAACCATTTGAGAATACCGGATCTATTTCAGGCAGTATTTCTGACATATCTGAAGGAGGAATATTTGATTTATCTAAGAAAAATCTTCATCTTACTAAACAAGTTTAAGCCCTATAGTTGGTCAAGAAGCACAAATGGTGAGAATGATTGATGTTATGAACAATTATAGATAATCTGAACAAGAGAGAAATTTGGTTGTTGAAGACAAAAGATAAATGACTAAGAAACTACAAGTAAGAATGAATTTGAGATAGTGAGACTTATCGAGCATCATTTTTAAATCTCTAATCAAATAGTTGTTATAAGTCAGGAAGTTAACAAAGTGAATAGTGAGCTTAAAAGGAAACATGAAGATATTGGTGAAATCAAAGAAGAAAATGAGAGACTAGAAAATGAAGTGAAGCTGCAACAACAACACAATGAAATGATTAAGAAAATTGAAGATAGTTCCAAGAAAATTGATGAATTTCTAACCAGTCAACGAGGACTTGAAATTAATACTAGATTAGGCTATACTGAAAAAGGAGAATCATCTAAGAAAGCTGAACATATAAATTCCTACAAGAGGCAAATACCTAAGAAAATTTCATGCTATCATTGTGGTAAATTGGGCCGCACATCAAATGTTTGGAGAAGTAAAGCTAAAGGTAATCCTAAAACCACTCCTAAGTTTAATGGTTATTGTTATAGTTGTAATAAGTATAGACATCACACACATGAGTGCAAATATAAGTTTAATAGGAATCCTAACAAACCCTACATGGAGAAACACTATCACACTTGTAACATGCATGGACATACATCACAAGAATGCATAACAAAGATGAAGCAAGTTTGGACACTGTAAGGATAAAACAAGACCTATCAACCGAGAAGACAAGGTAATGCTTATACTTGGGATTACAACACATTGATTAGTTGTACAACATGTGGAAGATATGGACATATTGCAACTAACTACATGAGGAAGTACTGGAGAGGAATATCTCATAGATAGACAAACTCTGGTATGGCATGTTTACATTGTCACAAGGTCAGTCACTTAAGTAAATATTGCAGAGACCGAGAACTAGAAACAAAAACTTATGAGAATAGAAATACAATTGAAGATATCTTGAGGATAAGAAATACTATGTGGATAAAAGCATTAGGAGATAATGCTGAATCAAGTAATGTAGTTAGTGACACCTCATCCATTGGATTGGGTGACATTGCCACGTCCACCTAAGTTGAAAAGGTATGTATGGAACTACTGATTCTAATTTTTTTAATCCAAATCATATAGTTCCTTATATCAATTGTTCACATACCAAATCTACATGAATTAAGATGAGTATGGTTTCATATAGTTTGAGCTTTAAGTGTTTACATTCGGTATATGGTAGACTGAGTGAGAAGTTTCTAGTCGGTAACTACTAGCAAGGTTAACTGAGTGCCAATATTAACCGAGTAAATTTTCATGTGTTAACCAAGCTTATGACATCTCATGGTATACACTGAGAGTGATTGTTGTTACTAAGCCGTGTTAGGTTGAGTATTTATTGCAAAAAGGTTTGAGTGGGAAGTTGAAAATTGCTATAAATACATGAAGGACTTAGCTTATTTCTCACATTGCAATCACGAAGAGCTAAGAGTTTTCAGATAAAATTTGAGAAAAGGATTTTCAGAGTGATTGATCTAAGATTTAAAGGATTTTGAGAAGAATCATCACCATTACAAGTAAGTTCTATCATCACTGATTTGTTTCTTTACTATTTCCCAAAGCCCTAAATTAAACAATGGCATCTGCATCAAAATTTAACATATCTAAGAGTGTAGCTAAGGAGGATGTTAGGTTGATCATTTCTGCTACATGTGATGAGCTGAAGTACAAACTTCACACTAAAGTTGTTTCACAGATTGACAAAACCAAATCTTCTTTGACATATTGCCTAGGGTTTTACTTTTTGTAGACATATGCACCCACATTCACTACAAGATTGGTGAGATTGGTGATTTTGAGGTCATTTCCACATTTCAAGAGCTAAGTGTTAATGAGAAATTGAAGGATGATCATGAGCATTTGAGAGTCAAGGGTTTGATTAATGCCCTACATTTCCTAAAGGTATTCAAGAATGCATGGATAAGAATAATTTTGAGCCATTTTCATGATGGAAAACTATGGCTAGATGAGCCCATGAAAATAATGAAGGATATCATACACACAATAACAAGTTACCCTATCACTGACAAAGTGAAAGCATTGAGGAGTGCACTGAGAAGCAAGTTGGAGAAAGCCACTTGAGAAGAATGGGATGGTAGAGGATTGAAAGTAAACACAATTGTAGATCCCGAAACTAGGTTCATAGCATATGTTATTGGGTACAAAATCTTTCAAACGAGTAGACCTAATAGTGTACCATATGGAGTGGTAGGTATTGCATTTAAGATGGTGAAGAAGGGATTTCAGTTGGACCTTGCCGAGTTGTTACTGAAATAGGTTGAAGAAAACATGAAAACAATTCAGTCAACAAAATCAAATACATGTAAGTTTGGATCATTGTTACTTTGCATATTCTTTTTTGTGCAAAATTTTTTCCCTTCAATTCTTTAATATAGACTAGATTACTGAAAAACCTGTGACTTTACAAATAAATGATTTGATACAAAAATTGGGTGAAAATTTTGTGAGTATATTAGATGTTTACTTTGAGAAATTTAAAGATAGAATGAATGCCAGAAGTAGGATATCAAGACAGTTGGTTGAAGAGTATGAGCATGACATTTATTTCCTAGTCGACATAGACTATAAACTAATTAAAGCAGTAGAACCAAGAAAAAAATGGTTAGCCCCAATGGGATATGGGATTGATATTGACTGGGCTTCAAGGTCAATTAAGACTTTATTGGTAGAGCCTAAGGATACAAAAGCTACTAGATTTGGAACCTATGAGGAAGAAAACCAAAGAATAAAAATGGACTTAGTTATTGGGAAAGCTACAAAGAAGTCTAAAAACATGATGGACAAATTGGTAAAAACATTTGGAAAGGATGCAGATGATGGTGAGGCATCTAAGGACATTCTAGTTGAGGTAGAAACTGAGGGTCAGTTACTTCTTGCTAACACTTCATATGGTGAAGAGGTGATTGAGTTTGATAAAGATACAAAATCTACACCGGTTAAACTCACTCCCAAGAAGAAGCAGGAAAAAGTACAAACAAGAGAATGAACAAGATCTACCACTACTCCTTCACCACCAGTGAAGAAAGGAGTTGTTAAGATTTCAAGGCCTACATTGACCAAGACCTATTAGAAGAAGAGAGGTACTCAAGATACCTCCAAGGAACCAAAGAAGAGAAGGAAGATAATAAGAGGAAAAGATCATGTTGATGGTGAAGAAGAGGATGGCATAAATCAATTTAAAGTAGTTGTGAATAAAGAACAATCAATTAATGAGTTAGCAGAAACAATAATAGACACCGAAGGCCTTAGTAACCCACAGTTGAGTTGGTTTATACATATGACAACTGAGGACCTGAATAAGATAGAGGAGGTAGTACTTCAAATGATTATAAAATTAAAAAAGGTACCAATAAATTTTTCCAAATATGTACTGTAAGGTGGAAAAATGTGATGGATAGGTAGGGTTTTTAACAATGCACCTAATAGAGATCCTAAACCAATATTTACCACCAAACATGTAAATTGAAATGATAAGTAGTGTAAATCTTGAAATTCTTGTAAAGAATACTAAAATTAAATAAGATGAAATACATACCTCATAATATGGCTGATTTGAAAATACCTATTTTCTGGTGTCTATACTGGCTTTTGAGAAATTCTACAACCGGATATGAGACAGGAAAATAGAGAGAGAAAACCTAGAAAGATTTTAGTTTTTTGAGCTAGGTCAATCTTGACCCAAATACAGGGGCACAATTGTGTCCCTTTATGTCGACCTTGACCTACACTATTTTGATGAAAAATCTATTCATGGATCCTAAAAGTTTTCCGAAAAGGGTACTCAGATCTACTCTGCAACTCCTGAAACAATGACTGTAGATATTTGAAAATGGTGTTTTGGGGGTGGCTATATAGGGTTTTTCCTTAGTCAAACCCCTATTTGAATATTGTAAAGAAAGCACACCAAGCCCCCAAGGATAAAGTACTCCTATGAAACTCACAATCCATAATTGCTAGCCCATGATTGTATCTTTCAATGCTTGCATGTTGAAAATGGTGGATCAAGGAAGAAGGGATCTTTCTTTCTCCAAAGGAATATCCATAATATCTTGTCACAAATACTTGCATCAAGGCATCAAAAAAATCTTGATCTACTATATCATCCTCTTGCAATCATGCATCAACTCTTCATCATCACCTCTTTCTTGTCACTTGAAGTCGATTGATGAAAATTAAGGGAAAAGTGAGTGCTTATATAGAGATTTCAAGGCAATACTCCTCAGGTAATGTAAGGGCCTATAATTCAAATTTCACCTTGAATTATGGTCCAATAAAAATAACCAACTAAGGAGGGAAAATAATTAAATTCATTTTAAATTAAAACCCTTTTGCATTCAAATCCGGAGGCCTGCTTTTAATTTCGGGACCTGCTATTATCGAAACTTGAAAAGGGGGACAAAAACTTGATAAGGGTCAAGGTCAACCTTGACCCTGACCTAGGTTAGGGTCGACCTTGACCCTGACCCAAAGTTTCAGGGTCAATCTACTTTGAAAACAGAGAAGCTCTAGGTCGGCCAAAGACTTAGGATGTTTGGGACAGGATGTTGGATAGGGGCCCAAAGGCCTAGGAGAGATGAGTTGAAGGCTAGGAGGACCAATACCTAGGTCCTACCTAGAAAATAGAGCCATAATGAAGGAAATTAATGAGAATCCTCGGGACCCTAACCCTAATTTCACATAGAAATGAAGAACCAAGTGCAAATGCATCCTAAAAGCAAATCTTATCATGAAAAATGCACTAAATGAGGGTGCTAAACCTATCAAGATAGAATTTATTCCATTTTAAGATGATACATTTAGGCCCCACTTTATCTTAAATATGACACTACATGAATATACAAGCTAAAGCAAGAAAATATCATAGTAAATAAAAAGGATATAGCCAAGTCCTCAATGTAGAGATCCTGCAAAAAAAAACATTAGTACCTAAAGCACACAAGGTTAATGAAAGTCCATAAATTACCTAGGACTTACTAGAATGAAATTGAGAAGTTCATAGAGCTCCTTATGCCCCCCTTGTTTCGGCTTTCTACTTCTGAAGGATGAAACAGGGTGATACGAATAACCTTATACACTAGATATGTAGTATGTTGAGAAAGTCTTTTCCTAAACTAATTAGAAGGATTTTCATCCTTCCTAAATTGATTAAACAGGTTAGGAATTTGAATAATGATTCCAATGCCACTAACGACACTGAGAATGGAGTTACCAAACTCAAGTTATGATGAAAAGAGTGAATGTCTATCTAAATGCATATAAAAGGAAATTTGAATTTAGCACAAGTAAACCCTAAGAAAACCCTAATTTTAACTATAAATAAGGAAAGAGAACTCATACTTGCTCATTCTTACTATTTGTAGATTTGAAGAGAGAGAGTAGAATGCTGAGTAGAGAAGAACTTGGAGCAACACACATGGAGCTCCTGAGACAGTGCCTGGCTACTGGATGGCCACTTCCTGGGGTGAGCTTTTGTTATTGATTTCTGTACTTCTCAAATTATTATTTTTCGTAGGCAAGGTTGACCCTGACCCTTAAAGGTTGACCCTGACCTAGTTATGATGACCTTGACCCAAAAATGGTTGACATGAACTGGAAGGTCTACATCTTTTCTGAAATGAGGTCGACCCTGACCCAAAAAGTTCAACCCTCCCAAGAAGGTTGACCTTGACCTAGTCAAGTTGGATTTATAGATTTGTTGTTCTAGAATGCTGATATGATGTCTGTTTATGCTTACAAGACTTGGTTTGTCTCTGAGAGTATCCCTTTGGAGGGATACTAATGGTTATCAGAGAGAGACTATATGAGCTAAGAAAGGATGAGATACAATTGTTGAGAGATGTAGGATTGTACTAGGTAATAGTCCTACCATAGATCAGAGTTGACTAAGCCATGACAACAGATCTCATAGAGAGGTGGGATGAGGATAAATGCTCCTTTCATCTTCCCTTAGGTGAGATCACTGTGAGACTGGAGGATGTATACAGGATCCTATGACTTCCAGTTTGATGTGAGCTTGTTAGACTGAGAGTACGGTGGGGTCTTGAGGATATCCAAATAGATGAAGAGCATTGTTTGGGATGGGTTCCACATATCTGAATCCAGGAAGATCAAATCACTCTATCAGCCATACTGAAAGGCCCTACACCCTTGGTACGAAGAGTGACTCTATGTATATTATCCTTGGTTGTAGTACCCAACACAAACGGTACAATTTTTTCAGCTCCTTTCACCCATATTGTACATAGGATGAAGAGTGATAGGACTATCTTCTCATGGGACGAAAACATGATAGCCCACTTATACCACAAGCTATGTTAGTTGGTGAGATATCAGTGAGAGAGTCTCATGGTATATACACTTTTGCAGATTTGGTTGTTTGAGCACTTTGCATGTACATGACCACAGGGTGTTCCTATGATGGTAGATGCTAGCACACTAAGATGCTTTGGGTATCCATTGAGAGATGTATGGAAGTAAAAAGATATCCTCTATTAGAGGGTATGTCTAGACCATATTCTAGGCATAGATGTGATATGGAGACCCTACTACTGCATGACAAAGTGGCCAAATACATGATACTAGATGAGACACTCACAATAGCACAAGCTGGTAGAGGGTCATAAAAGTCACATAGTGATGTCATACTACTATGATCGAGTGATGAGATAGTTTGGTGTGATACAGGGGGTACCTAGAGTAGTACCTCAGTTCACACATCCAAAGAGGTATTATCAGAGACCTGAAACCATACACTGGCTATTGGTAACTAACATTGCAAATAGTGATACAGATGAGACAGATGATATAGAGGTATCATCAGATGTGGCCTATTCATGCATCAACTAAGACTACATTAGATACTAGAGTCATAAGGGAACCCATCCCATCTTCTCTGATTACTATCCTATAGGTGATCCAGGATTTTTGGAGAGGACACACCAGGATGGTGGCATAAAAGAGGAGGATGAGGATCATAGAGATGAGGAGGATCCCATCTTTGAGGGAGACCCCATGGAGGAGGAGAGGGCAGAGGATAGATTAGATGAGAGAGCAGAGGAGATGCCCCTAACTGATAGTATGGGTGTGGATGTGCATGTTTTTCATGCATCACAACTAAGATCATGACGACCTCCACTTGCCCATACAGAGACACCACCTCTGAGACTTAGACATGGCAAGCATGGAGAGAGTAGTCACTCCATGCCCCCACCATCTAGATCCTTTAGTGATGCCCAAGAGGGAGATCCAAGTATAACACATGCATTTGATTTGAAATTTAACTTAATTTGTGAAGAAAAAGTACTAAAAGATAACTATATTTCCATTCTGTAGCCAGCGTGGTAGAGTGGAGGAGTTTTTTATTCAAGGTTATAAAGGATACATGTTTGACCTACTGACTACCAGGTAGTGAGTGATAGTCTCCCATTGGTCATAGAGATCTCAACAAGCATGCCAATATCTTTGCATGTATCCAGTGAGAGATGAGGTTCTGTAGAGAGAGAGAAGAGAGATTGATGGAAGAATTATGGAGAGCCTAGGAGTGCATGTATGATATGAGCATATCTAGGAGCCACTCACAGACTATCAGATATAGATCTACATCCTCTCATCATAGATCAGAGAGATTTGGGAAACATCAACCATAAGAGAATAGAGATAGACAGAGTGATAGATAGTGATGAAAGACTTTCTCTACTAGTTAGTTCTGTGTTTGATTACTATATTTTCATCAATAACATAAAACTTAACAGAAAGAAGGAATGTGTATAAATGTATTCAAATGTAATTTTTTAAAACCACATAACCTATCAAATAAATACAATTTATTTATAAGGAATACATAAATACACAAGGAAAGAAAGATAAATTAGGGATGATAAAATTTGAGATGCATTATATTGATAGGTTCCTTAAAAGATAACCATCCATATCAATAATTTTATAAGAACCTGAACCAAATTCCTCAATTATAACAAAAGGTCCAAGCCAATTAGGGATAAACTTTCATTTTTCACCAGGTAAAGCACTCACATTTCTTTGATTCTCATATAATACTAAATCACCTACTGAAAATGATTGTTCAATTACTTTATGATTATACTACTTCTGAAGTGATTTATGATAAGCCTTTATATGTTCCAAAACATTTATTTTCTGTTCATCCAAAATTTCCAATTCTTCTAATTGTTGTTCTCGAAATGTATCCTTGTCAATTATCCCATGAAATGAAACACATAAAGAAGGTATTTCTAATTCAAAAGGCATAATAGCATCAGTACCATAGACAAGATTGTAAGGAGAAGTACCCATGGCAATATGAACACTAGTACTATAAGCCCATAAAGCATAGGTAAGTTGGGTATGCCAATCTTTCGCATGCTTATTAACTAGTTTTCTCAAAATTTTCTCAATGACTTTATTTGATGCTTTAGCTTGACCATTAGATTGAGGATAGTAAGGAGTAAAAAATATATGTTGAATTCGATATTTCTCCAAGAATTTCGTGACTTGTTTGTTCTTAAAAGAGGTACCATTATCTGAAACTATCGTCAAAGGAATACCAAATCATGTTATAATATTGTTAAGGATGAAATAACAAATAAAATCCATAGTTGTTGAACAAAGAGGAACAACTTCCACCCACTTCATAAAGTAATCTATAGTAGTTAGGATATACATATGTCCTTGAGAAGAAGCTGGTGAGATTTTTCCAATAAGGTCAAAACCCCAAATACTAAAAAGCCATGGAGAAACTTGATTACAAAGCTCACGCGTAGGAGCATGAATCAAATTACTAGGTTGCTAACATTGAGGACATTTCTTAAGATACATAAAAGAATCTTGCTCCATTTTTTTCCAATAATATCCCATTCTAAGAAGTTTATTAACTAGAGATTTTCCCCCAAAATGTCCCCCACAAGAACTAGCATGAGCTTTTGCCAAAGCTATCGAGATTTTGGTTTTACCAAGATATCTTAATAGTAAACCCTCATAAGAGAATTTGTAAAGCGTGTCTCCTAAAATGATATAACATGCTGCAAGATTCCTAATATGATTACACATGTTCCTTATTGTCAATTTAGGAAAATTACCATCTTTCAAAAAAATGAAAGATATGAGACTACCATTCATCCAAATGCAAATTGAAACAATCAATAGTAACCTTATTAGAAATTGTAGGGTTTTTAAGAGTTTGTATAGTAAATTGAAAGTTTTCATCATTATTCTCAAGATAAATCAAAGAAGCTATGCTTGTGATGGCGTTTGTGGTTATCTTTCCTAGGTAAATTTTGAACTGTATAAGAAGAGAATTGTGAAAGCACATCAAGAGAAATCTCTATATTGTGTCATTTTATCATTCTTAGTATGATAAACTCTTTTAATCTTTTCTAAAATAAATTGCGAATCTCCATAAATTTCCAAAATTTTAATGTTCAGGGATGAAGCTTCTCGTAAGCTAGCTCTAAGAGCTTCATATTCTGCAATATTGTTAGTACAAGGAAAGGTCAATTTATAAGATACAGGGATCGGGTTTTTCATAGGAGGGATCAAGATAATACCAAAAATAGAACATGTCTTACATCTAGACCCATCAAAATATAACTCCCAAACATCATCCTGTTTAATAGCTAGAATATTTTTATCAGGGAATTCTATCACAGTAACATATGTATCAGAATGAGGACAAGGAACTTTGGCCAAATAATCTGTTAAATCTTGTCCTTTAATCAACTTTTGAGAAAGGAAATTAAGATCAAATTCTGTAAGTAACATCACCCATTTTTCTAGATGGCCAGAGAGATCAATTTTTGAGAAAAGATGTTTCAAAGGATCAAATTTAACAATCACATTGAATTCAACATTTAAAAGATAATGCCTGAGTTTCTAACAAGCATAAAATATAGCTAAGCATTGTCTTTCCAAATCTATATATCTTGTTTCATAATCAAGTAAAGTCTGACTAATGTAGTACACAGGTCTTTCCTTACCTTCACTATCATACTGAGCTAACAACACACTCACCACTTTTAGAGTAACAGAAGTATACAGATAAAAGGGTTTATCAAATTGAGTAGGTTGCAAAATAGGAGGATTGGCATGATATTCCTTAAATTTCTCAAAGGATTGTTTACATTCATCTTTCCAAGATAAAGTGGTATCCTTTCTAAGAAAAGAAGTAAAAGGAACAGTTCTATCAATTAAGTTGGAAATAAAGTGACGAATAGCTTGGATTTTTCCTTGTAAACTTCATAACTGAGAAATATTCTTAGGAGGCATATTAACAATAGCTTCAATCTTTTTAGTATCTACCTCTATACCTTGCTTAGAGATTATAAATCCTAATAATTTACTAGAATCAACTCCAAAGACATATTTCTTAGGATTGAACCTCACATTGTAACTTCTAATCCTTTCAAATATCTATCATAAAATACTAACATGATCTTCTCTTTGTATATATTTCTCCGAGGTATCATCCACATAATCCTCAAGAATCTTATGAATGTAATCATGAAAAATCAAGGTCATAGCCCATTGATAAGTTGCTCCTGCATTTTTTAATCCAAAAGGTATCATGACCCAACAAAATGTTCCCCAAGGTGTTATAAATACAGTCTTAAATTGATCTTTAGGAGGGATAAAAATTTGATTATAGCTAGAAAAGCCATCCATAAAGGACAATACAGCATGACCCGTTGTCAAATCCATAATCATATTAATATTAGGTAATGAGAAATCATCTTTTAAGGATGCTTTATTTAAATCTCTAAAGTTAGTGCACATTCTTATCTTGTTTTCTCCTTTTGAAATAAGCACAATATTTAAAATCTAGTCTGAGTAATCAATAGAGCGGATGAATCCAACATCCAATAATCTTTTAACTCCAGCCTTAAATATAAAGTAATTCATGGATTCATTTTTTGAATTTTCTGCTTCACAGGTTTAACATTTGGTTTGAGAACAATATTGTGAGTAACAATCTTAGAATCTATACTTGGCATATCTGAATATGTCTAAGGAAAAATGTCCTTAAATTCAAGTAAAAGGGAAACCAACTGATCATGTTCATCCCGATTCAAACAAGTCCCAATTTTTATCATCTTTTCAGAATCATTTTCAGCTATTTGAACCTCAACAATCTTAGTTATTATAAAATCACTTTGTATCAGAGAATCCATCGCTAAAGAACAAATACTCTTTCCATCATGTTCTCCCAAATAAGCTTATGTACTTAAGCAATAAGGCTTCTGTTGTTTTTGATGAAACGTAGGTAAATCCTCATAAACCCCTAAAAAATCTGATAAGGCTTCATCTTCGGTAAAAACATCTAAGGTAGGTCTTTGATTAATGTCAAGGAGGAGTGGGTTAACCAACTTCAAATATCTACCACAAATATGATTAACATTGAGAGGAAAAGACAATGTTTGTTTGTAAGGATTTAACCCCAATCCATATGTATAATCATAATTTTTTAAATCCAAAGGTACTTGTATACCTTTCTCATATTTACCACATCCATGTTACAAGTAGTGGTTTCCATTGCACCAGAAGATTGACCTATTAATGCTTGATACAACCACTATACTTATAGAAGACATAGGAGGTGGTTAAGCCATGTCGCAAACCCTGTGAGGGATGCTGGCCCACTGCCAACAATCCCCCTCCCAGTGTCACTCACCATGGCTTGCATGGATTCAAACCTATGACCAAGCTCTGATATCACTTGTTACAAGTAGTGGTTGTCGTTGCACCAAAATATCGACCTGTTAATGCCCGATACAACCACTAGACTTATAGAAGACATAAGAGGCGGTTAAGTCATGTTGCGAACCCTGCGAGGGATGCTGGCCCACTACCAATAATCCATTCCCATTAAATCCTAATTTCTTGAGTATATGATAACCAAAACCATATCTATCAGCCATATCAGATGGAGTTCAAGGACTGGCGTATGTCACAATATCATAGCAATTAGGTTTTATTGTTTCAATTGTTTCTTCAGTCGAGGAAATAACAAAGTTACTTTTTAATTCCTTAGAAAGCAGGGTAGGAGTAAAAACTTGTTTTTCAAATTCACTTTGTTATTTCATGAATTCCAAATCAGAGACTTTATACTCTCCAATGAAAGAAGGATTAAATTCCAATGTTCCCCAATCATCCTTAGTCAAAGAAGAAGATGGAGCTTCAGCTTTTTTAATCTCAAGTTTCTTTTCAGTCTCTTTCCTTGGTTGGAGAGGCTCAAAAAATTTAACATATTCCACATTTAAGAAAGGATTCCATGCATCATCCGCATGTAATGTATACATTAAATTGTTATAAATGAACCTAACCTTGCGATGAAGAGTAGAAGGAATTGCATGCATAGTATGTAACAAAGGTCTACCTAAAAGAAGGTTATAATTGAGAGGTATAGGCATAACATGCATAGGTGTATTAAGAATAACTAGACCATCTTTAAAAGTTACATTATGAGTTTGAATATTTGTAAGTGTTGGAAACTGCAATTGAAATAATTATTGTATTGTCATTGATGTCAAACCTTAACTAGTAAGATAGTTTCTATCTATGAAAGTACTATATCTATTGATTGATGAAAAGGATTAGGGCAAGGGAGATAACAAGAGAGCCTAGGGAAAGGTTTAGTTATTTGACACTTCAATGAGTACTTGATTATTTGGCACATTGATAAGTTAATGTATTTTTTATCTAAGTAAGAAGAAAGACTGGAGAAGTAGGCTTAACCAAGAAAAAGTGAAGAAGTCTAGTTTAAGCCGAGTGATGTTGGTGTCGACTGAGTGCTAGTATATGCCGAGTAAATTTAGTGTTGACCGAACATCAGTTTATGTTGAGTGATAGGAAATTACCGAGAAAGATAGTGTTAGTTGAGGAAGACAGTTTGTAGAGATGACCAAGTTACACAGTGATGACCGAGGAGATGAACACAATATTGACCTAGTGTCAATAATTTACATTTGGAGAAAGAATTCAGATTTCTAGCTGACATAGTTGAATTCTTGGGTTATGTAAATTGTGTTGACTTTATTAATTGATTGTATGGAAAATTTAATGCATGGTAAATAATTTTATTATGGATTCAATGAGAAGTTTCAAGATGTATCTAGAAGGAAGGATGAAGAACTTAAATGTTGGAAGGATTCGATGAATTTGACCTAACCTAAGATCTATGGAGGAGATTAAGCAGCAAAAGATGGATCTACCTAACTAGAGAGGTATATAGGAAAACCTAAGTGTGAGGTTACAAAGTATGCTGGAGTTGTTGATGTTATTGAGTGATATGTCTAAGGAGAAGGTTGAAGGTGAAGGAGTTGATTAGAGTTGTGACTCCTTGAAGTGAATTCTGAACAGATTAGAGATGGAGATGGAAATGGAACTCAGTCAACAAATCAACATATATGTGCGAATTGGATCTGTTATTTATAAATTGAGTTGTATATTTTTTAGATGAGAAACCACTACTACTTTCTAACCATTATATCAGTCTAAATCCTTTAATCAAGGTTGACCTAACAGTCATTGTTTAAATCCTTTAATAAAGGTCGCATTCTAATGGAATGTACTTAAATCCTTTAACCAGGTCACTTTTGACAGAGTGTTTAAATCTTTTAACAGGGTCACACCTAGCAATGTGTTTGTAAACCTTTAACAAGGTTGGCTTCTCATAGAGCTCACTTCAAAAGAGTGAAAATATTAGTAACATGTTACAAAGTGGTTTTTCCCAAGTGGGGTTTCCACTATAAATCTTGGTGTTATACTTGTGTGAATTTTTTGATGTGAATGTTTCTATATTTTCCAAGTTAATTACTTTTGGACAATGGACTGCATGTTATATGTTTTTGGTATATATTCTTTAGAGACCGAGTTGTGTTGGTGATTAGATCTGAGATTACTTAAGTGATTAAAAGTTCAATTGGTACATATAGACCCGAGAACAACTCATTCATCCCCCCCTCTCTATTATTCTAAATAATATTAACAATTTCTATTAAATTTGTTGGTGCTTACAAAGAAAATTTTTAAAGGTACTTAAAGCAAATGATCAAGATGTATAAAAAGGATTTACTGAAGTTGAACAAGGAGAAATGCCCTACATGGAAAAGTCTGATGAAACTGTATCTACCTAGTATTGGTGATTTGTTGAAGTACTATGTTGAACATGATTATGTTATACCTACTACACCTTTGACTGCTGAGGAAATGAAAGAAAAATATGAACACAATCATGAAATGTTGGAGACTTCATCTGCCTTAAGCTATCTTGAATTTGAAGATATCAAGGATTGCACTACTGCAAAGAAAATGTGGGATACTCTTGCAACCATCTATGGTGGTGATACAAATGTACTAAGGGAAAAAGATGAAAGCTTGAGAGGTAAGTTTGATGAACTGAAAATGAAAGAAGGTGAGAATATTGGTTAGTATTGTGGTAGAATTAAGGAGATTGTGAATGCTATTAGAGGAGCTAATGGAATCATTGATGATGAGACTTTTATTGGTAAAGTATTGAGAATTTTGCTTCCTATCTATGCTATTAGAATTTCAACAATTCAAGAATCAAGATGTAACGCTGGTAATGTTCTAACTCTAGAAAGTCTTGTTGGTAAGCTTACTACTTTTGAGCTTTCTAACTATGATAACTACACCATCCTAATTTTGAATATGCATTCAAGTAACAAATGGTTTTCCTTAAATCTAAGAGGGAAAAAGAAAATTGTGTGAAAAGTGAAAGTGATAGTGAAAGTGAAAATGACACTTCTGATGAGGAACTAGATGATCTTGAGGCACTCATGGCTAGAAGATTGAAAAGAGTAAAAGACAAATATAAAGGTAAACTTCCTATAATCTATTTTTTATCTAACAAAGTTGGCCATATTGCTGCAAGATGTCCTGATAGGAATGAAAAGGATGAGGAAAGAGAAAGAAAGTACAAGGATAAGAGAGATAACAAAAATCACTGAAGGTACATAGATTACAAGGATAAAAGTAAGAAATCTTGTTATATTCCAAAAGAGGAAACTGATAGTGACAATGATGATTTTGATATTGAAGTAGTTTATGTTTCTATGAAAGATGATTCTGATGAAGATGAGAAAACTACACTTATTTCTTATGTGAGTAAAGGTGATAAATGGATTATTGATAGTGGTTTCTCACATCACATGACTGGTGATAAAAGAAAATTTGCCCTAGATCATTACAAAGGTAGAAGTGTTAAGTTTGGTAATGATGCACCATGTCTTGTGAGGGGTAAAGGATCAATTAAGTTAACTAAAAAGATCACATGTGAAAATGCTTATTGGGTTGAAGGTCTTAACTATAATTTTCTAAGTGATGCATAACTTAATAGCATTGGTTACCAAGTGGAGTTTCATCACAAGAAGGATAAAATATTTGATGCTACTAGTAAACTAATTGGAAGTAGAGAACATACTAGAGGTAATTTGGTCTATCTAGATCAATCTGAAGAGACATGTTTGTTTGCACAATTTGATGATGTATGGTTATGGCATAAGAGGCTATGTCATGTTAACTTTGATAATATGGTAAGTGTTAAAAAAAGAAAAAAGTTAGAGATTTACCAAGATTGAAGAAACCTAATAACGTGATGTGTAAACAATGTTAGTTGGGTAAAATGACAAAGTCTAGTTTCAAGAGAAAAGCATTTACTTCTGAGAATACTTTGGATTTGGTTCATGCTGACCTTTTATTGACCTATGGATGTACAAAGTTATTGTGGTGCTAAGTACTTTATTCTATTTGTTGATGAATACACTAGGATGATGACTGTAATGTTTTTGAAAGAAAAATCTAATGCATTTCAGTTGTTTAAGTGGTATTTGACAAAGGTTGAAAAGGAAATAGGTATAAGTCTGAAACATATAAGATCTAACCGAGGTGGAGAGTTTATATCAAATGAGTTCAATCTATTATGCAATGATAGAGGAATCAAGAGACAAATGTTTGCACCTAGAACACCTCCATAGAATGGTATAGCTGAGAGGAGAAATAGATCTATTATGGATTGTGCAAGGACACTAATGATTGAGAAGAATGTTGCACAAAAATATTGGAGAGAAGCTATGAGTACAATTGTTTATACCTTAAACTAGGTACAAATCAAGAAAGGTACAAATGTTACACCTTATGAATTATGGCATGGATATTCACCTAATGTGAAATACTTTAGATTCTTTGGGAGTAAATACTATATACTAAAAGATAATAGAAATGGAGAGTTTGATACAAAAAGCGATGAAGGTATATTCCTAGGTTATTCCACTAAGAGTAAAGCTTATAAGTGTTTGAATTCTAACACTAACGAAATTGTGGAAAGTGCAAATGTGAGAGTTGGTGAATATGCAGAGAAAAATGAACAAGAAGGTAAACAAGAACTTGAAGACTATAGATCTTTTGTCTATATGGAAGAAAAAGAGGCAAGTAACACACCCACACTAGATGCAGAGTCACAGGTAAGAAATGTCAAGCATTAGGAGGATGCTGCTGAGTAATCAGAAGCACAAACTGATAATTTTCATGATGAACATGAAGATCAAGAAGAAAAGAAAGCTAAACCTACATTAGCATAGTATGTGAGAAGACATCATAAGCCTAAACAAATCATTGGAGATAAGGAATTTAGAGTCTTGACCAGAAGTAAGTTGAAAGACCCTACATGTTTATTATGTGAGCTTGAGCCTAAGATAGTAAGAGATTCTTTAGAGAATGAAGACTGGAATCAAGCTATGAATGAAGAAATAGATTAAATAGAAAAGAATGATACCTGGACTCTAGTGCCAAGACCAGAAAACAAGAATGTTATTGGAACAAAATGGGTATTCAGAAACAAGCTTAATGAACATGGACAAGTCACAAGGACCAAGGAAAGACTAGTATGTAAGGGTTATGTACAAGAAGAAGGAATAGACTATGGGGGAAAACTTTCCCCTATAGCAAGATTAGGAGTGAGAACTCTACTTGCATATGCTATTTATAGAGACTTCAAAGTATATCAAATTTATGTCAAGTTTACATTTTTGAATGGTATATTAGAAGAATTATACATTGAAAAACCTGAAGGATTTGTTGATCTAAACAAGAAAAATCTGGTTTGCAAACTGAATAAGGCACTGTATAGATTGAAGCAAGCCCCAGAGCATGGTATGAGAGGCTGCACAATTATTTGATAAAAATTGGATTTATAAGGATAAATGACAATAAAAATCTTTACATGAAAGATGAAGAAGGTAAAGGGATTTTGTTAGCTGAATTTTTTGTAGATGATATCATATTTGGAGGATAAGATGCCCTATGTCAAAAATTTTCAAATGAGATGCAAAATGAGTTTGAGATGTCTATGTTTGGTGAGATAAAATTCTTTGTTGGTTTGAAAGTCTATCATATGGAGAAAGGTATCTTTATCACACAATCTAAATATGTCAAAGAGATACTGAAAACTTTTGGAATGGAGGATTCAAGACTAGTAAGTACTCCTATGGCTATTGGATAGAAACTATCTAAAACTGATGATACTATTGAAGTGAATCAAATCCTATATAGATCCATGATTGAAAAGCTACAATATGTTGTCTACAATAGACCAGATATAGCCCTAGTAGTTGGGATTGTGGAAAGATTCTCTGCCAATCCTAAGGAAAATCATATGATGGTTGTGAAGAGAATATTGAGATATCTGAAAGGGACATAAGAGTATGGATTGTACTACAAGAAGAATGAGAAATTTGAACTAAGAGTCTACATTGATGCATATTGGGAAGGAAATGTTGATGATAGGAAAAGTACAAGTGGTGGATCTTTCTTTTTGGGGAAAGGATTAGTCTCTTGGACAAGCAAGAAATAAAAAAACATTTCCCAATCTACAACAAAAGATGAGTATGTAGCAGCAGCAATGAACTCTTCAAATCTAGTATGGATCAAGCAATTGTTGAAAGGTATGAAAGAGGAGATCACTGAAATATTTGTTATATTCTATGATAACACAAGTGCTATCAACATATCAAAGAAGCTATTGATGCACACAAAGACCAAACATATTTCTATCAAGTATCATTACTTAAGGAAATTGGTACAAGATAAAGAAGTGAGAATGGAATATGTGAATACAAAGGAATAACTAGTAGACATATTCAAAAAAGCTTTACGTAAGGATGCTCATGAATATCTTAGAGGTAAATTAGGGGTGCTTCCCCTAACCAAGGCTTCCTAATCAACTAGGAGCACTACATCAAATGTGCTACAAAAAGTATCTAACAAATTGATGTAGGAAAGGTCACACTTTAGGAGTTGCGTAGAGTTGTGAAAAGAATAGAAAAGCTAATAATCAGTCATAAGCAAGATCAAAGAGGGAGAAATAATGATACTAAAATGACAAGTTGACATCTACATATAAAAGATGTAAGCTCTAGATATTCCTTTGGCATTATTGTCAAAGAGAGAGAGATTCAGATGAAAACATAGATATAAAGAACACTAAGGTATATTATTCAAGATTCAGAGACTTAGAGAATCAGAGAGAGAGATACAAAAAATATTTAGAGGGAGTAACTATGTAAACGATCAAGCTAGTCTAAGTTGTTGCGAATCAGAATGAAGCTAAGGATAATATAAATATTTTTGATGCAATGACAAAGTTTTGGATTGGTTGGTAAATCACGTGTTTTTCATGTGGTGTTTCCATCAATGACAAAGAGGGAGATTGTTGGAGACTGCAATTGAAATAATTGTTGTATTGTCATTGATGTCAAACCTTAACTGGTAAGATAGTTTCTATCTAAGAAAGTACTATATCTAATGATTGATGCAAAGGATTAGGGCAAGGGAGATATCAAGAGAACCTAGGGAAAGGTTGAGCTATTTGATACTCCAATGAGTACTTGATTATTTGGCACATTGATAAGATAATGTATTATTTATCTAAGTAAGAATAAAGAATGAAGAAGTAGGCTTAACCGAGAAAAAGTGAAGAAATATAGTTTAAGCCGAGTTATGTTAGTGTTGACCGAGTGCTAATAAATGCTGAGTAAATTTAGTGTTGACCAAACACTAGTACAGTTGAGGCCAAATTTTGACGTCCATTGGTCAGATTTTCTAGGATAATTTGTTGATATTTTGACACATCTGTCTATCCATATTTTTACATTGGAAATGGTGATAGAAGTGATAACTATTAGTTTTCCAACATGACCAACCATCGGAATAGGAAACATAAATCACAATTTTCTATGGGACTGATTTGTCAAAAAAAATGCTTCTTATGACATTTCATCTATAGGAAAGGAGGCAGACACTCAACAGATGTCTGATAGAACTACCTATCAAAGGTATAGCAGTTTTGTTAGACAGATCTGTCAGATTGGGGTTTTGTGAATAGTTATCTGTCAGATTTATGACATGAGAAAATTAAGTAGTGACGCAAAGATCTGTCAGATGAATAGCTCTCCTATAAAAAATGGATTGATACTTGTTGAAAAAATGATGGATTAGCATAGTAAAAATAACAAAGCTAAAGAGACCATCATAGTTGGTCTCTGTCTTTGGTCCATATACTAACAAAACATTTTACATTGCATTAGCTCATCAAATGAGGGGATTTGAAAGAATTTTTAATAGGATATTTTCATGATAACATATATTATTTAAGTTGACATTGCATGAATGAATTTATTGACTCCATGCACTTGTAAACTATGAGCATAGCCATAAAGAAGCATGTTCTCCCATGGCCTCCATTACTCAAGCCACAGGAGGGGATGCTTCTTTATGGCTATGTTCGATGTTTACAAGTGCATGAAGTAAATAAATTTGTTCACCATCAAACTAAAATAATATACATTATACATGAAAATATATCCATTAGATTATTTCAAATCACTGCATTTGATGAGCTAATGAAATGTAAAATGTTTTGCCAGTATATGGACCAAGGACGAAGACCAACTATGATGGTCTCTTGACCTTTGCTATCTTTTTTCCTAGCTACTGCGTAAGGGCTAGAAGACTTATACCTATTGATCATTGAGAATAATCACCACCTTGCCTTTATGTACACTACACAGTATCCAATATAAGAGGAGGCAAAAAATATGAATGTATAAAAGAAATGAAAGATACAATAAAATTATCTTGTTGTTTACCTTCTCATAATTGATCCTAGTCTCACAAAAGTAATTTTATATGATCAGTAGCACATTTCGTGCATGGATGAGAAACAATATCCAAAGTTTCTAGATTCTGAGGAGAAGTATGAGTGGAGGCCAAAAAAGGGATATTTGTGAAGGTTTTATAGATGTAGTACTAAATCATCATCTTTGCACTAGTACTCAATCTGGAAACCCTCTCTAGAAAATTTGCATATCTAGCAAATCTCCACAAAAATCCCTTCTGGCCTCCACTGCATATACATCTTCTCAGTATCTAAAAACTCTCCATCATTGATTCCCATCATTTTTCACCATCTCCATGGATTGAGACCTTAAATTATTGAGCTTCTCTTTGTTTCAAGAATATTTTAACATTATCTAGTTAAAAAATCCAACCATGTGAAGGTGGAAGCTCATCTGGCCCCTCCTAGGAGCCTCTTATGACCCTTTATGAAATTTTAAGACCTCTAAGATGTGTATTTTTAGGGGTCATAAAGGGTCGTAAAGGGTCAGAAGGGGTCCTGGGACACAACAGCTAAGAAACATAAATGTAGGCATCATGGTCACAAGTTTTTGGTGAAAACGCAATTGAGTGGTATACCCAGACGATGGAGAGAAACTCTTGCACCTCCAATTCCAAGTTGACTACATCTGTTGCTCATGAATACAAGGTCCTCCAACAAATGTATTCAATTTGGAATTGGAGGTGCAGAAGTTTCTCTCCATTGCTTGGGTATACAAATCAATTATATTGTCTTCAAAAAATTGTGACCATGATGCCTACAATTATGTTTCTCCACTATTGTGAAATATGCATTTATGTTTCTCAGCTGTCGTGTTTATGTGCATGTTTTTATGTGTTTGGGAAGATATCTTTCTAGCCTGGGCCTAGATCCTTTAGCGATTAGCTTCATAATAATGTAGATGAAAAAAGGCTCCAAAGAAGTTAATTTTGCATCACTAGACAGATCTGTATATTTTATCCACAATGACCAAACTTCAAAGGTTCTAAGCCTAGTCTAGAAAGATGTCTTCTCATTCTGTTTAAGCCATATTCCTTGTTCTTGTCAAACTTCCTTGGTACGGTAGGCGTGCTCTTTGCAATACTCTTCTTCAATTTGTGTTTGATGATAAGCATATTCTTCTTCTTCCTAATTGTAGCCAAAGCTTCCTTTTCATCAGGATTTAACTCCACTTCCCCCATCTCATCATCCTCATCACCCTTAGTTACCATCCTAAGCTCTTCTTCCCTCTCCAGTTCTTCAAGCCTCTATAAGATATCTGGATCAATAAAGTCTGCATCATTGTGTCCATCCATGATCTCAGGAATATCATATTCTTTCCACTCTTCATTTGCCAAAATATACCACAATCTTAAGACTCATGACTCTTCAAATTATCTTGTTTCCTTCAGACCTCCAAACATGTGTACTATGAGATTTCCTCCAACAAATGAACTTGTGATGATTTTCACAATAGTACATGTGTTGGAAGGAAAGATCACAATACTACTTAGGCCAATCTAAATGTTCATCACCTATGCATATAAGAGTTGATTATAGAAGGTATATGCATAGGTGAAAAACATGCATATTTGACCAAGCAATACTAGGAGCTAGAACCAACAACAAATAGATTTGTGGTGATTTTCACAATCGTACATGTGTTGCTAGGTAAGCTCCCAGTAGTACTCTAGAAAATATACATGTTCATCACCTATGCATATGAAGTGGTTCTAATGGCAGATACAATCACAAAATTCTTCATACTCCTTATTTTGTTTTGGGTTGATATTGTCAAACATGGTCTTTTTTTAATAGAATGACTTGTTACTTGTACATTGACTAGAATGTTGGTCGAAGAAGGATGATTTCTTTGCAACCTGCAGATACACAGACACTGAACGACCATTTTTTCAACTCTAATTTTCTCAACACAAAGGGACATTTATCATAGCCATAAAAACATGATTGTTTTAAAATGGAATACACCAAGGAGTACCATCAGAAATATTGGCTATTTATAATCATGAATAGTAAACCTAAATCAAATAGCTCATTTTTTATAAGCATGTGTAGTCTATGTGTATATGAAAAATGAATGAAATATATATCAAACTGAAATAAAATAGTGAACAAAAATTCAAATTCAAGGCCTAATTTATCAAGAGAAACAAACATTAGGATGAAAGAAAAATCATTAAGACTAGAAAATAAAGTTCTATAAAAATCATTATAACTATAGAAAAATCATTTAGACTAGAATATCAAGTTCTAGAAATGGACGGTTCTGGTGCTTTGCCATTACAACAATTGAGCATTCATCATTTGGTACTTCTCAGCGTATTCTATTTAAGATTTTCAGTTGTCATGTTTATGTGCATGTTCTTTATGTGTTTGGCTTCTCTCCCTCACAAGGGATACACTGATAGGTAATTGATTTGAAAGCATAATGATTTGATAGTCTTTTTTCAGGATAGGCGTAATCATCTTGCCAACCTTAATTAGCAACATTTGTGATATACGTCAAGTACTTATAATTAGTATGCCCAAAAAATAGAGACTTAGTAGTAAAAGAATAAGGTTGCACATCCACATCTGTCCAAGTGTAGCAACCTTCAAAGATTTGCAGCGATAAAGAGAATCCCCATATTTTATCAGCCTAACATAGTCTTTGTCCACTTTGGCAATGAGAGCCTCAAAATAGAGAAAAAAAACTTAGTAAAACCAGTCTATGGGCCACTGTTTGTGAGGGTATAGTCATGATAAGTGCCTCTCAAACCTCTCCAAACATGTAAGATTGTCTTTAAATACTTTATTGATCTCTTCTAAACATTAACCAAATCAAACCTACATTTGAATCCACACACAATAACCCAAAATGAAGGGTTTTGTATCCTTTAATGAATCTTAGTCACTGGTAACGCATGGATAGTCAAACCACTAGTCTCCAAAGCATTCAATAAGTGAATATGAATGTTTGAAAACTACTCCCAACAATTCTTAAACATACTTTATTGTTTAAGAATTGTTGGGATTGGTCCTTTGGTGTGTATTAAACAAAATATAATTTTCAACATATTATTACCATTCTATTTATTTGTTGTAAACATGCCATTGGTTTAGTTTTAATCTACTAGTGTCATGCCCTAGCCCATGCTTTATCTCCATTATTTGATGTTATTCACTATTTTGAAATGTTGACTGTGGTTATCAAATGGAAAAAATAGAAAAAAAAAATAGGAGTGGTTGGGGAAGTTGAGAGGAAAGTTTTCAAACATTCATATTCACTTATTGAATACTTTGGAGACTACTAGTTTGACTGTCCATGTGTTACCAGTGACTGAGATTCATTAAAGGATACAAAACCCTTCATTTTGGGTTATTGTGTGTGGATTCATCTGCTTTAGCGAGGAAGATCAAGAAGATGGGGCAGGAGGCCATTATGGTAGAATAAGTATTTAAAGATATTTACATGTCCCCTATCTATGAAATCAAGACTATAGGTGATGAAGACCATGTTGAGGATGAGGGGGGTCTTAATGAGGGAGGGGAAACAAGAAGAAACAAAGAATTTTTTAGGAGTTTGGAACAACATTTCAGAATCCATGAATGGTATGGGTAAGGTAACCTTCATTCTTGGTCGTGACTTAATTGAAACATTGGGTATGGTTGATAAGAAGAAGGATCACTTGTTGATAGTGTTCCTTGAGGGAAGGGGGATTGTGAAAGACTTGTTATCATTATATTGTGTATTTGGACAATATGTTTGAATGTAGGGCAGACTGGGATAATGAAGAATCACTCACTGATTGCATGATAACCTAGTTTTGAAGGGTCACTGGTTGAGGGGAGTGTCAAGCTGTGAATGTTCATAGTGTTAATTGAGGGAAGGTAGATTGTAAAAGACCTTTTATCATTGTATTGTGTATTTCCAATATGTTTGGATGTAGGGAAAAATAGGAGAATGAAGGATCAATCACTGATTGCATGATAACCCAGTTTTGAAGGGTCACTGATTGAGGGGGCAGTCAAGGTCTAGATGTTGATAGTGTTCCTTGAGGGAAGGGGGATTTTGAAAGACTTGTTATTATTGTATTTTGTATTTCCAATATGTTTGGATGTAGGGCAAATTGGGAGAATGAAGGATCACTCACTGATTGCATGATAACCCAGTTTTGAAGGGTCACTAGTTGAGGGGACAGTCAAGGTATGGATGTTGATAGTGTTTGTTGAGGGAAGGGGGATTGTAAAAGACTTTTTATCATTGTATTGTGTATTTCCAATATGTTTGGATGTAGGGTAGACTGGGAGAATGAAGGATTATTCATTGATTGCATGATAACCTGAATTTGAAGGGTCACTGGTTGAGGGGACATTCAAGGTATAGATGTTGATAGTGTTCCTTGAGGGAAGGGGGATTGTGAAAGGATTTTTATCATTGTATTGTGTATTTCCAATATTTTTGGATGCAAGGCATACTAGGAGAATGAAGGATCACTCACTGATTGCATGATAACCTAGTTTTGAAGGGTCACTGGTTGAGGGGATAGTCAAGGTCCAGATGAATGGGCCATTCAAGGACCCTATTTCTTTGTATTAATTACTATTCAAATTGGATGCATGGATTTCTTGTGAATTATCAGCTGCTATGTATCCTTCTCTAGGGTTGCAAACCACTTAGGGATAAAAAAAAGAAACTAAATCAAAATCATTCTTTGTCCTATTTCCTTTTAACAAAGTCTCAACTATCAATGATATAATAATACATTTGATGCCCTAAGCTATCAATACAAATGGCACCTAGCTAGAAGCTCATGAGCTATCCATTTGATAACAATAGTCAACATTTCAAAAAAATGGATATCCTTGAGCACAAGCACCAACAACATCAAATAATGGAGTTAAATTACTAAATCAAAATTGTTCTTTGTCCTATTTCCTTTTAACAAAGTCTCAACTATCAATGATACAATACATTTGATACCCTAAGCTATCAATACAAATGGAACCTAGCTAGAAGCTCATGGGCTGTCCATTTGATAACCACAGTCAACATTTCAAAAAATGGATATCCTTGAGCACAAGCACCAATGACATAAAATAATGGAGTTAAAGCATGAGCTAGGGAACAACACCAATAACATCAAATAATAGAGATAAAGCACTGGCTAGGGCATGACACTAGTAGAATATTGTGGTCATTTCAAAGAGCATTCATGATCAACTAAAATGTAATGCATTTGAAATTTGTAGTTGAATATGATGACAGAGGCTTGAAAGATGACGAAATCACATACCTTCTCTCCTGCCCACCTTTCTCTCATTTTCTCCCACTCCTTTTCTATGCCAATCAAAATAAAAATGATTTGGCACTTCACTTTTTTTTATTTTAATGTATACTCGAAACTGTCAAAATTTCGATGGTCAATTTAAAACCAAAAGGAATACTGACATCATTGGAGCCTATTTTTTAAAAAATAACAAATTCATTAAAAAAAAGTTACCCATCAGAAGTGTCTATCAAAATTTGGCCCCAAATGTAGCAGTGTCGAATATTAGTTTATGTCGAGTGACAAGAAATTACCAAAGAAGACAATATTAGCTGAGGAAGATAGTTTGTAGAGATGACTGAGTTATGGAGTGATGACCAAGGAGATGAACATAGTATTGACCAAGTGTTAGTAATTTACATTTGGAGAAAGAATTTAGATTTCCAACTAACATAGTTGAATTCTTGGGTTATGTAAATCATGTTGACTTTATTAATTCATTGTATGGAGAATTTAATGCATGGTAAATCATTTTATTATGGATTCAATGAGAATTTTCTAGATGTATCTAGAAGGAAGGATGAAGAACTTAAATATTGGGAGGATTCGATTAATTTGACCTAACCTAAGCTCTATGGAGGAGATTAAGTGGGGAAAGATGGATCTACCTAACTAGAGAGGTATATAGGAAAACCTAAGTGTGAGGTTACATAGTATGTTGGAGTTGTTGATGTTATTAACTGACAAGTCTAAGCAGAAGGATGAAGGTGAAGGATTTGATCAGACTTGTGATTGCTTGAAGTGAATTACAAGTAGATCAAAGATGGATATAGAAATGGAACTTGGTCAGTAAATCAACATATATGTGTGAATTGGATCTGTTATTTGAAAAGTGAGTTGTATGTTTTTTAGATAAAAAACTACTGCTACTTTCTAACCATTGTATTAGTCTAAATCCTTTAATTGAAAGGTTGACCTAACAATCATTGTTTAAATCCTTTAATCAAGGTGTCATTATAATGGATTGTACTTAAATCCTTTAATAGGGTCACACCTAGTAGTGTGTTTGTAAACCTTTAACAAGGCTGGCTTCTCACAGAGCTCACTTCAAAAGAGTGAAAATATCAATAACATGTTACAAAGTGGTTTTTCCCAAGTTGGGTTTCCACTATAAATCTTGGTGTTATACTTGTGTGAATGTTTTGATGTGAATGTTTCTATATTCTACAAGTTAATTACTTTGGATAGTGGACTGCATGTTATATGTTTCTGGTATATATTCTTTAGAGACCGAGTTGTGTTGGTGATTAGATCTGAGATTTCTTAAGTGATTAAAAGCTCAATTGGTACATCTGGACTTGAGAACAACTGATTCACCCCCCCTCTATTTTTATAAGTAATATTAATAGTAAGATCAACCTTAATTTGCTTAAGCATATCCATGCTACAAACATTAATCCCAAATCCATTGTCAATTAACATTCAATGAATGATACTCTGATTAATAGAAACATCAACCATAAGAGCATCATATTGATTCTGCACCTCAACTAAAAGGTAAATCATCATTGGTAAACACAATAGGAGGTACAAAAGGCATAGTATGCATGCACTCCAAAAAGGAATTAATATTCTCTTGATTAGGAGGTGAAGAAGGAAGGGTAGATAAATCCTTTTGCAATGGCTCATGATATGTTAGGGAAGTTTGAAGTAATTCCCATAAAGATATCTTAGCAGGAGTAGCACGTATTTGTTCTACTAAGTCATACTCCTTAAAGTTATATGGAAACCTAGGAGCTTGAGGAAGCACAAGTTGAGAAGGTGGTAAAGAAACTAGAATAGTAGGTTGAGGGTTATTCCATGTGTGATAAGCATGTGAAATGAGATTCGTGTTATCAAAGAAATCCAAAGGATATTTAGGTTTACCCTTAATTATTATTCGAGGACATCCTTTTACTATCAAAAAAGGTTTAGGATATATCATTTTAGGTGTATCAATGTTGTAAATAGTGGAACATAAAGGTAACCATGCACGCACCCTATGGTAAAGGTCAATTGAAGAGGTTATGGAGGAGAGTGAAATAGGAATAGGATCAATGGAGATCTCATTAGAACAATTTTCATCCTCACTTCCATGTACCTCATTAAGGGATCTATCCTCTTTTGTAATAAAATCCTCATCAAAGTATTCAAAACAAAAATCATACATGTTGAACACAAAGTAACACTACAAGCATGAAAAATGTAAATATTTTTGTATTTTTAAAGAAATTTTTCAATTTTTTTGTATTTTTGAAATATAAATGCAAGAGCATAAAAGGAAGCTACTTTTATAAGCATGTAAGATCTAACAAAAGATGAAAATATAACATGAAAAAAGAAATATTTGTCATAAACAAGTTCACCAAAATGTAAGGTGAAAAAATTTGATGGATAGGTAGGGTTTTTAACAATGCACCTAATAGAGATCTTAAACCAATATTTACCACCAAACATGTAAATTGAAATGATAAGTAGTATAAATATGGAAGTTATTGTAAAGAATATTGAAATTAAATAAGATGAAATACATACCTCATAATATGGCTGATCTGAAAATACCCATTTTCTGGTGTCTAGATCGGGTTTTGAGAAATTCTGCAACCAGATCTAGGATAGGAAAATAGAGACAAAAAAAAATAAGAAAGTTTTTTATTTTTTGAACTAGGTCGACCTTGACCCAAATACAGGGGCACAATAGTTCCCCTTTATGTTGACCTTAACTTGCACTATTTTGACATAAAATATGTTTGCGGATCCTGAAAGTTTCCCGAAAAGGGTACTCAGATCTGCTCTACAACTCTTGAAACAGTGATTGTAGATATCTAAAAATGGTGTTTTGGGGTGGCTATATAGGGTTTTTCCTTTGTCAAACCCCCATTTTGGTGATCTCCACCTCCATAAATAGTTGAATGTAATAGAATATGTGTGTGTGTGTTGAATGTGCAATGCCAAGATCTAATCCTCTAGATTAAAAACCCTAGCATTAATTAAAATGAGAGAGCAATGCATAGATTTTAATATGATAAAGAAATCATACCAAGGCCTCAAGGATAAAGTACTCCTACCAAACTCACAATCTGTAATTGCTACCCCATGATTGTATCTTTGAATTCTTGAATGTTGAAAATGTTGGATCAAGGAAGAAGGGATCTTTCTTGCTCCAAAGGAATGCCTACAATAGTTTGTCACAAATACTTGCTTGCATCAAGGCATCAACAAAATCTTGATCTTCTATGCCATCCTCTTGCAATCTTTCATCATCACCTCTTGCTTGTCACTTGAAGTCACTTGATGAAAATGAAGGCAAAATAGAGTGCTTATATAGAGATTTCAAGGCAAGACTCCTCAAGTAATATAAGGGCCCATAATTCAAATTTCACCTCAAATTATGGTCCAATCACAATAAATAACTAAGGAGGGAAAATAATTGAATGCATGCTAAATTAAAACCCTTCTGCATTTAGATCTGGAGGCCTACTTTTAATTTCGGGACCTGCTATGATCAAAACATGAAAAGGGGGACAAAAACCTAATAAGGGTCAAGGTCAACCTCAACCTTGACCTAGGTCAAGGTTGACCTTGACCCTGAACCAAAGTTTGAGGCTCAGTCTACTTTGAAAACAGAGAAGCTCTAGGTTGGCTAGAGACTTAGGATGTTTGGGAAATCATGATAGAATGTTGGAAAGGGTCCCAGAGGCCTAGGAGAGATGAGATGAAGGCTAGGAGGAGAAATACCTAGGTCCTACCTAGAAAATAGAGCTATAATGTGGTAAATTAAGGAGAATCCTTGGGATCCTAATCCTAATTTCTTCTAGAAATGAAGAACCAAGTGCAAATGCATCCTAGATGCAAATCTTATCATGAAAAATGCACTAAATGAGGGTGCTAAACCTATCAAGATGGAGGTGCTTCCATTTTAAGATGATACATGTACCTAAAATTTTGTATGATAAGGTATTAGCTAGATGTAATTATGCTCTAAGCATTGAGAAGAAGATGAGGGAATATTCCCTAATATTGGCAATGCCAACATTAACAGTCCCTGAGATTGAAGAGCTAATGAAGCAATATTCCAAGAGATTTTTGGTAAAAAGAAAATCATTGCAAATACTTGATGGAAATCTGGTGGAGGTTGATGAGAATAGTCATTTGTTATGGACTTCTATCCTCTAAGCCTGAGTTGAAGCAAACAAGATGGAATTGGCTATAATACCTGAGAGGAAGAGTAAGAGAAAAGGAAAAGGCATCCATTTTGATGGTTCAGATCTAGCCACAAAGGACCCTATAGAGAAATTAGACACCGAGGTGCCTGATACTACTATTGGCATTGAATTTTATCAGGTTGGTTATCAAGAAGTGTACTAGGATCCACCTGAGAAAATAGTTATAGTTTAGGTATAAATGGTTTTCTTATAGAAGACATCACTAATGGTGATCCCGATGATACAAAGGATGATGAGGACATCATTATTTCTAGAGAAAAAATAGAAGAATACGCCTCGACTGAGTCACTGAAAAGCACTATACCAGGTGACCTTCCAATTTTAGTTCAAGAAGTTGAGATTATTTCTCAAAAGGAACCTGAAGGCTCAACCCCTAAGAAGAAGAAAAATACAACATGGGAGAAAGAGACAAGTACACAAGGTACAATTGAGTCAAATGAGACTAAGGAGAAATAGGCTAAAACTCAAGAACCAAAAGTTCCTAAGATGACAAACACGACAAAGAAAACCACCACTGACACTACATTAGAGGCCCCTACTCAATCGACCGAGACATAGGTCACCAGGGAGAAGAAGAAGGAAGATAATGTGTCAACCAAGATGGTAAAGACAAACACAGAGGTAAAAGCTCTAGTACCTTTTGTTAAGACATCTCCACAAGAGAACAAGAACAAGAAAAAGAAACATGGAAAAGGGCTATTCACTTTGGATGAAATAATAGAGATTCTTGAATGTGACCCAAGGACTTTGGACCCTGAAGAGTTGAGAATGTATGGAGAATTGTGCATGAGGAAGGCTACATAGGAAAAAATGAGGAAATAAACCAAAAGAAAGAATATATTAGAAGATGTAAGAGACATCCTTCAGAAGGTTGTTCCTGATGTTATAATAAATGAAGATACTCCCATATTGGACCAAATTTCATCTCTTAGAAACCATATCAATTACCTTGATATAGATGCAAAGAAAAGGATTGAAGAGAGGGAAGAAGAAAAAATACAACAAAAACTTGTAGAGAAAATCAGCCAAGAAGTGGCTATAAATAAGGTAAAACTTTCTGAAGCAATCACCGAGTTATAATCTATTACTCAAAAATTTATTCAAATTTTGTTTAAGTTATGCACTGTGGATACCTTGACTTCCGAGATTAGTGAAAAGATAAAGAAGCTAGATGTAGATATTTATGTCAGTGCAAATGCATCTCTAACCGAGACTAATGCTTTTTATAAGCATATACTTAAAGTACAATAATTGAGGTGGTTGAGAGTAGACTTAAGGAAGCATGAAGAAATCATTGTTGGAAACTATAATTGAAACAATTGTTGTATTGTCATTAATGTCAAACCTTAACTGGTAATATCATTGCTACTTAGGAAAGTACTATACCTATTTGAGTGTTGCTAAGGGGCTAGGGAAGGTTGGTAACAATAGCACCTAAGGAAAGGTTGAGTTATCTTGATACTAAAAAGTGTACTTGACTATGTTGTACAATGATGAGATAATGTATTGTTTATACTAGTAAGACTGAAGACTAAATTGGTAGGCTTGACCGAGAAAAGAATGGAGAAATTGTGTTTAAGCTGAGTAATGTTAGTGTCGACCGAGTTAGTGTATGCCTAGCAAAATTCTAGTGTCGACCAAACAACAGTTAATTGCTAAGGAAGACAATGTAAGCTGAGGAAATTTTTTTTAGTAATGACTGAGCTTTCTACATGAAGACCGAGTAGTTGATCACAGTATTGACCAAGCATCAATAATATTATATTTGAAGAGAATTTAATTTTGGAGCCAACATTGTTGAATTCTTGGATTATGTAAAATGTGTTGACTTTATTTATTGATTGTTTGAAAGCATTAAATACATTGTAAAATATTTTATTGTAAATCTTTAAGAGATTTGAGATGATTCTAGAAAAGGAGCTGAAGAACATGAAGCGGGTAGATTCAATGACTCTGACCTAACACTAAGATCTACGAATGAGATTGAACGGCATAGATAAGTTAACCTAATTGAGGAAAGTATTTAGGGAACCTGAGCATTTGGATATGCAAGTGCATGGGTGAATAGAGAATGTTGGAAGATCAGTAAAGTTTTATTGACTATATAAGTAGAAAAGGCTGAAAGAGAATTATGGTGGTTGCTTGAAGGAAAGTTCTGAGTAGATCAGAGATGGAGATGGGAAAGTTTCAAAGTTAGTAAACCAGCATTAGTGTATGGAATCAGATCTGATATTTGCAAAGTGAGTTGTATCTTTTTTAGATAAATATTGCTACAACTTTCTAACTATTGTAACAGTCAAAATCCTTTTAACATAGGTTGACCTAAAAATCATATGTTAAATCCTTTGAACAAGGTTGCATTCTAATGGAGTGTATGTAAGTCCTATGACAAGGCTCACTTTTAACAAGGTGATTGAAATCCTTTAATCGGGTCACACCTGATAGTGTGTATTGTAACCTTTGATAGGGTTGACTTTTAACCAAGCTCACTTCAGAAGAGTGAAAATAATAGTAGCATGTTACAAAGTGGTTTTTCCCAAATTGGGTTTCCACTATAAATCCTAGAGTTAATACTTGTGTGAATGTTTTGGTTTGAACATGTTTGTGTTCTACAAGTTAAGTTATAGCTAAGTAGTGGACTGCATTGTTATATGTTTCTATTGTTGAATCAGTGATGACCGAGTTTGTTTTGGTTATTGGATCTGATTTAAAGAAAAAATTTTAAGTTTGTTTTATACATCAGGATTTGAGAACAAAAGATTCACCCCCCCCTCTCTATTGTTCTAAATCATATTAACAATTGGTATCAGAGCTTTGTTTCTTATTATTAGTGTTGATAGAAATCAAGTTTAAAGGGGCCTGAAGAAAATGTTTAGGATGTATAAGGAGGTACCAAAGCCGAATAAGGAAAAATTCCCTACATGGAAAAGCTTGATGAAGATGCATCCGGCCGGGATTGGGGACTCTGCAAATTACTATATTGAGAACAACTATGTCTCACCTGTTGCACCTTTGACTGCCAAAGAAATGAGAGCTAAGCAAGAACATAATCAGGCAATGCTGGAAATTGCATTTTCCCTAAGCTATCCAGAATTTAAGGGCATTAAGGATTGCGCAACTGCTAAGGATATGTGGGATAGTCTTGCAAGAATCTATGGTGGTGACTTGAATGTGCTAAAAGAAAAGGCTGAGAGTCTTAGAGATAAGTTTGATGAAATGAGAATGCAAGAAGGTGAAAACAGTGTACAATATCGTGGTAGAATAAAAAAAGTTGTGAATGCTATTAGAGGAGCAAATGGGGTTATTGATGATGACACTATAATTGGGAAAGTACTAAGAACCCTGTGTCCTATATATGCTATTAAGATCTCAACTATTTAAGAATCTAGATGTAACTCTGCTAATGTGCTTACTTTGGAAAGTTTGGTTGGTAAGCTGACTGCTTTTGAACCCTCTAACTATGATAATTTCACCATTGGAAGCATTGGTAATGGTGAATCTTCTTTTAAGTCACAACTAGTTCTGAACAAGCCAAAGAAAGAAAAAGAAAGATGCATAAGTGAAAGTGAAAGTGACAGTGACACTTCTGATGAAGAACTGGAAGATCTAGAAGCTCTTATGGCTAGAAGACTGAGAAGGGGAAAAGGAAATTATAAAGGTAAACTCCCTATTACATGTTTTTCATGTAATAAAGTTGGTCATATAGCTACTAGATGTCCTAACAGGAAGGATAAAGATGATGAAAGGAAATGCAAACACAAAGATAGAAGAGATGACAGAAGCTACCGATGGAACAAAGACTACAAGGGAAAAGGTAAGAAATCTTGTTACATTGCTGAAAAAGAAACTAACACTAATAATGATTATTTTGAAATTGAGGTAGTCTATGTTGCAATGAAAGATGAATCTGATGAGGATGAGAAAATTACATTGATATCCTATGTGAACAAAAATGATAAATGGATTATTGACAGTGGTTGTTCAAATCACATGACTGGTGACAAAAATAAGTTTGAGACCTTACATCATTATAAAGGTAAAAATGTAAAATTTGTTAATGATGCACCATGTCTTGTTAGAGGAAAAGGTTTGATTAAACTGACTAATAAGATATCTTGTCAAAATGCATATTGGATTGAAGGTCTTAATTATAATTTGTTAAGTGTTTTGCACCTTAACAAAACTGGTTACCGAGTGGAATTTCATCACAAGCAAGCTAAAATATTTAATGCTACTGGAGAACTAATTGGAAGTGGAGATCAGACTAGAGATAATATGTTCTATCTTGACCTATCTGAAGAAACATGTTTAATTGCACAACTTGATGATATTTGGTTATGACATAAAAGGTTGTGTCATGTTAACTTTAACAATCTGGTAGAGATAAGTAAGAAGAAAAAGGTAAGAGGTCTACCTATATTGAAGAAACCTGAGAATGTGATGTGCAAGGAATGCCAGTTAGGAAAAATGACAAAGTCAAGCTTTAAGAGAAAATCCTTTACTTTTGAAAACATTTTAGATTTGGTATACAAAGTTACTGTGGTGCTAGATACTTTATCTTATTTGTTGATGATCATACTAGGATGATGCATGTAATGTTTCTAAAAGAAAAATGTGAAGCTTTTCAATCCTTTAAGTGGTATTTGGCTAAGGTTGAGAAGGAGACAGGTAGGAACCTGAAATGTCTTAGATCTGACTGAGGTGGAGAATTAACATCAAATAAATTTAATCTATTTTGCAATGATAGAGGAATTAAAGACAGATGTCTGGACCTAGAACACCTCCACAAAATGGTATAATAGAAAGGAGAAACATATCTATCTTGGATTGTGCAAGGACATTGTTGATTTAAAAGAATGTGGCACATAAATGCTAGAAAGAAGCTATAAGCACTGTTGTCTACACTCTTAACTAGGCACAAATCAAGAAAGGTACAAATCTGACACCTTATGAATTATGGCATGTGCATGCACCAAGTGTTAAATACTTTAGAATCTTTGGAAGTAAGTACTATATATTAAAAGACACTAGGAATGGAAAGTTTGATGCTAAGAGTGATGAAGGTATATTCCTAAGATATTCCACAAAAATTAAAGCTTATAAGTGTTTGAACTCTAACACTAACAAAATTGTGGAAACTGTGAATGTCAAAATTGATGAGTATGCAGAAAGAAATGAAGCTGACAGCAAAAGAGAACTAGAAGATTATAGATCTTTTGTGTACATTGAGGAAGAAGAAGAGGCAAGTAATAGACTTGCACTTGATGCTGAGTCTTGGGTAAGCAATGCCGATAAATAGAGAGATGCTGCTGAGCATCAAGAAAATAGTGCCGAAAGAGAACAAGAACATGTTGAGCTACAAGAAAATGCTACTGAGTATCAGGATGAGGTTTCCAAGCATTCAAAAGTTGAATCTGACAATCTTGTTGGGGAACATGATGAAATAGAGGAGAGAACATCTGAACCTTTTTTGGAAAAATATGTAAGAATACATCACAAGCCTAAATAGATAATTGGAGACAAAAATACTAGAATTCAGACTAGAAGTAAGACTAAGGATCCAACATGCCTACTATGTGAATTTGAACCCAAGTCAACTAGAGAGGCATTGGAGAATGAAGACTAGATACAAGCAATGAATGAAGAGATTGACCAGATTGAGAAGAATGATACTTGGACTCTAGTGCCGAGACCTGAAAACAAAAATGTTATAGGAACAAAGTGGGTGTTTCAGAATAAGATGAATGAAAATTGTGAAATAACTAGGAAAAAAGCTAGGCTAGCATGAAAAGGCTACACACAAGAAGGAATAGATTATGGGGAGACATTTTCCCCTATAGCTAGATTGGAAGGCGTAAGAAATCTACTTGCATATGCTGCTTATAAAGATTTCAAGGTATATCAAATGGATGTCAAGTTTGCATTTTTGAATGGTATACTAGAAGAAGAAGTTTACATAGAACAACCAAAAGGTTTTATTGATCCAAACAAAAGACACATGGTGTGGAAACTAAACAAAGCACTATATGGATTGAAACAAGCTCCCAGAGCATGGTATGAGAGGTTGCATAACTACTTGATACAGATTGGATTTTCGAGAACAAATGACACAAGTAATCTGTACATGAAAGATGAAGAAGGTAAAGGTATCCTCTTGTCAAAAAATTTTGTGGATGACATTATTTTTGGTGGACAAGATACATTGTGTAAAAGATTTTCAAATGAAATGCAAACTAAATTTGAAATGAGTATGTTTGGTGAGATCAAATTCTTTGTTGGTTTACAAGTATATCATAAGAAGAATGAAATTTTCATTACACGGTCTAAGTATGTTAATGAAATACTAAAAATATTTTGGGATGGAAGATGCTAAACCAGTGAATACTCCTATGGTTACTGGACAAAAGTTATCTAAGAATGATGATGCTGCAGAAGTGAATTAGACTTTGTACAGATCCATGATTGGAAAATTGCAGTATGTTGTACATAGTAGACCAGATATTACATTAGCTATTGGGATTGTGGCAAGATTCTCTGCCAATCCTAAGGAAACACACATGATGGCTATGAAAAGAATTATGAGATACTTGAAAGGAACTGTTGACTATGGTCTATATTATAAGAAGGATGATGAATTTGAACTCAATGTTTATACAGATGTTGATTAGGCAAGAAATGTAGATGATAGAAAGAGTACTAGTGGTGGAGCTTTCTTTCTTGGATAGAGATTAGTCTCCTGGATGAGCAAGAAACAAAATTGCATTTCCCAATCTACTGCCGAGGCCAAGTATGTTGCTGCTGCAGTAAACTATTCAAATTTGGTATGGATAAAACAATTGTTGATAGGCATGAAAGAAGAAATCATTAAACCTATTTTTATTTTTTGTGACAACACAAGTGCTATCAATATTTCTAAGAATCTAGTGATGCACACTAAGACCAAGCACATAGCAATCAAGTATCACTACTTGAGAGAATTAGTAGAAGATAAAGAAGTCCAAATGGAATATGTGAATACAAAAGAACAATTAGTAGACATGTTCACTAAAGCTTTACCCAGAGAAGCTCATGAGTATTTGAGAAGTCAATTAGGGGTCCTTCCCCTAACTGAGGCTGCCTAGACAAGCTAGGAGCACTGCATCAAATGTGCTAGAGAAAAATATTTGAGAAATTGATGTAGAAGATTGTCACACTTTAGGACTGGCCTAGAGTTGTAAGAAGGAGAAAAGACAAGGAATCAGTCATAAGCAAGATGACAGAGGGAGAAAACACTGAGCTACATAGATATTATCTACATTTGCTGGATGTATGTTTTAGTTACTGCTTTGGCATTTTTGTCAAAGAGGGAGATGAACTGAAATGAAGGATAAGGATATTACAAATAATTCTTTGATGGACATATATGTTTTTGGAATGGTTGGTAATCCATGTGTTATTCAGGTGATATCATATGGTGTTGCCATCAATGCCAAAGAGGGAGATTATTAGAAATTGGACAATTGAAATAATTGTTGTATTGTCATTGATGTCAAACCTTAACTGGTAAGAGTGTTGCTACTTAAGAAAATACTATACCTATTTGAGTGTTTCTAAGAGGCTAGGCAAGGTTGGTAACAATAGCACCTAAGGAAAGGTTGAGTTATCTTGATACTACAAAGTGTACTCGACTATGTTGTACAATGATGAGACAATGTATTGTTTATACTAGTAAGACTGAAGACTAAACTGGTAGGCTTGACTAAGCAAAGAATGGAGAAATCATGTTTAAGCTGAGTAATGTTAGTGTCGACTAAGTTAGTGTATGTTGAGAAAAATTCTAGTGTTGACCAAACAATAGTTAATTGCTGAGGAAGACAGTGTAAGCCGAGGAAACATTTTTTAGTAATGACTGAGCTTTCTACATGAAGACCGAGTAGTTGATCACAGTATTGACCAAGCATCAACAATTTTATATTTGAAGAGAATTTAGTTTTGGAGCTGACATTGTTGAATTCTTGGATTATGTAAAACGTGTTGACTTTATTTATTGATTGTTTGAAAGCATTAAATGCATTGTAAAACATTTTATTGTAAATCTTTAAGAGATTTGAGATGATTCTAGAAAAGGAGCCGAAGAACATGAAGTGGGTAGATTCAATGAATCTGACCTAAACCTAAGATCTATGAATGAGATTGAGTGGCATAAGATGAGTTAACCTAATTGAGGAAATTATTTAGGGAACCTGAGCATTTGGATATGCAAGTGCATGGGTGAAAAGAGAATACTGGAAGATTAGTAAAGTTTTATTGATTGTATAAGCAGAAAAGGCTGAAGGAGAATTGTGGTGGTTTCTTGAAGAAAAGTTTCGAGTAGATCAGAGATGGAGATGGAAAAGTTTCAAAGTCAGTAAACCAGCATTAGTGTATGGAATTGGATCTTATATTTGGAAAGTGAGTTGTATATTTTTTAGATAAGTATTGCTGCTACTTTCTAACCATTGTAATAGTCAAAATCCTTTTAATAGAGGTTGACCTAACAATCATATATTAAATCCTTTGAATAAGGTTGCATTCTAATGGAGTGTATGTAAGTCCTATGACAAGGCTCACTTTTAATAGGGTTATTGAAATCCTTTAACTGGGTCACACCTGATAGTGTGTATTGTAACCTTTGATAGGGTTGGCTTTTAATTGAGCTCACTTCAGAAGAGTGAAAATAATAGTAGCATGTTACAAAGTGGTTTTTCCCAAATTGGGTTTCCACTATAAATCCTAGTGTTAATACTTGTGCGAATGTTTTGGTTTGAACATTTCTATGTTTTACAAGTTAACTTACAGCTGGGTAGTGGACTGCATTGTTATATGTTTCTATTGTTGAATCAGTGATGACCGAGTTTGTTTTGGTTATTGGATCTAATTTAAAGAGAAGTTTTTAAGTTTTTTATATACATCAGGACCTAAGAACAACTGATTCACCCTCCCCTCTCTGTTGTTCTAATTCATATTAACAATCATAAGTGACCAAGTCACCAAGTTTCAAGCCGAGCTGCTACGAAACTTGAAGATAATAGAGAAACATATTGAAAAGGATAAAGTATTAGTAGCCACCCCAAAAATTTTAGTTTTGGAAAATATTTTTGACTTGTGCAATGTGCACAAAACTATTAAAATATCATAACATAGAAATATGCATTTTACATACAAGCAAAAGAAAGAGTCTTCCATGGCAAGGCTACCAACCTTACTCCAAGCTATGGCAAAAGAGGGTTGAGATGAGCTTCCTTTTCTACAATCCTTCCTTCCTTACTAAGTCCACCAAAAGCTACTGAGTCCACTAGAAGTCTCCAAAATTGGAGAGTGGACAATCAACCTACCAAATTCCTTTCCATCCCACTAAAAAGAAAAACCATACCTAACCTCAAAGATGATCAGACACACTAACCAAGGGTTCTCTCTCCAACAAGAGGGAAATTCAAAATTGAAAAGAGGGGAAGACATGAAACACTTTCCAAATTTGTCACCTTTCAAAATTGGATCTTTTGAAGAGGCAAAAATGGTCTAAAATCATCCTATTGGTCAAAATTTGACCCCCAACCCAAAGTACACCTATTATGGGGCAATCTAATTTTAACCCTAACTAACCCTTTGGGTTACTTTTTCCCTCTCAAAAGTTGACTAAGAGTTGACTCACAAAAATTTGAAATAAGATTCCCTCCCATGGCTCAACAACCAAGATACCTAACCTTGAGATTCTACAAGGTGAATCAAAGGTGGAAGACAACCAATAAATAATTTAGTTGACCATGCTAACTCACATATACATGTGTCAATTGACACCACATAAAGTCACAAAACATTATTATACACATGGCATGCCAAGTAGATATAAATATAAAATAAAATAGACACAATTTAAATAATACATTCAAATATTACTTTAAAACATTGTACATAACAATGAGTTTATTTCTCCCTTTGGAGTTAACGTTGGTTTTACAAGATTTTCACATGCATCCATCTTTAATTTCCCCTTATTTAATTTCATGGTCAATTTCCTACACACTAGCTAAAAATATCAGTAGCTCATAAAATATCAACATTATACACACACACACACACATCATTAATAATCACATAAAAATACATTATATAATCTAACTGAATCTACACAAAATCACATGTAATTCACTTAATCTCAAGAATCAATTTCTTAATTTTAAACAAGTTATTTCAAGAACACATGTATATCAAATAACCTAATTCATTAACCATGATCATCTCACATAAGCATTTGTTGCATCCACATGAAACTAAAGCATAATATTCTAAATTAAATAATTCATCAAATACCATAATCATCAAGACCTAAAAATCAAAGTATGGAAATATCTCCTAAATCATCATAAAATCTAACTACATTTCACAACATCATATGAAATTCACTTTTCACAAGAACACATTTACTCAAAATTTTAATATTAAATTTTAATATCATGATATTCTAAGAAACACATCTATCACAAACAACCTAAATCATTTACATACAACATTTCAACTGATTAGCATTTCTCACATCAATATAACATCAAAGTGTAATACTCATTATTTCCTTCACCAAAAAATCTCTAGAAATACAATATTCACAAGCATCCCAAAATCCCTTTCATAATCAAGAAAATATTAACATTTCAATCAATTTTGTAATCACTTTAAATTACATTTCTTGAATCAATAATCAAAGGATAATACCCAAAAATCTCTTTCCTAACATCAAGACCTAAAATCAACTTCCTATTCATTCACATATTAACCTAATACAAATTCAAATGGTCAGTTTTGTAAGCATTCATATCCAATAGTAACATTTCAATATTCCTTAAGGGTTCATTCTACCTACTCAATTCATGACTCTACTCACATTTCCTACTAAATTTTCTATTAGAAATTACATACACAAGGAATTTTTTTTTTACTTCATTAGAATTTTCATCTCATCTAATTATAATTTAAATTATATGATTCTCATTCAAACCCCTCAAAACATGCACTTAAACATACATTTATCCCTTAAACAAACATAGTGCATTTTAGAAACATTGACATGAGTACATAAGCAACATGAAAAAGAGTATATCAAAAATCAATGTGGTCAAACCTCTATCCATTAGAATATAAATCCATAATGCATCAACATTACATATCTAAATACTTAGTCTATAATACAGATAGAAGCAATGCAATGATAGGTTTAGGTTAGGGTCTCTTAATATACCTTTCATGACCCCAAAGATAACCTCCCGATTGATGCATGATAAAGATGAACAAGGTGCATCTCACAATGCCATCATAAAATATAATGTGGATAACAATCACTGCATTCACAAGACCGACTCATCCCTATCTCTAAGGGTCACTAGAGTACAATCCAAGACCACACCCTATGTCTCCAAGTTCACGCAGAGCATAAAAAATACGCTCCAAAAACAATCTTGCTAGAGGATTCACCCTCACATGGGACCAACATTATCATACCCATCAAGTGTGAAAGTGGAAACCACACCATCTAGATTTTTGTGCAAGGAGGCAAATGAGGGGGGCACTACGTTCATTTTCATTCTTCTTTCCAATAGGATCTCTAATTTCTAGGAATCTCTAGTCAATGCTCATATCTATTACTATCAAGGAAATCCTTCTAGATCTCTTTTTCTTACATATAACCTATAATAATTTAGAAATAAGATTTAATTTTTCTTCAGTCATGTACACATATCTCTTTTTCTTTTCAACAACCTCTTTGACCAAGGGGGGAATATATAGATTCTATGGAGTTGGGAGTATTGATAATAGCATTTCTTGGTGGGGGAGTATCAATTTGGGCATGATGAGGTCCACTAATAATGTAAAATTTAGCATTATCAAAAATTTAATTGATGATATCATCTCCAAAAATTTGGTGGAAGATGAGAGTGCCACTCTCTTGGCTACCACTAGTAGTACATGGAAGATTAGGAATAATACGGGAATGTGAAGTATGATATTTTTAATTAGTACTTTTTCACAGAGAGGATGAGGTTCTTACCTCACACTTTCATTTCAATTTTTATTGCCTCTCTATTTCATCTCTATCACAACCCAATTTGGAAGCTCCTCTCCTTCCAGGCCCGTATAAGTACTTAAGTGGCATGGATTTATGCAGGGTTGGGATTTTGTGATGTACTCTATCTATCACTTTTAGATCCCTTATGGGTTGAAGGACCAACACATTCTCTAGTTTTCTTTTCAATCTAATCATTGGTTCTCTTGACCACATGGATAGTTCTCTTCTTAAAATTTGTGTCTTGCCTTTCATGCTAGGTTAACAAATATGTGATAGATAGAGAAACATGCCTCATAAATTAATTCCAAGAGATCGTCGACAATATTATCTAGTAGAGGAAGTGAAAACTCAAATATTTTGACTTACTCTAAGGTCATCCTCATAAGGCCCTTTTTATACACTTATCTTATGTTAGCATAGTCTGCTAAAAAATCCTCAATATGGGATTGATGTAGGTAATATTTATCCCCATGGAAAGTATTTTGGACATAAATCTTGTTATCAAAGGAAGATCTCAGAGGCATGGACTCAAATATATTCGTAGAAATATTTTTTTGTTGTTGCATAAGAAAGAAAACTCTTAAAAGTAAAATTGGATAAGAACGTAGGGAAATAATACTCTTTCTTGATCAGCTCAGTAACATATTTGGCACTGAACCCTTTCATCAGCCTATAAATTTCATGGAGAAAAAAATAATAAAACAGATACATGGAAATTTTATAGGGACTTTTCTCAAACCCTCCCATCTTGAGATAAGAGAAACTATCAAATTTAATTAAGAGACTATTGCAACACACTATAAGGTTAACATCTAAAAGGGAAACTCTCATTTCTTTTGACCCTTCAATTTTCTTAATCATTATCTATAAGAAGGATTCATTGACATCACACAACTCACCCATTTTTATATTTTCTATAGTTGACGAAAAACCTCAAAGACTAATAGGTTTTGAGTAAGAGAATTGAGGATTTTGAGACCTTGCCTGGTAGCTTGGGTCACTGCCATTACATATATTAATAAAGAGCATGTGTGGAAGTTAATCATTTTCTTACAATGGATCAATTTATAATCTCTCCCTAGTTAATGTATTAATTATCGTACTAGAAATATAAATTTATACATTTATTTAAGAAATTCTTTGACTATTTGGCTTTTAAAATGATTGTGCAACAAAATAATGGAATCCTCAATTTATTTAACAAAGAGTTGTTTCTTGAGAATTGAGGGGAGTTGGGATTTCTCAATTAGAAGTACGCTTATTTTAAACGAGGCCATGGAAATTTTGTAAAAATACTAGTCTTAGTTATCGTGGAAATATTCTCATGCTCCATCAGTAGATACACTCACAAATCTTTATGCTACAATTTTAGAATCAATTTTGACAGTTGTAGTGCCATTACAAGCTCAAATTTCATGAGACTTAGGATGGTAATAATTTAAAGATGCAAAAACTAATTCTTAATAGAGGATTGCTTTGGGGAAACCTGCACCTTCTAGAAGACCACTATCGACAATTTTATTTGCAATCCGTGAGCCATATTTCTCTCTAAACCTATTGAGAATATCTTGAACCTCTTTGTAGTTCACCTCCATATAAAAAATTCTTCCCAAACCATTATCTTTTACTGCAAGCATGATGGGTGTGAGGGCTTGAGATAGTAGGTACAAGGAACAAACAATGTGGTTTTCCAATATTTGGGTTGTCCAGGTATGAGAGTGCACGATATGAACAAAAATCTTGCTGGACAAACTCATGGAGGGGGAAATTTTTCTGATTCATTTCAGATAAGAAGGAAAGAAAATATAGAGTTACACCAAAAAACTATCACAAAAGAAGGAAATATTTCATTGTCTAACCTATATTTCTTGCCTACATGCAACCTTTTCTTCTTCCAATGCGTAGGTGTTATGAATTTGATTCTCCAGGTTTTACATAATGTACACCATCTCTAGCCAGACTACTTTTTAAAATAATACATTTAATTTTGGTTTAATTTGGGGGTGATACTACATTTAAATTTGTATTAGTTTGATAGGTGTCCTCTGCAACTTAAGTAATACCAAATTCTCCACATGGGCCAGTTTAATGCATATACAACTCTTTGAAAGATGCACATCATTTATAGTTAGAAATTTGATGAGCAACCAGAATTTGAACGTAAGTTTGACAGTTCTAAGCTTCAGCTGACTTACCGACTAAAAAGGTTTTGAGGAGGCACAATAATTTAAGTTAGGGAATTTACAATATTTATTTCTAAATGGAGAAGTAAGGGAGTTTGGAGAAACATATGACATGCCAAAAAAGAGGGACTTAGGTGATGGAACAGAAAAATCATTTATCATGGTTGAGTAGGTCGACGATCACACAACCTTTAGAAAATGTATAGATAATTACTAATTTTAATGAGATTAATCAGATAGACACTTGGGCTGATGTAAATGAATGACTTTATTTAACACACCTGACTAGAACTAGGATAAGACTAAGGGAAAACACAACTATTAGCGCATGACCATGAATATACAGACTTTGAAATCCAAAAGTTCATAAACTAGGTAACATTTCTTAAGCTTAAAATTGAATTGTAAGAGATCCCTATTAGCACTATAGAGGAAAAGATAGATTTGGTAGACAAAGAAAGATTAGACAAAGAAGAAAGAAATATAAACAAACAAAAACTACTCTTGTTAAATTTTTACAGAGTCATCCTGAAGATTAGATCATTAGAGACTAAGAAAAAGTCATTCAAATAAGGAGAATAATTGAGGCATGTTAATAAACTACTTATTATTTTCTATCTAAGGTGACAAAAAATTATGTAGAAGAAAGGAAGGATGAAATTTGGATAAAATATATAGAAATAAGATTAGGTAGATAAAAAATAGAATAAAAAACTATTTTTCAGATTGATGGATAAAAATGTGATTAAAATTAAGTAGGTATTATAAAATAGGTTGAATGAATAGTGGCAAGTCACAATAAACAATACAAGGCTGGTATGTAAAGGTTGCACTCAACTTGAAGGAATAGATTTTGAAAATACTTTATTTGGTATCTAGAATGGAAGCTATTGGAATATTTCTTTATTTTTCTACTTCTAAGGATTTAAATTATATCAGATGGATGCCAAGCCTATATTTTTTAATACAAAATAGGAAGAAGAAGTCTACATTTAGCAACCAAATGGTTTCAAGTTATTAGAAGATCTGAATATGGTTTTCAAATGAGAAATAAATCTCTCTATGGGCTTAAGCAATTTCCTAGAGCTTGGTATGCTAGATTGCACAAGCATCTATTGCAATAAATTTTTAGAAAAGGTACTCTAAATATAAATATTTACTTTAAGATTAAAAATAACAGGTTGTTAATTGTAATTGTATATGTTGATGGAATTCGATATGGGAAAGTATGTAAAATAAATTCTAAAATTATTACGACGGAGGATTCTAAAATAGTTACAACCCTTATGACTACTAGAGTTGTTACTTTAGAAAATATGATGAATCTCTACAAGTTGATCAAGATATTAATAGATCTATGAAAGAAGTACTATTGTATTTGACCACTTTAAGACTATATATTATGCATGCATTTTGTTGGATGGAAGATATCAGGGTAATCCCAAACAGTCTCATGAGATGTTAGTAAAAAGGATATCTAGATATTTGAAAGGGACTCCAAATTCTAAAGTATGGTACAAAGGAGATAATGATTTCTATTTGAAAGTATTTATTAATACTGATTAGACTAAATATTCATATTATAGAAGAATTAAAATTGGTGGTGAGTTTCTCTTGGGAGATAAACTAGTCTCTTGGGCAAGTATAAAAATGATTTAGTTTCATTATCTATTGTAGCAGAAGAAATTGTAGAAGTGGCATGTTGTACATAGATTATAAGGATGAAAAAAATAATTAAGGACATGAGGATAATCTATTATGAATCTATTTTATGGATGTGTGATAATAAAAGTACGCTTAATATTTAAAAGAATTTGGTGATGCATTAAAATTAAAAACACATTTTTATCTAGTATCACTTATTGAGAGAGAAAGTTAATGAGAATAAATTCAAATTGTAATATATACCTACCAAGGAACAAATTATAGATATTTTCACTAAGGCATTTGCGAATGATAATTTTGAGTATCTCTAGAATAGGCTAGGGTTTATTGCCCCTCCTTTTTAAAATTAGATACATAAGAGATGCATTTTTCTAGAGGGAGAACTACTACCCATCTTATGTCTCCTAGAATGATGTCATTTCTACTCTTACAGGAGGTAGTAAAGGGTGAGTCTATTTGATTGTAAGAAAATTATTACAAGGATATGTCCTTGTTGAAAAGATGAGAAGTGTTCTTGAAATTATTCTATGGAGAATAGTGAGAGGTACAAAATTTTAGAAAATAAGTAGATAAAAAGAGTTGTCCTTGAAAGGGGTAGTGATATATTTAGAAGATCCTTCAGTTTTTGTACCCTTTTCCTTTATATAAGGGGGAGAGAAAAATAGAAAATGGAGAGAAAATGTAGATGCATTATCATTAGTGTTTCTATAAATGAAATAGGGGGAGATTGTTAGTATTATCTATCTAGTATTGTCATTCATGTGAACATGTTGTGTGTATTAATTGAAACCTAAAATAGATGAGTGCAAAATAAGCATGAGAGCATATGAATTATAATATGTAGGAAAGTGTATCTAAATTTTGATATGATACAAAAAGTATATGAAGTTTTATATATAGGTAAGAGAATTTGAAGTATTATACTATAAGCTCACATGATTAATCGAATGAAAGGTGGTGATAATAGTGCTATATGGGGCGTATCTAGAAAGATGAAAGTATGGAAAGTTAGAATATGCAAAAAAGTAAATTTGAAGTACTTTGCATTCATTTGCATAAGAAGTTGATATCTCACACTATTAGTATTGTAATTTAAGGTCTACAAATTTTGTACTATCCATTTTTCAAGTTCATAATAGATTAGAAGTTGTATTATGTTATTTTCTAATAGAAATGATGACTAGCAGGAATGGTTTGAATAGGTTAGGAGAATGAAAGACTATTGGAATCCTAGGGTTTATGATTTGGTGGAAATAATTTTAATATTTGTACAATTTTATACTTTCAAATTTTATATTGGTTCAGTCCACAAGTGGAGATATGTTGTTCAAAGTGTGATATTTTTGTTTTTGTTGGTTGCTAGCTAACTCATATAATCTTGAAGAGATGATTTCTAACTTATTGGTTAGGATATGCATTGGAGGAAGAGTTAAGAGATTGAAATAGATCCTTCCATGGTGTTTTGATTCTTTTCTTGGTGTCATATGTATTGGACAATATTTTTGGACTAACTTGCTAATGTTCTTTAATACTTTTCTACATGTTTCATTTAGGTCCAACCTTAACGGTGGTTGTAATGATTTATCTTTGATGAATTATTTTATGGAGTGTCATGATATATTTGGGTCCCCTTCATCTCTTAGGGTAGACTAAAATAAATATTTGTGTTCATGGTGGTCGACTATGTACAAATATTGTTTATCTTTTTGTGGCCAACCTTGTTGTATTTCGAATATTAAAGCTTTTATAAATAAGAGTGCAACAAAATAAATTATGTGGTGAATTGGTGTGAATAATGTATGGAGAAAATGTGAAGGTACATTGATGGAAATGAATAAGAGAAAAAGAATAAGAGTACAAATTGTATAGAATAATTTTAGAATTTGAATAGGAGATCCTAAATATTTTCATTTCGTCATTTCCTTTTATATGTTGGAAGATTGTTTTTTTTTTGGAAGCTTGTGCAAATCCATATTTTGTTCTAAGGATTCTTTCTTTATCTTGTAAATTCTACATTAGGGAGTAGTTTCCTTCCATGACAATGTGCCTAAAACAAATATTATAAATAATTAATGATATAGTGAATAGACTCTTACCATGGTTTTTCCCATATTGAGTTTTCCACATAAATCTAGTTTACATTTATATATGTTTTTATTGCAATATATTTTATTGGTGGTTAGTTAGTATAAAGTTAATTACTAAGGGTGTATGAAAAAATAAGTTATGCTTCTTTGTCCATGCTGATTCACCCCCTATCTCATGATCTAAAAGTATTCAATAAAGGATATCATGTCTCCTATCTTCCTTCTTATAGGTGAATAATTGATTGTATATAGATGATGTATGTAATACTTGGAGGGTGTGATTGATTCCTCCATCCATGCATCTTATTTCATTTCTCTCTTTTGGATAGGATTTTTCTCCCAATTTGTTTTGGTCTTTTCACCATTTTTGAGATATTGAATTTCCTTTAATTGCATTTTCTATGTACATAAGTACCTAAAATAGACTGTATCTTTCTTTCATATTGCACAATAATATTTTCAAAAACTTGAAATTATGGGCGGTATTCAAATAAATTAATATTTACTCACAAGCTTAAGTTTACCTTAGGCTAATTATTAATAGGTTAGATACACTATAGTACTATTTTATAGTTTACTTGCATTAAGTTTTGTGTGAAGTAGGTGCCAAGTAGTTGTACCTACCCTCACACCTTATTAGTACTTTCCCTCTCTCTTGCCTATATAATTAGTGCTATTGTACATTGATAATAATCTCAAATACATTCATCTATTTGGTGTAATATTATTTTCTCTTGTGAGGGTTTATAGTTTTCTATAAATCTTGGAGTGGAGGAAATACTCCATTATGGTATTAGAGCTTTCTTCCAGTGTCCCTTTTTGTAGATGAGAATATTTCCTCAATCAATTTAAGACCAACTTCCATGAAGTATAATTTGAATTTTATGTATTTTTCCTTGAATTAATTGCAAATTCTATTTCAATTTTGATGATTTTACTATAAATTTATATTTTGCCTAGCTACAATTAATTTTAATATTCTATTAGAGTATATTTTTTTGTGGAATAATGGTATTTTAATTCCAAGGAGTGGTGTTTGAAGAGATTTATTAAATATGTTCATGTGAAAGTTGCATTTGCATATTATATTTTCATGGTCAATTGTACTACTCACTACAATGCAATGTACTTGTAGGCTAGTGTTTCTTGAAATGATGGCTAAACATTAGTTCCTAGTGTGGATGTTTCATAGGCCTATATTTTATAGTAGTGACTTGCATGTGCATATGTTAGACTTGTTGAGTTGTTGCTGGAAATGATTATTATTAATGTCAAAAGCTTCATACCAACACTCTGGCAGTATCGGTTGGTTGTTGGCAGTATGGGGTGTATCATGTTGTTCATCAGTATGTCAACAAGAACTTTGGTTGAGAATTTCTTATGTTCAAGAAGGGATTCATATACATCAACATTCTATCAATTTCTTCATATCCGTCAATACTCTTGTATTTTTTGAATGGTGTTTGGCTATTCCTATCAATTTCTATTGATTTGTGATGTGTTGTTCATCAAACAATTTTGGTACTTTGGCTACAACATACTACAAACATATTTCAATTGGTAGTAATGGTTATTTTATGTATTCATCTTTTGGTCTTGGTTATAGCCTTCAAATAGAGTTGAAAATCATAATATGAATTGTAATATCTTAATTCTAACCTATCTGATAGTCATTTTGTAACATGGGCCTTATGTATGTACTATATTTAGGATCAATGCTTGGCATTAAATATAAATATAATATTTGTTGCATCAGTTCTATCACATGCTTGGTGTGAAGCCGACATATATAAGATAAAATACCAATATAAATAATTAATAACCTCTTTGTCTCCAAGTGTAGAAGTTCCAATGAATGTGATATAGTTGATGTGGTAGTAAGTGTCTTATGTGGGTTGTATGCTGGTAGAAACACTCCAAGGTGTGCTTTCACAAACTCTCTCTAGGACTTTACTTGTCCTAATCTTCTCAAGATCCTAAGCTCTCTTATAGGACCTTAATAGTATTTACTCTCTTGACATAAGACTAATCCAACCCAACTCTATGATTTGATCTTCTTGAGCTTTACCTTGAGGGATTACTATCATTAAGGGTGCTTCAACTCTTCACTCCTCCTTGGATGTCTCCAAGTGAAAATTCATCATAAGCTCCACACAAGTGCTGCAGGGGGTGCATTCTTCATTAAAACACCTTTTTGAATCCCTAATGATCCCATTTGTATAAGGTTTCAAGACTTCTCCCATCGGGTTCAAGATTCACTATGCTCTTGGCTTGATAGGCCTAATTGGTATAGTAGCCCTAGATAGAGTGTTTTTCCCAATTCTTCCTAAAAAATTCCAAATGAATCCAAAAAATAACTTCACATTTAGATACCCTTTTGGGAAACCTTAAAGATTTTGGTGGTCTGAGGGTTCTAGGGTCTTTGTATAGTAGATTCCTAGATTATAGGGAAAATAGGGCTAAAAGGCCTATAATAGTGCAATCCACTGATTTCTACTTAAAAATCTACCTTAGAAATGGATTGGCCAATGCCTAATCTCATTACTAGGTATCAATAGCACTATCATCTCTCTGAAACCATGCTTGGTTCAAGCTTTCATTCTTTCCCCTACAAATGAACATTGAATCTTCACTATCATGCACCTAGCTGGGTACACTGGTCTCACCTAGGGCATGGTGCTAAAAATGGATATATTTTTCTTATGGCCTCCTACCTAAATATTTAAAATGTAAAGAGGCTCCCCTAACATATTCATCCAAACCCTAGTGATTTCCACTGTTAGATTCTATGGGGGAGCCATTCTTCCCAAAACCACTTTGTCAACACCAGCAACTACACAACTTACAAAACAATTTAAAAGACTAAAATAATGAACTCAAAACCTCTACAATAATGAATAGAAATTTCTTAGAATTAACCCTACTTCAAAAATATAACACTAAATTTCACACTTCAATCCATGCACTAACTCATGCTTTCTAAACAAGTCGATTGTCACTAAAAACTAAAACTTTGTGCCTTCTTTCCAATTCAAAATTCTTCTTACACCATATTGCCTTGGGAGATGGGATCCTATAATAACTAAAATATGCCTTCTCCATTTTTTTATGCCACTAATCACTAATAACCACCCTTAACTTTAAAGGGATCAAAGTTGTCGATGTTGCATGCAACATTTGCCAAAAAATGTAAATGTTGTCATGACAACATTATGGCAACTTTTCATAATTGCTCCAAACTACCTTTAATGACCACTAAATCCTACCAAATGATGTACAAACATCATTTAGGAATATTTAGGAACTTTTCTAACCTTACCTAACTCTAGAATACTTTTAGACCAATTTACACCCATTTTCCCATCTTAGACCTAATCTAGTACTATCCACTAAAAAAGTATTAAACATCTAGGTTGGATTGAGCCTAGTCTAATCCACCTAGGAACATACTTGCAAGACCTTCTAAGGTCAAATTAAAAACTATTGACTTGGCTAGGGTCAGTACAAGCCAAAACTCAAACTAGCTTAGGAGTTAGCCTAGGTGCTCCTCCACCATACTCCCCAAATGAAAAGACTTCAATCCATCCTTGGATTGAGTAAGTTGGAATCCACTCCCAAATTCTTAAACTCTGATTCCTTGATCTAGGTGGCCTCTTCATCACCTTGACAATGCCATTTTATCAATTTATCATAGTAAGTTCTCTATTTGGTCTTCTTATAGGCCTTGGAATGAAGTAGCTTCTTTGCCTTCTTAGGTGGTGTAGGTGACAAATTCAGGTCTTCTACCTCCTTGATGACCTCAGTAAGGCTCTGGTCTAGATATGGAGTAGGAACTTTATAAAGAATCAGGTCTACAACATTAAAGATTGGAGACAAACTAGTATCCTCTGGGAGCTCAACTTTGTATGCATTAATACCATATTTGGCTAGAATAGTGCATGGTCCCAATCTTCTCATTTACATCTTATGTGGGACTCATTTCTATAGCCTTTTTTTGTTGAGATGGACCATAACCAAGTCCCGTACCTAAAATTGAACATCTTTTTTCCTTTCATCCACCTTTTGCTTGATCTTTTCTATGTTATCTTGTAGAATCTTCCTCACCATTTCATGCACCTCTCTCATGGAGTGTGCAAAGTCTTCATCATAGCCACTACCATTGGCTCCATCCTTGAGTTCTCTGAGCTCAAATGTGCCTCTTGGGTGTAGGACATAAACTATCTCAAAAGGACTCTTACTAGTAGTCCTATTCACTGTATCATTATATGCATACTCTGCTTGTCCTAGGAGTTGATCCCAAGCTTGACCATACTCCTTTGTAAGACATCTTAGTAATTTTCCTATGCTTCTATTGACTTCCTCAGTTTGGCAATCTAACTGAGGGTGGTATCCAGACCCAAAATATAGATTTGTTTCTAACTTATTCCATAGTGTCTTCCAAAAGTGGCTCATAAACTTAGTATCCCTGTCAGGGACTATACTCACTGGTAATCCATGTATCCTCAGTACTTCCTCAAAGAAAAAATGTACCATATAACTAGCATCATGTATTATTTTGCATGGGAAAAAATGTGCCATTTTACTAAATCTATCTACAATGACATAAATGTTATACATTCCTTGTTTGGTCTTTGGAAATCCCACAAAAAAATCCATGCGCAAGAATTCCCATGGTCTGATAGGAATGGGAAGAGGTTGGTAAGGTCCAGCATTGGAAGATGTACCCTTTTCTTTCTGATACACCACACAACTCTCTACATACTTCCCAGTGTCCAAATTCATTTTAGGCCAAAACTAGAACCTATGCACTAACTCTTGGGTCTTTTTGACACCAAAATGCACACTAAGTGCACCATTGTGCTTCTCTTGGATCAGATTTTCTCTAATAGACCCTCTAGGAACACATAATTGAATTTCTTTAAACAATAGATAACTTTGTACAATATATTTAGAGAATTCGGTATGAAAATGGTTGTTATGTTCTTGGCATACCTTATAAATATCTACAAAGTCCTCATCTTCTACATATAGGTCTTTGAAACTATTAATACCCATTCTCTATAGGTGTATCTCTTGTGAAATCATGGTTCTTCTACTTAAGGTATTTGCTACATTATTCTGTAGTCCCTTTTTGTGCTTGATGTTGAAAGTGTAGGCCTACAAATAGTCTACCCACTTCATATGCTTATGACTGAGTTTGTCTTGTGAATTCAAGAAACTTAGTGATTGCTTTTCAAATAAGACCACAAACTCCTTTGTAAGTAAGTAATGCCTCTATTTCCTTAGTTCTTGGACTAGAGCATACATCTCTAGGTCATAAGAAGAGTACTTCTTCCTAGCATCACTAAGATTTTCACTATGGAAAGCCACTGGTCTTTCCTCTTGGCTCAAAAAAAGCACCAATAGACACATTGCTAGCATCACACTCAACTGTGAAAAATTTCTCAGAACTTGGCAAAGTTAAGATTGGTTGAGCAAAAGTCTTCTTCTTCAACAACTCAAATCTATGATTATCTTTCTCATTCTAAACAAACATAGTTTGCATTCCTCCTTTTATGGTATCAAGCATAGGAGAACAAATAGCATTGAGTTGCTTAATGAATTTTCTATAATATTGAGCTAAAACATGAAAGCTTCTCACTTTTGTTTCTATCTTAGGCATGGGCCAATTGAGGATGACTTCCACTTTACTAGGATCCATCTTTATATTGCCTTGAGACAATACAAACCCAAGGTACACTAGCTCCTTCTTCGTGAATTCACATTTCTCCAAATTATCATCAATTTCTCCTTGTGTAGCTTCTTGGAAAAAATATGCAAATGTTTGAGATGTTCATCTTTGGTCTTTCTATAAATTAGTATATCATCAAGATACACTACCACAAATTTTCCAATGTAGTCTTTAAGGTATTCATTCATGAGTCTCATGAATGTGGAGGGGGCATATATTTGATAGTCCAAATGGAATTACAAGCCATTCATACAAACCTTCTATGGTTTTGAAGGTTGTCATCCATTCATCTCCTTCATAGATTCTAAGTTGGTGGTAACTGTGTGTGTGAAAATTGTACCTGATCTGTAGACACAACACTCAGTAAAACATTAGAGGTTAGCTATAATCAAAATCGTGCAAAATTGAAAGCTATCTAACCAAGCGATTTACTGCCTTCTAATAGGTGCGAGATTAATGTTCTCAGATTGTAATCGAGATCAGTGACCTAGACGACACCTAAATGAAGGATTTGAATGAAATTGATCTAGATATGAGATTGAATGCAATTATTCTATTTTTTTGGATTTTTCTATGCAATAAGAATGATAAAAACTTGATATGAATCTATGCTATTGAAAACTGATATGCTATGCTAATCTAACAATGATATGAAATATGAATGCAAAAATAAGATTGATCTCACAAAGATGTCGATTCACAAGAGCTTTGATTCTTCAATTCCAATTCTCCAGCGTGATTGTGCAAAATATGAGATGATTTGTGAAGAGCTAAAGCCTTTAATTTATAGAAATCCAGGGCTTTGGAGGTGCATGGATAAAAGCCATAAATCACTCAAATTAACTCATCTTGATTTTTGAGTTATCTGATCATGAAAGATAGTTAATTCTCAAAATCATGCAAAAATATGCAAAAACAGCTTTTTAACTCAAATTAGAGTTTAGATCAGCTTTTTGAACTCCAAAAGGATGTTGAGTTCCAAAAAGTCAATAACTTGCATTGATTTTCTGATTTGGAGTTTAACTGTTTCTTTTGAATATGCATAATAATTAAGAATTAAATAAATAAATAAAGTGATTTATCCTCAACTCAACTGATTTTTGAAATAAAATAATTAATTTATGGGTTAATTAACTATTTTACCAAACTTTTATTAAAAATTATATTATTAAATAATGACAACATGCTTTAATTAATTAAATAAGAATTTAATCAATTAAAGATAGGAATTTTGATTTATTGTCAAAATTAAATAATACAATTAATAATAGATAGAATTAAATTTAATTACACAATTAAGTGGCAAATATTAAATCTAATTAATTAAATATGAAAATATTCAATTAATCAAACTTTAGGATAAATGTGATTTATTGCCAAATAATTATAAAATTAAAGATAATTATGATGATTAGGAATATTACTAGGAATATTCCCCGATGCAGAATTTAAGATAATCAATTATGATTCGATGATGTTTAGATGTGCCTTAGATTAGGACTTTGATGTCGATTTCATTCGAATTGTCGATGTAGGAGATTAATGAACTTATAGCCTATTTTTGGGGTATTACATTTTGCCCCTCTTTGAATTACTGTGCGAAGCGCAGTGGTTCAAAGATAGTCTGTGTTTGATAAAGATATGAAACTAATGTTTGAAATTGATAATTGATATGAGATAGAAGCTGATTGAGAGATATTGAGATAGGAGGTCCTGAATGACCAGAGATAATGTTCACTGTAGCAGAAAATAAACCTATGATTGCGAAAAAGTGTCAAAACACCTGATTCTGAACCTTAGGATTGATAAGAAGTGAGTGACCCGTTCTAGACTCGATTGTCTTAGCAGAACTAGCAGGTATCACATTCGAATCCTTCAGTTGCCGAAGAACCAAGGAAAGAACACTATGATCTGATGGTTGCAAAAACTGATACAGATTACAAGATTAAGAGAATACTAGATTGATATGGATCGATGAATCTGATATGCCCCAAGTAATGATAGATTTTGCCCCGAGCGATGAGGACTTTTGATGAATCAATGACTAGACGTGATTGTTTGTCTTGATCACTGATGAAAGATATTGATAGACTTGATTGATAGAATTTGATTTATAGACTTTGAATGATGTGCAATACCATGCCCCCTTCGGGATTAAAATTGAAATCTGACAAGAAAAAGTCAGCGTTGATTGTTTAGAAGCATGTTAATTGATTTGAGAAGTGGTTATATACGTCCGAGAACACATTCTGCATCGTTTGGAGGTCTTGAAGACCAAGTTTGACTAGGTTTGACCATGAGTTGACCATGGTTGACCAAGTTGAAATTTTGATAGTTTGATGTTAGATAATCAGTTAAGTTGAATACTAGATTTCTGTGATGATTGAAGGTTGATTATGCAAGTAGTAAATAAGATAAATGATCTCAGATTTCAATTTTGATCCCGAAAAAGGATTCTACTTGCTATTTCATTGGAAGAACCTTCGTGTAAGATTCAGCTCTTTCTAGATTTGAAGATGCGATTTGAAGAATCATTTAAGCATTGAAGTTCATTTAATCATTGTGAGATCATGCAAACATGCAAAATGCAAAGAGACATGCAAAATGAAATGCAACCTAAGACCTAGGACCTAGTCACTGATCATATGTCGATTTGTTATCATCATTGAACTTTTAGGTAACCAGATAAATCAATACAATGCCCACTAGCCATGAAACCATAGACATATGAATATCGATTTGTATGCGCAAGAATCAATACAACACCCACTGGTCAACAACCATGGATATATGAATATTGATTTTGTTTTCAAAATGTCGAATTAGATATAAGCACAAAGGCACAAACGCCAGGATGACCTGAATATCATGTCCATTTTGATATAGCAATTTGTACAAGCATCAAAACATACACGTCGTGATGACCTAAGTACGCCTTGCATTGCAAACACATCAAATAGCTAAGAGATCATTCTAAATCCAATGTGAATTACCCGTAGTGACCCTTTATCGTTCACATCCTTAGGCAAGATTGCATTCCACAGTAGGAGAAAGAACTTACTCAAAAAGATAATAGTTAGATCAAACTTCCTTGAATTGTCTGGGTATCAATGGTCGAGGTACGCATGGCCATCCAATTCGAGATAGAGGCTCTTACAGTTGGACACCATTTCAATCCAGAAGTTCCAAAGATGTTAGATTTTCACATACAAGAAGAAGACAAAGAAAAGATTATGCCCCCAGTCATCACTCTCTAAATCCTATAAAGGACATCATCGAAGAGCTCGAAGGGACACAATATGCAAAAATCTCAATGTGAATCAGTAAGCATACAAGGAGATAAAAGCATGAAAAGCACAAATTGTTTTCAGTTTGAGTTTGATGTTTGATTGCGTTGATGCAAAATCCTTTCTGGAGATGAGACAGACTGACTGACTCAACTTGAAGCTTCAAAGGACTCTGAGTGGATATGACACGTCTAAGATACATGGGAGACCATAGGATATGACATTGATTGCCCCCAAGTGTGAACATTGATAGGATGCAGACGCTTGAGCTGGTTGGTGTACAGGCCAACTTATTGAAAATTGGAAATGCAGGAACAAACCGGGAGATATGTACAAACTAAAGCAAGACTGAAAGCTGGGAAAGACCAAGATTGTGCTGATAGATGGAGCATTTGGAACAAGTGGCGCCTGTTTGCCAAGTTTTCACCATCTTGGTAGAGATTCTATTTTTGCTACCGAGGTGCCTGTTTCCAGGTTTTTACCAAGGCACTTTTTCTTTCTTTTTTCATTTTTTTGTATTTTTCATTTTTTAAATTTTTTTGTACTTTTGATTTTTTTTAATTTTTTTGTACTTTTGATATTTTTTTATTTTTTTGTGAATCATCAAGGTGCCTATTGCTAGGTTTTCACCAAGATGTTCATTTTTTCAGGACTTTTTCTAATTTTTAAGATTTTTTTCAGGACATTTACCAAGCACTGAATGCCTTAGGCGTAGAATTTCTTCAGATGGAGAACGTTGATTGGTTCTCGGAGCTGTTCTCCTTCAGTTGTTGAGAGTTGATAGGCACCAGAGCCAAAAGTAGCAGTGATAACAAAGGGACCCAACCAATTGGGTTTGAACTTCCCATTGCGTTCTCGATGTGATTGATTTTTAGGATTTTCACTCAACACTAGATTGCCAACCTGAAATTCTCTATGTCTGACTTTCTTGTTGTAGCCTCTAGACATTCTTTTCTGATACACTCTGAGATGATCATACGCTGCTTGTCTGCGCTCATCTAGTAGTTCAAGTTCTTGTAACCTCGACACTCTGTAGTCTTCATCAGTGACAAGTCCATGCATTTTGATTCTAAGTGATGGGATTTCAACCTTAATAGGTAGTACTGCTTCAGATCCATAAACTAAAGCGAAAGGTGTAGCCCCAATAGGTGTTCTGATACTTGTTTTGTATGCCCAGAGAGCTGTATTAATCATGAAATGTCAGTCTCTGATACTTGCGTTGATACTGGTTCTGATACTGATTCTGATACTAATTCTGATAATTGTTCTGATACTGGTTCTGATACTGATTCTGATACTGATTCTGATAATTGATTCTGATAATGATTCTGATAATTGTTCTGATACTAGTTCTGATACTAGTTCTGATACTTGTTCTGATACTAGTTGTGATACTTTTTTTGATACTGGTTGTGATACTTGTTCTGATACATGGTATACTTGATAGCATCTTTTTCCATTTGCAAACTCCCAAGCAAGATCATATCGTGCAGTCCCAATGTCTAGCAAGGTGGAGAACAAGAGGGATTAGCAAGCTAGTGGAAGACATGGAAGACAAGAGAATGAAGGATAATGAAGGGAAGAAATCCCCAAGGGAAAACTCCTCAAGAATACTCAAGCTAGGGAAAAATTATCATGTAAAGCATATTTGGATAAGCAATGAAAGGCTAGCATAGGATAAGTCACAAAAGCGTGATGCAAGAGCAGGAAAGGATGCAGTCCAAAAGAGTAGACATGTCAAGAGGCTTCATAGCACTGTGTTTTACTCTTTCTTTCTTTTTTTTAGATCAAGACCAAAGGGGAAAAGGATAGCCATAGGTGAAAATGAATGGAGGAAAATAAATATGAAGGCTAAACAGGAAGGGATTGAAAGCAAGATCATCATCAGACAACTCACAAAATAGCCAAATGTTCGTGTATAGATCAACATTGTCAAGATCAAAGAGAGAAGATGAAATGGATGAAATATGTAGAAGAACTACGCATGATGCCTGATTGCCAGGTTTTCATCATGGTACTTATCCAAGGTGCCACAAGGAAGTGGTTTTCACCATAGGATGAATTTATTTCTCTTTACTTTTGCTACCAAGGTGCTTGTTTCCAGGTTTTCACCAAGGCACATTTTCAATTTTTATTTTTTTTCTCATTTCTTTTTTTTCTTATTTCTCTTTTTGGAAGAAGGCAAACTTTTTAGATAATGCTCCTTGAAAGAATAAACCATGATATGCTAAGGATTCAAAATGATATGCTCAAAGATGCTGATAGGGAAAGGGAGATGGAAGAGAAAAATGGAGGATAAGGTTTTATGTAAAGCGAGTGAGGTTGGAAGATAGGAGGAATAGGAAAATGAGGAAAAATGATAGAAGGTAAAAGGATAATGCATGGAAGGATTATGAAAGGGTAGATGGAAAGGAAGGCAAATTCAACATCAACACATACCTTGAAGGGTGGTGAGATAATGGAGGAATCATGAATGAAGGAATACGTGAAGGAATATGGTGAATGGATAGCAGAGGTTGTGGTTTAGGCACATGGAATGGAAGAATATTTTTGGAGGGAGATGAAGTGGAAGCCTTTGGAAGCTTGAATGTCAACTTCACTTTTTGCTCAACACCAGACTCTTTCAAGAGAGACTTTGGAATCCATATAGCCTTAGGATTTTTATTTCCTTTTGATGATCTAGAGAGAATATCTTGAATGATGGATTTTGGAACCCATACTTGTCTTGTAGTTTTTTTCTTAGATATTTCTTTTGACTTTATGCTTCCATGTCTATGAGAGGAGACATGGTGATATTCTTTTTTTGATGGATTCTTGTATTGCTTCTTTTTCTTGTATTGAACATTCAAGTTACTTCCAAAAGACTTGGGATTTGTGGAAGAGGAAGGATATGACTGGTTTAGATGGGTGGGTGGATGAAAAGGATTCAAGGGTATGCATCTATGTTGATCTTGAGGAAAGATGGGAGATGGAGGTATGTAAGGACCCAAGATGGATGGAAAATTAGGAGAGTTAGGAGGGGAAAGTGAAGGGACATAAGGACCCAAGATGGAAGGAAGGCATGAAGCCCTTAGTAATGGTGGAAGAGGTCCAAGGATGGAAGTGGAAGATGCAAAAGGATAATCAATAAGTTCATCAGCATCTATATGACAACCAAGGATATCAGAATCTTTAGAGTGAACATTAGAATTTTCAATAAAATCATGGACATCTTGAATAAGAGCATTTTCTTTGATAGGATCATTCAAAGCTTGCGAAGACTTAGGAAGAGTAGAAAGTGGAAGTGAACATGGAGTGGTAGAACAAGAAAATGGAAGACTTTGATCTTGACAAGGATCTTCGGATAGCATAAGCGCATAATTTTTCTCTTGTTTTTCAATAGGCTTAACATTGGAAGGAACACCATTTTTACCAACCTTAATGGAAGTATCATCTTTGGAAAGCGCAAATGTAGTAAGGTCATTTTGATTGTCAATAAGCTCATTAGTGTAAGTAGTAGCCTGATCTTGCTTAAGAGAAGACTTAAGACATGGTGGAATGCATGAAAAGGGGGGTACAGGATCAAAAGAACCCTGAGGTGGATAAGAGACATCAGAAAAAGGAGTGGATGACATGGAGGCTTCTTGATCTTGATCTTTCCTTATGTTCTTTTCTTTATCATTTTTAGAGTCCTCTTGACATGGAGCCACTTCTAAGGACAAGGAAGCATGTTGGGATTGTATGGATGATTTTGGAAGAGATGGTGAAGGACTAGCTGAAGTAGGCATTATAACATATGAAGGCTTAGGCTCTTTAGGTTTATCATTATTGAAAGTATTTGCAGCCAAGTGAAGGTTAGCTTGAGTTTCTTTAAGAGGTAGCCCTAGAGGATAACTATAGGGAACCACATGAAAAGTATCAGGGCTTGTGTCAGATGAAGGTTCTGTGAAAGATGTGAAAGACTCAGAAGCTTTAGGAAATGTACGAGTATTGGAGGAAGTAGGGGATAGAAGGGAACCATCACAAGACAAAGGTCCAACATTAACACGATCTTGCTTGAGAGTGTAATTTTTATTTTCAGCCTGAGAGTTCTTAGAGGAGAGATCCTTATAGTATTGACGTTTCAAGCTAGCACGATGTATTTTATAGTCCTCAACAGTAGTAGATGGATCATCATCAAGGTATTGTCCACAAAAGCCATCAAAATCTCTTTCAAAATCAGAATCATATGGATCACCATCATGATCTATCCAATGTGACGGCCCATTTGTAGTAAGCAAGAATGAACGATGAGGAGGACTCTTAGGAACAGAGGTGTCATAGGTATCATTACATTGTCTGTTGTCATAGTCATCATAGTCTTCAAAGCTAGATGTGTCACTCTCTGTGGAAGAGGTATCATATTGCTCAATTTTTTTCTGGGGGCATGGTGACATGTACAAATCTTTATCAAATGGAAAAGAGTATAGAGGTTCCTTTTCTTTCCCAAGTTTGTCAAGCCGGACTTGCATAGCATGTATCTATTTCATTATAGTGGCGATCAGAGCTTCTTCCTCTTGTTTACTGATTCTTTGAGACATGTGTACTAATTCTCAATAGCTACTGATCTGTTCTTGACACAATGATATTTTTGACAGATTCTGGAACTAGGCTGGAAACATTGGATATCTTGCAATTTGACAATTTTTGACAACTCTCCCAAATTTTTCCAAACGACACTCTGCAGACTCGTACGACACTGGGTAGTCTATGAAATGACAGTTGCTAAACTCATACGACAGTTGGGTAATACTGAAATGACACTTGACAAAACTCGTACGACTTTTGACTTCTTGAAATGACTTTTGACTCCAGAAAGAACTTTACGTCAATTTTTGCAAAATTTAAGGTTTTCAGTTTTGGATTGTTTGCAAATTGTACTATCTAGATTTTGAAGGTTATACCAGATTTGATCATTTTTAATAGCCAAGTAGATAAATAAGCACACAAAATAGCAAGCAAGTGATTCCAAGCACGTCTGAAAATAATGAACAAGGGCAAAAGCAACCTTGTGCATGAACAATCAAGTGACCAAATTGTGCTAATCCCTGAGAGTACTAATTGTGTATGTTCTGAAAAAGTTTTGCAATAACGCACATATACCTGAAAGTGAAAAATTGGCCTCTCTAAGGTTTTTAGTAATGGTTTGACTCTGCAACTTTTATGATTCAAAGGGGTGAACTCCAATCCCGGCGCACCAGGGTTTTGACATAGTCCGAGAACTTAATCTTCAAGAGCTGCTAGGGAGATCTGACAACCCAACAATGAACCATACCCGTGGAGATTTCTTCCACAAGGACATTTATATAGCGGCTGTCACTACCATGGCAAAAATGGCTATTACCGCTTGAGGTTCCGTCAACGCAGTTTGCCCTGTGAAGGGATTGTCCGCTACGGTTAACCCTCTCTAAAGATGACTCACAATAGTATACCACAAGGGGACTTGGCTCTAGATTCAAGGTTTTGACACCTCTTCACTTTTAACCCAAACAAAGCAAGCAGATTAATCCGACACGCTAAGACAAAGTTTTGTTCCACCAAGGTCTGTGATATCAACTCCACGTGATCTATCAACCTCTCCAGGGAGAGAATGTATCAATCAATAAGAGAAGACGCACTAACCAATTTTGATTCACCAAAGCTCGTGATATCAACCCCACGTGATCTATCAACCTCTCCGGAGAGAGAATGTGTCGATCAATAAGAGAAGATGCACTAACCAAGATGAATGTGAAACGCACTAAGTATCCTCCCTACCTACAAGGATTCCATCATCAAGGAAGGATTTCGCTAGGAATCCAATCTCTCAAGAATCACGAATAGTGTTCATAGGGCCTAATTACTATGTGAGCACATATATATTCCCGAAAGTAAATCTACCAAAAGTACCCAAAAAGTAGAAAGAGGAACACTTAACGCTTAAAGCGAATATGAGATGAGTCCACAAGGTGGAACACTTAACATGTCACACAAGTTGAAAATGAGTCCCCAACTTAGAAAACAAGTGAGTTCCTAAAAGCACAAAAGGGTTGCCAAGTGGAACATTTAATGCTTCTGTCCTATTGACCCCTCCCCTTTATGGCGCTGAGATTGCAACCACGGGGCGGAAATGAGGGGCCGGAAGATTAGCGAGTCCAATAACCCAAGATAGCAATCAAGATCAATCACAAGTATTCTAAGACTACTTAATGAATCCTTAAGGGTTCACAACCTAGTATCAATTATGCAAGTGTGTAGAAATAGATCAAAAGCATGAAAAGATGCACACAAGCTTGACACATAAGAGATTTATTTTAAGTCCCAAATCAAAATATTATTAGATGAAGGAGAATACCTGGGATCCTTACAACGCACTTAGTAGATTTTACTTGATTTTTAGCAATTTTTGTTGAGCTTTTCCATGCAAGCAAGTGACGAACTCTCCAACAAGCAAACAAGCAAACAAGATATGCAAAATATATTCAACTTATGAAAACCATAGGGTTAGCTCTAAAAATAAATTATTATCAGTAATAATAACCAGAAATCAACCCAAATGACAACTCATATCATTCATTGAACCATGTAAAAAAATAAGTGCATACCCATCACAAAACTTTATTTTTTTTTGCTGCATTTGACCTAGTCAACAAGATCTAATTTTTTTGATATGATTTTGGCCACAAAAATATAAATTCAGAATAGAGACCCCTACTAAAAAATAGAGATATTTCCAAAAATGCAAAAATTTTATAAAAATCTCTTCATTTGTGCCCTAGAGACCCATTTTATCAAAACAGACTAGTTTTTGTAAATTGACTATTTGAGCTATGATATCATGTCCAAATTTAAAACACAAAAAATGGACCCCCTGTAGAATTTAAAGAGATTTCCGAAAATATAAAAATTTTCCAAAAATATGCTAATTTGTGTCAGATATTAATTTTTTCTGGAATTTCAAGAAAAAATTATTAAAAATTCAAAAAAATTTAGAAAATTCTAAATTTTTTATTGTAGCTTCTCTAGCATGTCACCAACCTGAAAAAACAATTTCAGACCAAAATTCCAATCCGTTTGGGAGATAAAATTAAATCTTTGAAACTTTGGGGTTTTAGCTCCCAAAAAAAATCAAAACCAGCATGCAAAGGTGGGTTGCCCCACGGTGGGCGCTAGAAATGTGTGTGTGAAAATTGTACCTGATCTGTAGACACAACACTCAATAAAAAATTAGAGGTTAGCTATAATCAAAATCATGCAAAATTGAAAGCTATCTAACCAAGCGATTTACTGCCTTCTAATAGGTGCGAGATTAATGTTCTCAGATTGTAATCGAGATCAGTGACCTAGACGACACCTAAATGAAGGATTTGAATGAAATTGATGTAGATATGAGATTGAATGCAATTATTCTATTTTTTTGGATTTTTCTATGCAATAAGAATGATAAAAATTTGATATGAATCTATGCTATTGAAAACTGATATGCTATGCTAATCTAACAATGATATGAAATATGAATGCAAAAATAAGATTGATCTCACAAAGATGTCGATTCGCAAGAGCTTTGATTCTTCAATTCCAATTCTCCAGCGTGATTGTGCAAAATATGAGATGATTTGTGAAGAGCTAAAGCCTTTAATTTATAGAAATCCAGGGCTTTGGAGGTGCATGGATAAAAGCCATAAATCACTCAAATTAACTCATCTTGATTTTTGAGTTATCTGATCATGAAAGATAGTTAATTCTCAAAATCATGCAAAAATATGCAAAAATAGCTTTTTAACTCAAATTAGAGTTTAGATCAGCTTTTTGAACTCCAAAAGGATGTTGAGTTCCAAAAAGTCAATAACTTGCATTGATTTTTTGATTTGGAGTTTAACTGTTTCTTTTGAATATGCATAATAATTAAGAATTAAATAAATAAATAAAGTGATTTATCCTCAACTCAACTGATTTTTGAAATAAAATAATTAATTAATGGGTTAATTAACTATTTTACCAAACTTTTATTAAAAATTATATTATTAAATAATGACAACATGCTTTAATTAATTAAATAAGAATTTAATCAATTAAAGATAGGAATTTTGATTTATTGTCAAAATTAAATAATACAATTAATAATAGATAGAATTAAATTTAATTACACAATTAAGTGGCAAATATTAAATCTAATTAATTAAATATGAAAATATTCAATTAATCAAACTTTAGGATAAATGTGATTTATTGCCAAATAATTATAAAATTAAAGATAATTATGATGATTAGGAATATTACTAGGAATATTCCCCGATGCAGAATTTAAGATAATCAATTATGATTCGATGATGTTTAGATGTGCCTTAGATTAGGACTTTGATGTCGATTTCATTCGAATTGTCGATGTAGGAGATTAATGAACTTATAGCCTATTTTTGGGGTATTACAGTAACCACTCTTTAGGTCAATCTTAGTAAAGTATTTGGCTTCTCCTAGGTAGTGCATTAGGTCTTCTATCCTAGGGATAGGCAACCTATACCTAATGGTTATCCTATTTATTTCTCTTGAATCAGTACATAACCTCCAAGTTCCTCCCTTTTTAGGTGCTAAGATAGTGGTGACAACACAAGGACTAATACTTTTCCTAATGAGACCTTGGGTTAGGAGTTCTTGAATTTGCTTAGCAATTTCCTCATTTTTTTGAGGGGTCATCTTATATGCTGCCTTGTTAGGAAGGGTGGCTCCAGGGATGAAGTCAATTTGGTGACTTACATCTCTCTTAGGGGGTAAGATTGATGGTTTTCCATCACTTACAATGTCCTCATATCTCTACAACATTTCTTGCACTTCTTTAGGCAATTCTGGCCTTTTGACTATCTTGTCAGAACCTTCTTCCTTTGGCTTTAACACAAGTGCAAAGCCTACTCCCTCTCCTTCCTTTAAGGTCTCTATGAAATCCTTCTCACTAACCATAAGAACATTTGGGCCTGATGATATCATTTCTCCATCCTCTAGTAGTGATTGTATCTTGAAGGTCACATTGTCCTTCTTGAAAGAATAAGAATTCTTTTCTCCATCTTGCATGGCCTGTCTATCAAATTTTCATGGAATCCCAAGGAGTAGGTGACATGCATCCATAGGTAGGATGTCAAACAACACCTTGTCCTTGTATCTTCCAATTGAAAATTCCACCCATGCTTGATCATTGAAAATGACATGCTATCCTTTGTTCAACCAAGTGACAGGGTTGATATGTGGCATTCTCTTCATTTTTAGCTTGTTGACTACCTCCTCTGACACTATGTTGTTAGTATACCTTGAGTCTATAATGACTCTATAAACTTTTCCCATCATTTTTCACTTCACTCTAAGTAGTGACCTTCTCTGACTTGGTTCCTCTTTGACTGGCTCCTTTATCAATGTCCTTCTCATCATTTCCAACACTAGGCTCCTCTTGAACATAGTTTACCCTCTTGTCACCTCCATGAGAAGTAGAGCCTTTCTCTAGACATTGGTATGTAGGGTGTCCCATTTGATTACAATGGTAAAACTTCATGGTAGAAAAGTTAGAACCTCTGCCTTGACTACTGCTTCTTCCTCTATTGGAGTTTCCTCTACTTGAACACCCCTCTTGCTGCTCAGTAATCTTGGTCTCTCCTTGAGACTTGGTATCTAAACTTCTTCTACCATATCCACCTCTCTGTCCTCTATTGTCTCTTCCTTTGCCTCTACCTCTAGTAGTACTGGAGTCTTGCTTCTTTCTTAGCTTCTCCTCTACCTTCACTACTATTTGGTGGCATCTTTGTACAATGTCAGGAGTTAATAGACTCATCTCATTATGTACAGTCCACTTGAGACCATTAATGTATCTGACTACCTTCACCTTTTCATCTCCTACAACTCTTGACCTCATGCTTAGCATTTGAAAATCTTTAGTATAGGAGTTCACATCTAAGTCCTTTTGTATCAGACTTTGTCTCCTTTTATGCAACTGGATTTCATAATCCTCTAGCACATAGACATATCTAATTTTTCCTACCATAGCCTTACATGTATAAATGGGCTTCTTACCTTCCTTCTCTCTCTCATCTTGGATGAATTTCCACCAAGTGAGTGCAGGACCTCTAAGTCTAGACTTAGCAACTTTGACTTTTTAGGCTTCTATTATACCATCACATTCAAAATGGTTTTCTAGTTCTTCAATCCAGTCTAGGACTATCTCTGGTTCCATATTTCCATTAAAGATTGGAATTCCTTCTAATTCCTTTCCACTTAAGGCCTTCAATGCCTTCAAGAAGGGTTCTTTAGCTAGGATTGGGTCTAGTTCAGGGACCTCGGCCTCTAAGAGTATCTCTTTTTGTTTTGCATCTACCTTGTCTTTAACTTCTTCTTCCTTCTCATCTACTTCATCCACTTTTTGTTCTAGTTGAGCTAATCTATCTTTGAGAAACCTATTTTCTTCTTCTTTCTCTTCCACTTTCTTATCTAGCTTAGTGTTGGTCACCATTGTAGAGTCTCTTACTGACTCCTCTAGCTGGAACATTTACCACAAGCCTAATCTAAAAGGCTCTGATACCAATTTGATAGAAACACTCCAAGGTGTGCTTGCACAAACTCTCTCTAGGACTTGTCCTAATCTTCTCAAGATCATAAGCTCTCTTCTAGGACCTTAATATTCTTTACTCTCTTAGCCTAAGACTACTCCAACCCAACTCTATGAGTTGATATTCTTGTGCTTCACCTTGAGGGATTACTATCATTAAAGGTGCTTCAACTCTTCACTCCTCCTTGGACGCCTCCACGTGTAAATTCATCATAAACTCCACACAAGTGCTACAGGGATGCATTCTTCATTAAAACACCTTTTTGAATCCCCAATGATCCCATTTTAATAGGGTTTCAAGACTTCTCCATCAGGTTCAAGATTCACTATGCTCTTGGCTTGATAGGCCTAATTGGTCTAGTAGCCCTAGACAAGGTGTTTTTCCCGATTCTTCCTAAAAAATTCCAAATGAATCTAAAAAATAACTTCACATTTGGATACTCTTTTGGGAAACCTTAAATATTTTGGTGGTCTTAGGGTTCTAGGGTCTTTGTATGGTAGATTCCTAGATTATAGGGAAAATAAGGCTAAAAGGCCTATAATAGTGTAGTCCACTGATTTCAACTTAGAAATCTACCTAAATTGATTGGCCAATGCCTAATCTCATTACTAGGTATCAATAGGACTATCATCTTTTTGAAACCATGCTTGGTTCAAGATTTCATTCCTTCCCCTACAAATGCACATCAAATATTCACTATCATGAACCTAGCCAGGTACACTAGTCTCACCTAGGGCATGATGCTAAAAATAGGTATCTTGTTCTTCTAGCCTCCTACCTACATATTTAAAATGTACAAAGGCTCCCCTAACATATTCCAAACCCTAGTGATTTCCATTGTTGGATTCTATGGGGGAGACATTCTTCCCAAAACCACTATGTCAACACCAGCAACTACAAAACTTACAAAACAATTTAAAAGACTAAACTAATAAACTAAAAAACTCTACACTAATAAATAGAAATTTCTTAGAATTAACCCTAATTCACAAATCTAACACTAACTTTCTCACTTCAATCCATGTACTAACTCATGCATTGAAAACAAGTCGGCTGTCACTGAAAACCAGAACTTTGTGCCTTCTTTCCAATTCAAAATTCTTCTTACACCATATTGCCTCGGGAAATGGGATCTTATAATAACTAAAATATGCCTTCTCCATTTTTTTAGGCTACTAATCACTAATAACCACCCTTAAGTTTGAAGGGATCAAATTTGTCGATGTTGCATGCAACATTTGCCAAAAATGTAAATGTTGTCATGACAACATTATGGCAACTTTTCATAATTTCTCCAAACTACCTTTAATACCACTAATTCCTATCAAATGATGTATAAACATCATTTAGGAATTTTTATGCACTTTTCTAACCTTACTTAACTCTATAATACCTTTAGACTGATTTACACCCATTTTCCCATCTTAGGCCTAATCTAGCACTATCCACTAGAAAAGCATTAAACATCTAGGTTGGATTGAGCCTAGTCTAATCCACCTAGGAACACATTTGCAAAACCTTCTAAGATCAAATTAAAAAATACTAAATTGGCTAGGGTTAGTACAAGCCAAAACTCAAACTAGCTTAGGAGTTAGCCTAGGTGCTCCTGCACTATATGTGAAGTGATTACAAATCTATGCAAAATAGATATGTGTTTACGTAGAGTAGTTTGTTGATCTTAGTTGTGTATTATATCTCTTTCAATATTTTACAATAGTAAGACTCTTTGTATCGTCAGTGAGCCTTATTTTATTAATAGTGAGCCCTACTAGAAATGAGCCTTAATATTATGGTACTAAGTCCTATTTTAACTGTAGTGAGCAGTACTAGTAGCAATCCATTATAAAAATCACCATATTGATGTCACCCTAATAGTTATTTTTACATTTCATGAGAACTATCTTCTCTCTAGTTTTTCCCATCTTTGGTTTCCACATAAATAATGGTGTTCTCTATGTTAGTGTTCTTAATTACTACATTTTATGTGGATAGATGAGATCAAGAAGTTAAAAGAAAGAAAAAATAAATTCAATCAGGAATTTAAGGGATCAAAAGATAAAGTGTCAAATATGGAAGACTAACTAAAGGAATCTAAAGAAAAGGTGGTCGACCTTAAAAATAAGATAAATTTTAAGATGTATTTTGAGGAATCTATCAAAGATGAATTGAAGCATGAGTCAAAAAGTGTTTGTATGAGTAGAGAAGAACTAGAAGTTGAAATGGAAAAATGGAAAAAAATATAAATAAAATTTCAAGGAGATCATCAAGAAGAGTTTAGAATAAAATGAGAAGCTAGAAATGGAATTGAAGAAGCTGAGATGAAAGGGAAAAGTGTGTGAAAGAAGTACTACTTTGGATTATTAACTAGACAAGGATTAGGGTTTATTGGTGAATGTTCAAATCAATTGGATAAAGGAAAGGAGAAGGTAATAAAAATATTGAGGTGGTAAGTGAGGTTTAATATTAGAACACATCCTCAAGAAGGGCTCTAGTAAGACAACCAAATTCTCAAAGGTATTTATCTTTCAACAACTGCTATTATATCTGTAAACATTTTGGTCATGGGGAAGTAGATTATAAGATGAGAAAAGAGTAGAAGATTCAATACTATAATTATAATAAGATTGGTTGAATAAAGCAAGTCAATTTAAGAATCAAGTTGCATATCAGGAAAAAAAAAATTCATCAGTTAATATTTTACATAAGAATTGCTACATGTGTCATAACTTTGGTCACAAAGATAATCAATGTAGAGCTAAATCAACAATATATGGGAAAATAAATTTTAGTTCCAAGTGTGGTCTGATAGGTAACTATAATAAATTATGCAAGTATAATAGTATATTGACAAGTACTCATTGTAATTATCATATTACAAAATATTATGGATCTTAGAAGAAGAATATAAAGTGTATAAAGAAATCTAATGGTGCATTTGTTTTGGTGGTACTAAATCTTGGTACTAATCCTACTGACAACTGAGCCTCAAGATTTTTCTCAAGGGGAGTATTGAAAAGTTCAAATTTTATACCTCCTCTATATTGGTTGAAACTAGTTTGTTTTCAGAATATGTGAAGTGGCATTAATGATGATTAGACAATTAATAAATCTAGTTGTTGAATGATTCATGTGATGTGTAGAGTGTGGCTGAATTATGTTAGTGATTTTTAAAATATCGATGGTAAAATTAATTATGTTATTTTATGTCTTTAAAGGCAAAGTTATTTTAATCATTTGGTATTGTAGCACAAATAAAACTTGTGAGTTTGTAGGATGTTTGAGTGAAAAAAATTGTGAAGTAATCATGGCTCCTAAGCTTATTGTTTGTGGTGTTTCTACTTTAAGAAGTTGAAAAAGGTTGTATTGAAGGAATTTGATAACAATCATATTAGGAAATTGTAAAATGAATTATCTATGGAAGCTAGATAGAGAATTAAAAATCTTGAACTTGATATCTGAGGAGAGTTTTTGTGGTGTGTTGGCAACAATATTATCCTGTTTGTGCTAATTCATTTTCATAGTGAAACCTTGGTGCTTGATGTGCCCCATGTTATGACAAATGAGGTAATTGAGGCTATCACTAGTTTATGCAACCTTGATGAATTACATGGAAAGAAGACAATTAGCTCTCAAGAGGTACAAGATCTTACAGATATTGATCATTATCAACACACATTTCTTCTTTGGATACTATTGAAGATCTGGTTATAAGGTATCATACTTATGGTGTTTCCTACAAAATTTAGTTTCTGAATCATGAGGGTTTGAATTATACTTTACCTATGTATATTTCATGCAAGATTTTGAATAAGAATGTACAAAGAATTTTTGAAAAATGTTGCTAGACAATTTTCTTGAGAATGTGAAAATGACAGTTGAAGATGGATATGCATTCAAATTTGGTTTTATGTTGATGTGTCTAGTATTCTACTTTATAAAACTATTACTAAATAATGATAAATTTAAATTGAAAACTGACATTCTTGTCTATAAGAAAATTTGTAAATATTTGGGTTTCTTCGAGAATAGTATGGGTGCATGTAGAGCTTATTTTGACAAAATAAAAATGAATATTTATTCTAGTTTAGTTGTCTCTAGTGTTGTGCCTATGCATTTTGAGGAGGGCTCCTCCTCTAGTATGATGTTCTTAGAAGAAGATGTTGTTGGTTCATATCTTGAACCAAAGGAGAAGAGTAAGATAGATGAGAAAGGAAAAGAAATAGTTAAAATTTTAGAATCTAATGATGAAGAAGAAGCTGAAGGGGTGAGTGAGGAAGAAGAGATGGAGAGATTGATGATGTCTTTATATGTGCCTATAGATTTGAGTACATTTAGAACTTGGTTGGAAAATAATGAGTATGGTAAGATTGATGGCCTATGGACCAATTTTTATTCTAAGCATAAGAAAATAGTGATAAAATTGCTAGTTGATCACCTAACTAGTAAATAGGTTATGGTCTCTAGTGTATCTAGTATGATACTGGCTGAGTTAATCATAGATATTGAGGTTGAGTTGTTACAGTTTGGAGAACATAACTTAATGGTGGAGAAATCCATAGTGAAGAAGGGTAACAATGAAAAACAAAGACTCTTTTGAGTTATCAATGAGATGAAGAAATGTTTGAAGGAAATTTATGATATTTACATGTATTGTATTTAGTGGACTATTTTTGTAGACAATTTTAGAAGTCATAGAAAAGTGATTGAGTAGGAATTGAATGAGCTAGGATATTTTTATGATGTTTTCAAGGATCAAGATAGAACCAAAGTTAGTAAACTTCAGATAGAGTGGTTGTTGCTACATGGACAGAGAGAATATCTAATAAAAACATTTTGGCTACTAAGAGACACAATTAAAGTTTGGTTGGGATTTTCTTCTAGAATACTAACTGATGCAAAAGATCTTGTGCAATAGTTTTAGTCATTAGTTTTAATCATTTGAAAAGGTAGTGGAATGTGCTAGTGTATTCTCTTAGATGAAGGAAGAAGTTGTAGAGTGGAAGAAGGAGCTTCCTATGCTAAAGGATACATATAAGAAGTTATTTTTGATTAAGACAAATGTATTACTTTGAGCTCAGTTTGTTTGATTTTTTGGCCCTTTTCCATTGGGGAAAAAGGCGGGAGAGAAAAGGAGAATACATGTTGCATTTACTTAGGGGGAGTTTTGCAGTTTTTGAGATTTTGATATTTTTCCATTAATTCCAAAGGGGAATATAGTTGGACTCATTGAGTTATTATTGGAATTGATTGTCATTAATATAAAATCCTTCATACAAACAATCTAGAGGTATCTGTTTGTTGTTGGTAGTATGGGGTATATCTTGCTGTTCATCAGTATGTCAACATGAATTTTGGTTGAGAATTTCTTATGTTCAAGAAGGGCTTCAAGGACAAGTGTATTTTACTCTATCAAGTGCTTCATATACATCTATACTCTTGTATGGTTTTAGTGTTTGGATATTTTAATCAATGTTTTTTGATTGGTGAAGTATTGTTCATTAGATAGTTTTGATGCTTTGGCAAAAACATCCTATGGACATATTTCAGTTAGTAGTAATAGTTATTTTTTGTCTTCATCTTTTGGTCTAGGTTGTAGCATTTAGATAGCCTTAGAAAATGTAATATAAATTAAAATATCTTAAGTCCAACCTAACTAAGGTTTGTATTATAACACGGTTCTTATGCATGTCCTACATTTAAGATTGATGCTTGGCATTAAGTGTCATATTTATTGCATCAATGTTGTCACACACTTGGTGTGAGGCCAACATATTTAAGATCAAATACTAATATAAATAAATAAGAACCTCTTTGTACCCAAGTGTAGAAGTCATAGTGAATATGATATAGTTGATGTGGTAGTAAGTGGCTTATGTGGGTTGTATGCCAAGTGACTATGAATCTATCCAAAGGAGATCCATGTTTTTGTAGAGTAGTTTGTTGATCTTACTGGTGGATTCTATCTCTTTTCATATTTTCTTTCAATAAGCCTTTGTGTATTAGAAGAGAACCTTATTGTATCGAAAGTGAGCCCTATTTGTGGTGAGCCATTATATTCTAGTATTGATCCTTATAATACCTACAATGAGAAGTACCAATGGTGATCCATTGTAAAAATCACCATACTGATGCCACCCTAATAAGTATTTTTACATTTCATCAGAATTAGCTTCTCTGTGGTTTTTCCCATCTTGGGTTTCCACGTAAATCATGGTGTTCTTTGTGTCAATGTTTTCATGTTTTTAATGGTTATATTTTATGTGGATGTTTGTTGTTCTTAACCGATAAATATAAATTTGTTAATACTATTGATTGTGAGTTAACCGACAAAGGAACAATTTTATAAGTTGTGCGGGAATAACTAATTCACCCCCCATCCCCTCTCAGTTATTTGGCTTGTTTAATAGCATCAAATTTTCAATTAATTGATTGGATCATATTTAATATCTTGGATATAGTTTCATACAAATATTTAAATTTAAGGCTTTGTTATGTATTCATAGTAGGCTAGTTGACATTTATTATATAGATAATTAAAGGACTACAGTCCAATATTCATAGTATGAGAAGTCATTTGTGGCTTTTATGTAGATGATGCTCTTCTTTTAAAGTGTGAATATATACTCACTTGGTTGCAAGAGGCTTCTTTCATATTTGTGTTGTGCCTTGCTCTTCCCTTCTTTTGGTACTTAATGGATAACTTGCTTCAAGTTGGTGTCATTTTGTCTTGTTGGTATGTGTAACCACCAATTGATTATTAATCATGTCCTTGTGGGATGCCAAATTTTTTTGTACTAAATCAAGTATTTTTATTTCATCTTATTATCTTGGGAGTTTTTTTTCAAATGCAATGGCACTATCTTTGTGTGTATGAAAAAATATCTTATTTGTAAAAGAGATTTAATTTTATCTTGGAAAGGAAGAACTATAGGAATGGAGTCACTTTATCCTCATCTAAGTGAGCATCATTTATTATCATATATTTGTATAATTATGTTCATATTCCTAATAAATTTTTTGAGCATAGTAATTAGAAAGGCTATAGAGATTTAAATTTTAGAGTTATAATTTATGATGTAGATTATGATAGTTTGGAGTCACTTATTCATTTTGAGTGCCCTTATACCTTTTGGACTGATATTTGGGAGTTATATGGAGATCATGATACTTCACTATCTCTTGATGTGCCTCTTTAATCTTTAGAGAATCTAACTCATGTCTATGATCCTTCCGAGGTTTTTAAAGCATCAAATAAGGTTGGAGTTTCTAACCAAAGATTCTTGATTATTCACCAAAGGTAGTAGTTCCACCTTTACTAGAGACTTCCATCATTCTTGATGGAAAATTTTATCAGTGTCTCCAAAATTGGGACTCCTATTTTATAGATATTGGTTCTTTATTTTGGAGTCTCATATATCAAATTTTGAAGACACATTTTAGAGGATTTATCTCTTATTTTGTGATAGTTGTGTTGTCATTTATTTAAACACTTATCATTTTTATGGTCGTACATATTGGATATGATGAATATGCTTGAATGAAAAAACACCTAAGTCCATAGACTATTTCAGTAATCCAGTTTGACAGAAAAGATTAGGGAGCTTCACATAAGCTAAATTAAGTCATGTGATCCTAGTGGCATGCTTGCAGGACACCAATGAACACATGCATGAGGTTGCACATGTTAGTATTGATGGATCACAGAGATATATTCAGTTGATTGGATATAAAGATAGTAAACAAAGTATAACATGTTAGCGATCATTGAAGCCAACTTTGTGAATGTTTGCAAACTTATTTTTGGATGCTATCTTGGATTTGAAGCCAAAAAAGAATCTTATTGAAGCATGCAATTGCGCTTGAATAAATATGATGTTTAGCTAGAGTAATGTTGAATAGCTTTGTAATTATGCTCTTAATAGGGTATAACTATATAGCCACTTTTGTAAAAGTGTGCGATGATGAAAAATGATAATATATGGATGTAATGTTGCTAGATGTGAATTGTGAAGACATCTAAAAGGAAGAATAAAGATCAATAGGAAGGAGAACAAGATGAGTTCTTCTAGGAATACTTTGTTAACTCTTTATATTCATAACATTTTTTTTTTGTAAGTGCTATTGTACATGTTGTACACCCCTAATAGGGTTTGTTTTCCTTTAACAGGGCTAGGACCTTTAATATTGTATACATCCCCTAACAAGGATCTACCTATATTGTATTAATCAACTCCTAATAGAGCTAGAACTCCCAACAGGGTTTTAAGATTAATAGTGCAGAATAATGTTGGTACCATTCGCACTGGGGTTTTTTTTTCTTGGCCAGGGTTTCCTCAAAAATAGATATCATGTTATGAGTTCTTCTAATTTTATCTTTGTTGCATGGTTGTTTATTTTTTGTTAGATCTTTAGCTATTTCTTAAGGAAAGTTAATAAGTTGAAGAATTCAATAAAGTATTATAACACTAATTCCCCCTTGTTCTTAGTGTTACCAAATCCTAACAATTGGTATCAGAGCATTAGGCCCTTGAAATAAAATCTTAACAACTTTAGGGAGATCAATATGGATTTGGAAAAATTGAATAGGAATTATGAAATGGAGTTGGAAGATGTGGAAATTTCTAATGCAGATAGAGTGGATCCAAAGTACAATCTAAGAAAGGCAAATGATTGTATCAAAAAGTTGAAGCAACAACTTGAACATGAGAGAAAATTGAGAGATGATGTTATGGAACCTCAAATTGAAGAGTTATTAGATCAAGATCACATTGAGTAGCTAAAGCATGAAAAGGATTCCTTGAAGAATGAATTGGAGATCACAAAATTGAACCTAATGAAAGAGCTTGATACTAAAAAAGAGGTAAATAAAAGGTTGCAAAATGAAAGTTGTCAAGTACAAGGGATATGACAAGGTAGAAAGATATGACATCACCATTACTGGTGAACTTGATCAAACTAAAGGTTGCATAGAGAAAATTCATGAGAGCAGACATAAATTGGATGAGAAAATTGATTTGTAGAAGCCTATTGGAGATAAGACAAGAGTAGGATTTAATGACAATCTAGATCACAAGAAAGATAGAGTTGTGGTGAAACTTAACTCACCTAAAAAGTTAGAATCTAAGGTTTTAATACTAAAAAATGGGATACCTCCTTGTAGAGACAATGAAAAGGATTGCAACCATGAAGAACAATCAAAGAGGAACACTAAAAAAGGTACTCCTTGCTTGGACAAATAATAGTATCAGAAACCCATAGCAATGGACTGCCTATTTTAGGATTGGGCACCCTAAATGATTCCTAAATGGATTATTCAGTCTCATTTAATTATCAACCAAGGACGTAAACTTGGAATGGTATTCACAATGTATATGCTTCAAACCTTCTCAATCTAAGACTATCTATGGAATTCAATTTCTTATGCTTCAGGAAAACTATGCTATAACTTGGTAAATGAATTTATTCTAAAAAAGTATGGAATCATGGCTAGGAATTACTCTAACCACCTATGCTATAGAAACATGCTACCAATTCTGTTATCAGTAGCTTTAGGAAGAGTAGAGTTCTAATTACTTAGAAATAAACATGAAAATGAACTCTAGGCTAACAGAACAATTCACTCATCAAGTGGGCTCCCTTGAATGAGTGAATAGGAAATAAAATCAAGATCAAAGATATAAAATTGAACTAAGCATTCTATTCATCTATAACAAAATGATTACACTTGATTGAAAATAGTATTGCAAGAGTTCTGTTATAAAAACCAGTTCATTCGACTAACTCCAAAAGAGTCACAACAGTCGATTATTTAAAAGGGAAACTACAACTACCTCCTAAATCTACAATCACTTCATAAATGTGGACCAGTTACAACTCATAAAGTATCAAAATAGAAACATTATTGAACATGAATAAATCTCCAAGAATATAGCATGTTAAGGGAACTAAATCTGTGCACTGCATGCAACAGAAAAACAACAATTGATTTACTTTGCTTGCAAAGATTCTGAACCCACGACTAGCTTTGATTACTTTGGCATTACTATGTTGGTTCTTGAATGTCCATGGTCAACATCTATAAAACAATCAATGCGCACACATCCAACCACACACACACACACACACACACACACACACACACACACACACACACACATATATATATATATATATATATATATATATATATATATATATATATATATATATATATATATATATATATATATATATATATATATATATATATATCCTCATCATTAATATTAGGAAAAGGTGTAAGTTCTAATTAACACTCTTGCAAGTCCTACTTCTACAAGAGGTAACTACACAAAACATAGCTTAGCCAAGGAAACATTCATTAACAAGTATAGCTACTGCATTTACCATTCCTGTCCATGAATTCAAGAAAATATTATTGTTGTTGTACTTTTGCTTATTCTTAAGTTTGAAGGCCTAATTACTAGATGAGTTGCAATAACCTACTTTTTTTTATTAGGTGGTCTTGTTTAATATTTGTGTTCATTTCATTGCAAAGTACATGAAAAGGGAAAATAAATGAATTGCATCTACATCTACACATACATCTATTTGTGGCATTTATACTATTCAGAAAGCAAAGAAATGAAAGAAAGAAAATCATCTATCTAAGCTGACACAGGCTATGAGCATAGCCATTATCAGAATTGAATGGATGAGTGCAGATATACATAAAGAAATAATTGATATGGGGGTACTAGACATTGCTTGGTATTCATGCCTGGATCAGGTCCTGTCCAGTGAGCTCCTGAGATCCAGAGCCTACAAAAAGTGAAGAGAGGAGATGGGTTAGATCCAATGGATCTATGCAATGGTTGGTATCACAATATCATAGAATGCATACATACACTCAGCCATGCACCTCTAAAAAAGGTTGTGCTCAGGGCATGTGCATGAGAATCATTCAAAGAACCAAAAGAGACATCATGTTTTCACTGACGTGTTTGTTTCATGTGCAGATACAGGGAAGCTGATCCAACAATGAATTTCATGAATGATTTGGGCCCTTGATGTGGATCATGATAGGGAAACCTCATGATCTCCATCATGGCCACATCAAGGGCCAAGGGCACACATAGTATGTACAGACGAGGAGCATCCAAATGATTTAGCATCAATAGGGATCAATCAAGTAGCATGGCATGATAAGCAAATACTGGTGTGAAGGTACAGACAGAATCTATGTGTTGTAACATGAACATGATGATTTAATGAGCCAATAGTGATACCATGATATCAAAGGGAAAAAAATCTAGTAACAGGGTACACAGATCTATGTGAGTGATAAGGCACACTGCAGCATAGATGTTTTCCTAATCTGCAGTAGTACTCCAATGAAGCATCTCATGTTTGGAACATAACATGAGAAAATGATAGCACAATGTTAACATTGTTGTTTCATAAGAATAAAAAATATACAACACACCATGGAGACATAAAGTCAAGGTGGGGTACATGATAGCATGATGTTACACTAAAATAGAGCTAAAAGGTATCAACAAATGTCCAATCAAACATGTAGTGATGCCACTAAGAAATGAATGGTGGCCAAACAAGTGCAATGAAAAAATTTTCAATAGTGGATGCAATGCCCTAATTAGTCATCAAGTGGGTTAAGTGATTGATAGTGGCATAACAGTTCTCGGGCTGTGTGCAATAAAGATAGTAGTGAGATCAACACCATGCTGAGCAATGTTGCAGCAACATAGTGTATGAGGTTCATGAGATATTATTACTCTTAGGCTTTGGAGTTCCTAAACATTGATGCAACAACAAAATATGATATGTGTTCAGTGCCTAAGTAGTAACAGTGGCTAGGTAACAAAGATCAAACAATGATGAGATATTATTGCTCTCGGGCTTTAAAACAATGAGCATACCTTAACACAAAGTATGGTGCCACAACTAGAATGCAATGGGTTTCCATAATATAGTTTAGCATAGATATCTCACCCATAGTAGCAGAGTATGGTGATCAAGCATTGTAATAACAAGGGCATGATAACTAGTAACAACACAAATCATAACAGATTTGGGTCCATTTGCAATGCTTCAACAATAAAAGTGAAGCCACAAGAGATTAACAATGTTATATCAGTGAATGAGAAGAACATTACAGCATGATAGATAAATGAAACTATAAACATCCAAACAATGTAATGGCATCATGTTTACAGCCTGTGATCAACAAAGAAGCATTAACAAACATATCAAATGATGCCCTAGTGTGCTCGGGTCATGCATGAAGATAGCAGTGGTCAATACATAAATAGATGGTACCCCAGTAGTCACAGTGCCCTAGCTCAAGGCTCAGTACCATAAAGATGTAATAGTGGGTTTTATAAAGAGGCACGGGCCAAGGAGAAATGGCACCATCATAATATGGTTGATACATCAACAACAAATATGAAATGATGCCCTATCATGCTCTCGGGCTATGCCATTACAATAACCAGTGACTCAAAATCAAAGAAAATGATATGAAAATGATACAAATGCATGTGTCATGCCCTGGGATATAGTTCAAACCAAGTTAAAGGCTGAATCACAAAGTGGCTATTCACAGTGCCCTAACCGTGGGTCATCGGGCTTTCCCCAAGACATATCAAATACAATGCCCTATTTATATTGAAAGTGAAAGACATGAATACAAAGAAGTAGAAGAGAACCTCAAAGTGTGTCATGCCCTAGTTCATAACAAGATCACAAGCTTATGTAGCTTTCTGAGAGTCCAACATCAAGTAAAAAAGAATATAACATTAAAGCAATACAAAGGTATACTTCTTGTACCCCTCAAGGAGGCCGAACACATGAAAAGAAAAGCCAGTATATACATCAAAGTATGTCATGCCCTAGCAAATGCTATGATAACCAATAATAGTACCCCAAATGCAAAGAGGCATAGTGCCATAGGATGATAGTGAATAGCATCACCATTAGCATCTAACATGTGCCCCGAATATGACCAGATCATATAGAAATAAAACATACACAATTAACAAGAAATAGAGATGGTGCCCAAGAGAGATGTCATTTGAAATACATAAACAATTTGTCACTATTTATACATGCCCTCAAAACCTACAGAGGCCAAGATATATCATGAATATATAGACGCATGCAAACATAGAACAGAATACATAGAGCAACATCAAGAATTACTGTGCAAGAATATAAAGAGACAATGTGATATCAGCTACCATAGCCATAGTGCACTCAAACATGAAATGAAAAAGATTGTCCAGAGTAAGCCTATCTTGATAGCATACTATCAAGAGTTGGGTTGTTGTTTCCATTCTTAGCTATAGTGGACTGCCAGTGGAGATGGCAAGTTGCCAGTTGTTGAGGGGGAAGGCTCCAGTGGCAGCGACATTGGGGATTTGTGAATTATGGTCATTATCTTTGTTTTCTTCCTCCCCTATCTTTTAGGGTTGAATTGTTATAACAATGCCTCAATAATTTAGGTTATGTATGTTTATTATTACATGGATATCCCCCCATTATTGGGGAGTTGATCTTTTACATCTTTTTCATGTAACCTATAGTTTTCTTAGGAGGTTGAAAATTTCATGTTAATGCTATTAGCTTTTTTAAAGATATGCTTCCCTTTTGGTTGAGGCTTTCCTTTAAAAATGTAATTGTATCTATTAGAGGTCTTAGTGGATTGTTTTTAATGTAAAAGTAATTGTTTTACCATTGTAAGATGTCAGACAAGTGGTATTTTTATGAACCCTTATCAGATATTAGTTATAAAAACATGACTTAATGGGTGTGATGGTCATTTTTTATTGTCTATTTTTAGGCCCCCACTTTCCTCACCCCTAGGAATCTAGGAATCTGACGTTCAGACCATGATGCTGCCTCATGGGTCCAAATTTTGACTTTTCTATTCTTAGGAGGTAGTGGAGTTGAATGTAGATTCCTAGTTTTTAGTTCATATACCTCTCACTTTTGATGATTGAGGTTAGCTATTCACTTTTTCTCTCTGATATGAGTGTTGTAGCTCTGAGAGACACAATTGTACCAGTTTCTTTCTGGCAATAATAATTAATCCTTCTATTTTTCCACTTTTTCAGGTTTTTTTATTGAAATCTTATGCTAAGATTATTGTGGTATTTTCATGTCCTTAATCTACATTTTGGATTCAATGGTTCATTCAAGAGATTGTCTTAGCTCAGTGATGTGATTTGTGTACAATCAGAAATATCAGAATTGTGAAGTTGTTCTTCCTTTCTGAAGTCCAAGTACCTTATCTCATTGAGGGTTAGGAAAGTAGGATTGAGTTGTTTTTTAGATTTGGAGTGCTGATAAAGTAAACTTATCATCAATTGTAGTTTCTTTTTAAATTTTGATGGATCAACTTTCATTTCAAGTTACAGTTGTTTACCTTAAAGGATTTTCTATCCCTTTTCCCTCTAAGTTTAGATAAGTTTCAAGTGATCTAAAGGGAAGCCAACCCTTAATCTGGAGGTCTATTCTTGGATAGGTTACCCACAGCCTAAGGATAGTCCCATGTTTCATAGGATTGTTGGGTTCATTAATTAGCAAAATAGGGTGCAATCCTTAGTGACAACAATTTTTGGCATGCCAGGTGGGATAGAAACTTAGTGAGTCTATTTCCTAGAATGTTTTATGCAAGTTATTGTGTGGTATGAGCAAGTGATGATGTTTTTAGATCATACTTGGTGACTCTAAAGGTTTTTTATGCAGATCAGTATATAAGCTTATGAGTGGGATCCCAACTAGGCAGAGTAAGATTCCTTTTGTGTATACAGAGCTGCCATCTGTTAAGAAGAAGTCTAAAGTAGTCCAAGCTAGTGCGTCAAGATCCGCAAATCTTACTCCCAATCTTGCTACTAAGCCTGCTCAAATTCCTACAAGTGCTTCCCCAATCTAGTCAATACACATATTACTACCCATACAGGCAGCCCCTACAATTCAAGTTCCCCTAAATCCTCCAATGGCTCAACCCAGATTGCATCCTTTTGTAGCTTTCAATCAAGGAAGTCCTTTAACTTTGCAGCAGCATGATGACATACCTATATCAGCCCTCAAGAGCTTGCCTATGTTTACAAGAGAGGATCAGACCTCAACCATTGAGCATATAAGAGATGTAGCATCCCTTTGTGTCTTGCATAATATAACCCAAGATAATGTAGCTATGAGGTTGTTGGCAGCTTCCCTCAAGGGCGAAGCATTGTAATGGTTCAGATGCTTAGTGATAGGCCAACACTAGGGCAAATAATAACAAAAGAATTAACAATTTTATGATGAAGTTTGGCTGGTCTATACGTGTCAATCCGAGAGTGTAAGCTTGCGAAAGGTGTCCGAGTAGTATGTCATCAAGGGATGATAGTTATGAGATGAGGGATTATGAATGCAACTACAACATGTGAAGCCAATCTATGAAAAACTAAATAAATCCCAGTTACATGAACTATCACTTCCTAGCATCAGGAACATTAGAAATAGAAACAAACATAAAAATAATGATAATAACAAATGTAACAATTTATCAAACCTTATTCTATTAAATAACTCAAACAAACCAAACTCAAACTATATATATTTTATCAAACTAATTTAATGGACTATAAATGTGACAATGAGTAAAGTGAATTAGAACTACCTTAAATAAAATCAAACTAATCAAAATCATACATTTATTAAAATAAATTAGAACTATCTTGATTAAACAAAATCACACAACTATCATAGTTTTAAAATTACATCAAATAATTATATAGATAAAAAAACACAAATATTAACAATTAAAATAAATAAATATCACCATGCTTCACCAGGGAGTGGGACCCTGCTCCATAGTTTGCAGGTGAGATGAAAGCCTTTTTACACTATTGTCTTGATCATGCAAAATAATATTGTATTCATCAATAATCTGATACAATTCTTTGTTACAAAATTCTATATGCTTCTCCCCTTGATATTGCCTTTATATAATGAAAGGGCATATAAAAAATTCTAAACAATATTCTATTCACGGATATTGTTTTGTAGCATTATTTCTCCAATACTTCTCTCCACCAATGATTTATTTTTGTAGCCCTATTTAATAGCATTTTCTCCTATTTTTCCAGCCCTATTTTGTAGCACATGATTCTATTCTCTTGCCACTTCTTTTGGAATTATTTGTGGCTTGTGAGTTGGAATGAAACAAGCCACAAATATAGGAATTTGTTGTGCCATAAAATTAGCCACTCTTTTGGCCTACATACAACATAATGTTATTAGTTGCAACAACAAATAATTTATACTATTTTATGTCATATGAGTACAAAAATAAATTATTTGTTGTTACAACCAAATAGCTAATATTTAGCAAAACAAATAATTAATGGTTGGAATTATTTGTTGCCAAGTCTATTCACCGGATGTAGGAATTTTGTTTTCTCCTTCTCCATAGCACATGTTGTATATTGTTCTCCAAAAATGAAATATCAATGCTTATTAGTAAATACAACCAATAATTAATTTTCATATTTTATCAAAAAACTATATTAAATACCACTTATATATATCTAATCATATGCAACATAAAATGGTAAAATAATAGGATTTGTAATGGAAATGGAATATAGGAATGGGTGTGAAGGTGCATGAAATAGGATGAAATATGGTATAAAAATGGAACATAATTGGCTCTCATCACTTAGCAGTTGGTTCTATAACTAATTGGGATGGGTTGGGTCAGGCCTTAACCAATAAGTTTGAGGATAAATCAGACCACCTCTCATTAGTTGAGCATTTGACTACTATCAAAAGAGCACCTCAAGAATGCATGATGGATTTCAACTTTAGATTTCAAAGAACTTGGAATAGAATACCAGCTATGGTTAGACCATCAAGCCAACATGGTTTTCTATACTATCTAAGAGCCCTTAATAGTGATATCTCTGTTATGATCCAATCCATGGGAGGGGATAATCTACCAGTAGCATATGATCTTGCCATAAGAGCTGAAAATAGCCTAATCCAAGCTAGAAAGATAGCCCCAAGGCCTCCAATGCCTATTTTCCCAGAGCTTCATCTTGTTCTTGAAGTAATTCCAGCCTTGGCATCTATTCCACCTCTCCCAGCTCCTCCTCAACAAGTTGCTAACCCAATTGTGAATCAATTGCAGGAGCTAACTAAGATTAAAAAGACCTTGCAAATGGTTACTAATGAGATGGTTAGTCTAAAGAAGCAATAGCCCTAGCCTTACCAACAATCCTATCAGCAACCCTATCAAAATCACTACCAGCAAAACAAACCCAAATACCAACAAGGCCAACAAGGTCAAGCAAGAAGTTATAATAAAAAAGCCAGCCATCCTTATAATCCAAACATTTCTATTGCTTCTAGGGAGCTGGTTCCTTTAGCCTAGAATAACATGGCACAAGATTACCAATGGGGTTTCCCTTGCAATTAGCAACACATCTAGGGGATGTGTCCTAATGGCTATGCTTACGCCCTCATGGTACATAACAATGTAATGATGCCATAGGAGATGGTCCAACAACCAAAAATTCAACAAGATCCAGTGGTTACTACAAATGAAGTTTAGGCACCCGAGGTGGCACTGGTGAATTTTTAGAAGGAAGATTTTTGTGGAGTGAATTTTTCAGCAAGTGATAATCCAAGCTAGAAAGATAGCCCCAAGGCCTCCAATGCCTATTTTTCCAGAGCTTCATCTTGTTCTTGAAGTAATTCCAGCCTTGGCATCTATTCCACCTCTCCTAGCTCCTCCTCAACAAGTTGCTAACCCAATTGTGAATCAATCACAGGAGCTAACTGAGATTAAAAAGGCCTTGCAAATGGTTACTAATGAGATGGTTAGTCTAAAGAAACAATAGCCCTAGCCTTACCAACAATCCTATCAACAACCTTATCAGCAACCCTATCAAAATCACTACCAGCAAAACAAACCCAAATACCAACAAGGCCAACAAGGTCAAGCAAGAAGTTATAATAAAAAAGCTAGCCATCCTTATAATCCAAACATTTCTATTGCTTCTAGGGAGATGGTTCCTTTAGCCTAGAATAACATGGAACAAGATTACCAATGGGGTTTCCCTTGCAATTAGCAACACATCCAGGGGATGTGTCCTAATGGCTATGCTTACACCCTCATGGTACATAACAATGTAATGATGCCATAGGAGATGGTCCAACAACCAAAAATTCAACAAGATCCAGTGGTTACTGCAAATGAAGTTCAGGCACCTAAGGTGGCACTGGTGAATTTTCAGAAGGAAGATTTTTGTGGAGTGAATTTTTTAGCAAGTGATAATCCAAGCTAGAAAGATAGCCCCAAGGCCTCCAATGCCTATTTTTCCAGAGCTTCATCCTATTCCTAAAGTAATTCTAGCCTTGGCATCTATTCCACCTCTCCTAGCTCCTCCTCAACAAGTTGCTAACCCAGTTGTGAATCAATCCCAGGAGCTAACTAAGATTAAAAAGGCCTTGCAAATGGTTACTAATGAGCTGGTTAGTCTAGAGAAGCAACAGTCCCAGCCTTACCGACAATCCTATCAGCAACCTTATCAGCAGCCATATCAAATTCACTACCAGTAGAATAGACCCCAATACCAACAAGGCCAGCAAGGTCAAGCAAGAAGTTATAATGAAAAAGCCAACCAGCCTTATAATCTAAACATTCCTAGTGCTTTTAGGGAGCTGGTTCCTGTAGCCCAGAATAACATGGCACAAGATTACCAATGGGGCTGCCCTTGCAATCAACAACACATCTAGAGGATGTGTCCTAATGGCTATGCTCAGGTCCTCATGGTATAGAACAATGTAATGATGCTGTAGGAGATGGTCCAACAACCAGAAATTCAACAAGATCTAGTGGTTACTACAAATGAAGTTTAGACACCCGAGGTGGCACTGGTGAATTTTCAGAAGGAAGATTTTTGTGGAGTGAATTTTTTAGCAAGTGATAATCCAAGCTATATCCTAGTTGCAGCCAACACAAGGTCTAAAAAGAAAGCTATGGAGGTTGAACAAGTGGCTTCTACCAGTCAACAAGCTCCTGTTGTGAATCCACAACCTAAGGTAGTTCAAACTCTAGTTCTAAACTAGCCAAAGGAGGCTAAAGAATCAGTCAAGGTAGCTACACAGTTGGTGTGTACACAAACAGAGGTTGCTGCACTAAAAGGGAAGTCTAAAGTAAGTTTGGGAGCCTTTAATATTATGGAGTAGATGAAGAAGACCTTTATTAATGTACCTTTGATGGACACCTTGGTGATTCCTAGACAAAAGGAGCTGATATTAAATGAATTGGCTAAAATCTCACCAAATCAGGAGGCTATTTTGGAGCAGCCTAGGGTCTTGGTAGTTGAAACACCTCATGAGGAGTAGCAAAAAGAAGAGGTCAACTCATAGCCTATTATTGCCCCATAGGTTAAACCTCCTTTCTATGTAACTCTTATTGTTGGGGATTTCCTAGTTCATAACTGTATGATAGATTCAGGGGCAAGTAGTTCTGTGATTTTTAAGTAGCTAGCATATCTACTAGAGTTACCTTATGAGCCAATAAACAAGCTTGTTGTTTAGTTGGATGGGTAATCAGTTAATACCTTGGGATTCATAAAAGACCTGAGTCTTACTCTTCATGAATGCCCCAATTTATCCTTTCCCCAAGATGTCTATGTCATAGATTTGTCCCCTCATTTTTCTATTTGTCTAAGTAGAGAGTTCACTGCTAGGTTGGGGGGATATCTCTCAGCTGATTGGTCCCATCTATACTTTAGAACTAGATATGGAACTAGGGTTAGAATTAAGTTTAAAGCTTTTACAAAGACTGATGCTGAGCCATATACCCCAAGCCCTATAAATGCCAATCTGATGTATCACGAACAAGATCCAAGTGATTCTGAATCTGAGACTAGTGCTAGAAAGATCTCTGATATCACCTGAGATGAATGGGCTGAAAGAGATTTATAGGAAGATGATCCCTTTAGAAACATGGAGGTTTCTAGTATTGGAATGTTCATCATTCATGAAGAAGGTGCTGTGATACCAGATCTAATGAAAAAGGAAGAAAAGCCTTCTGCTGGTCAGAATGATGATTTGTGGCAGCTATTCTTTGATGGTGCCAAAAGCAAGGTTGGTTCAAGAGGAGGGGCTATACTAATTTCTCTAGAAGAACAAAGGTATTACTCTATAGTTCATTTTTCTTTCAGCTGTACTAACAATACAGTAGAGTATGAGGCATTGATTCATGGTTTAGAATGGGCTAGACAAAGAGGAATCAAATGCCTAGAAGTTTTAGGTGATAGTGAGTTAGTGGTCAATCAAATTCATGGCACTAACCTCACAAAGAATGATACACTTAAGTTGTATAATCACAAGGTTTGGGATTTAATAGAAGATTTTGGTGCTTTTAATCTGATTGTTGTTCCAAGAAATTAGAACAAATAGGAAAACAAGTTGGCTGCTATGGGAGAAAAATATGACATTCCAAGAGGTGTCTCAGACCCTAATTCTCAGCATGTGAAGGTCTTGGTAAGACCATCCATACCAGAAAATCAAGTAAGCTGGAAAGTTTTTGAAAATGAGCAGATTTCTAATTTTTTAATTAAAGAAGCGGAGTTCTCCAGAGTGAACCAAAGGAAACATGCTCATCAGTATGGTGACCAGATGTTATGGTTGAAGAGAAATAGACTACCTAAGGGATTGGTCACGCTTGAGTCTATATTTAATTCTGATGATCAACTCAGAGGTGACAAGGCTAGTATGATAGTTAAGGAGGAACACTACTAGTCTATGGAGGTCCTCAGAGGTAAATTTCTTAAGCTAGGAAAGGTATGCACTCAGCCTGAAACACAAGACTTTGTTTCATTATGACAAGAGTTTAGTGATGTCTTTGCTTGGGAATATTATGACCTGAAAGGATTTGATCCCCATTTGGCCCAATGCACTATTGACTTAGAACCCCAAGCCAAGCCAGTAAGATAGATATAAAGGCCCATCAATCCTAAGATAGAGGTCCTGATGAATGCAAAATTGAAAAAGATGATTGAAGCCAATATTATTTTTCCTATTAAACACACTTCTCGGGTCTCAAAATTAGTGCCAGTTAGGAAGAAGAATGGTGAAATCTGGCTATGTGTAGATTTCAGAGACCTTAATAGGGCTTCACTCAAGGATCATCACCCATTGCCATCTATGGAGAAAATTTTACAATATGTTTCAGGATTTGATAGGTTTTCTTTGTTAGATGGATTTTCTAGTTATAACCAAGTTCTGGTTAGAGAAGAAGATCAATACAAGATAGCATTCAACACTAAATGGGGCACCATGGCATATAGAAAGGTTCCATTTGGGTTGTCCAATGCTGGTGCCACATGCCAAAAAGCCATGGAGATGGCATTTGCTAGCCTAATGAACAAGTTTGTTCTGGTATATCTGGATGATATAATTGTCTTCTCAAAAGATACAAAAGACCACCTAATTCATCTAAGGTAGATTTTTGAAAGGTGCAAATAGTTTGGAGTCTCACTGAATCCCAAGAAATGCATCTTTGTTGTCCATGAAGGAAAACTACTAAGGCACATTATTTCTAAGCAAGGAACAACCATTGATCCTGAGAGGGTGAAGGCCATTCTGGCTCTTCCCCTGCTAGCTCACAAGAAGGGATTACAAAGTTTTCTTGGAAGAATCAACTTCTTGAGGAGGTTCATCCCAAATGTTGCTGCACTCCTGAAGCCTATGACTCAGATGCTAAAAAAGAATGCAGCTTTCCATTGGACCAATGAAGGTAAAAAGTGTTTTGAAGAAGTCAAGGAAGTAATTTCATTTGCTCCTACTCTAGTAAACCCTGACTTTTCTAAAGATTTTATATTGTATGCTTTTGGAGATAAAGACAACATCTCTGCAATGTTAGTCCAACAAAATGCTGAGAAACAGGAACAGCCAGTGGCTTTCTATAGTCAAGGCCTAGATGGTTATGAGCTAAATTATTTGCCTATAGAGAAGCATGTATTGGTAATTATGAGAAGTCTAAAGAAATTTAGGCACTTGTTGTCCAACAATATAGTGCACCTGATGGTTGCTCACCCTTGCATAAGAGATTTCCTGCTAAACAATGATCTGAGCCACAAGAGGGCTGGTTGGGTCACCAAAGTCATGGAATATGACATTCAAATTAAAGTAAGCAAGCTGGTTAGAGGAAAGGGGCTATGTGAGTAGTTAAATGAAGGAATGATAGACTCAAACCAGTAGGAGGAGGAGGTTGTTCTGATGAATCAGGATGCAGAACAGAACACAAGCTGGACAACAGAGATGAAGTGTTATCTCTCTACTGATCAATGTCCTCAGGGGTTTGAAAGGAGTAAAAGAAGGTACTTTAGACTCCAAGCAATTCCATTTATTGTTATTGATAACATTCTGTATAGAAGGGATCATAGTGGTGTCCTATTAAGATGTGTTGAAACTGACCAAGTGAATAAGATACTAGAGGATTTTCATGATGCAGGCTCTAGTGGACACTTTTCTACTAGAACCACTACTCTTAAAGTGATGAGAGCTGGGAACTACTGGCCTAGCCTATACAAAGATGCATTTAATTGGGTAAGGAACTGTAAGAATTGCACCTTGTTTGCTGGAAAACAAAAGTTGGCAGCCCTCCCTCTTCATCCTATCAAGGTAGAGCAACCTTTCTCAAAGTGGGGATTAGATTTTATTGGACCCATCAACCCACCATCCAATGTTGGACACAAGTGGATACTTGCTGCCATAGTCTATTTTACCAAGTGGACATAAGTTGTAGCACTAAAGGAAGCCAATGAGACCTCTATCCTAAACTTCTATCAAGACATTGTGTCCAGATTTGGTGCTCTAGATTCAATCATCTCAAACAATGCCATGGCATTCCTGGGAACTAAGATTTTAGAATGGGCACTCAAGCATAATATATTTCTGAGTACCTCTTCTAACTATTACCCTTAGGGTAATGGTCAAGCAGAATCAAAAAATAAAAACTTGCTAAGGATAATCAAAAGGACTATAGAAGGAAATCAAAGAGACTGGCACAACAAGTTGAAGCTGGCTTTGTGGGTAGACAGAATAACACCTAAGAGATCTACAGGAAACTCACCCTACACATTGGTATATGGAAGAGAAGCCAAGATTCCACTATCTACTGAGTTGCCTACCCTAAGTCTAATTAAAGAGATTGATCTTATGGAGGAAGACACTATGCAAGTCAGGTTCGCTAAACTTATTGAACTTGAAGAAACAAGGAAGATGGCATTGGAGAATTTGGAAGCTCATCATGCTTAGATAAAGAAGAGTTTTGACAAGAAGACCACACCTAAGGTCTTTAAAGAAGGGGATCTGGTCCTCAAGTGGTATGAAGCAAAGTATAAACTAGGGAGGCATACTAAGTTTGATGCCATCTAGAGTGGACCTTTTATGGTAATTGGGTGCAAAGCCCATAACACTTTTCAGCTGGCTAGCATGGATGGAGAGGAGCTTCCCATTCTAGTGAATGGGATCCACCTCAAGGCTTGTTTCTGAGGCTCTTTTCTACCCTATATATTAGTAGGTTAAGAGTTTTGGCTTTCTGTGTTTGCTAAGTGCCTGGCATAGGTTGGTTTTAGTTCAGTTGCTTTCAATTGCCTTGAGTTGGTGTGTTTAGCAATAAGCCAGAGAGGTTATCTCTAGCAGTTAGTAGTTTTGTTGAGAAGGATTGGTTATCTAAAAGAGCTAGGTTTAGTTGTGGTTTGGTGACTCTCTGCCCAATGGATCTATCAGACAGCTGGTCAGTATGCTTAGCAGGCAAGCACTCCATAGAGGTCGCCAGAATGTTGTCATATTTTTGCTTATTCTTAAGTTTGAAGGCCTAATTACTAGATGAGCTGCAATAACCTAGTTTGTTTTATTAGGTGGTCTTGTTTAATATTTGTTTTTATTTCATTGCAAAGTACATGAAAAGGGAAAAGAAATGAATTGCATCTACATCTACACATACATCTATTTGTGGCATTTATACTGTTCAGAAAGCAAAGAACTGAAAGAAAGAAAAGCATCTATCTAAGCTGACACGGGTCATGAGCATAGCCGTTATCAGAATTGAATGGATGAGTGTAGATATACATAAAGAAATAATTGATATGGGGGGTACCAGACATTGCCTGGTATTGATGCCCGGATCTAGTCTTGTCCAGTGAGCTCCTGAGATCTAGAGCCTACAAGAAGTGAAGAGAGGAGACGGGTTAGATCCAATGGATCTATGCAATGGTTGGTATCATAATATCATAGAATGCATACATAAACTCATCCATCCACCTCTAAAAAAGGCTATGATCAGGGCATGTGCATGAGAATCATTTAAAGAACCAAAAGAGGCATCATGTTTTCACTGATGTGTTTGTTTCATGTGCAGATATAGGCAAGCTAATCCACCAATGAATTCCATGAATGATCTGGGCCCTTGATGTGGATCATGATAGGGAAACCTCATGATCTTCATCATAACCACATCAATGGCCAAGGGCACACATAGTATGTATAGATGAGGAGCATCCAGATGATTCAACATCAATAGAGATCAATCAAGCAGAATGGCATGATAAGAAAATATTCGTGTGAAGGTGCAAAAATAATCTATGTGTTGTAACATGAACATGATGATTTAATGAGCCAACAGTGATACCATGATATCAAAGGAAAATAGAGCTAATAACAGGGTACACAGATATATGTGAGAGATAAGGCACACTGTAGCATAGATGTTTTCCTAATTTGCATTAGTACTCCAATAGAGCATCTCATGTGTGGAACATAACATGAGGCAATGATAGTACAATGTTAACACTATTGTTTCATAAGCATCTAAAACATACAACATGCCATGGAGACATAAAGTCAATGTGGGGTACATGATAGCATGATGTTACACTAAAACAGAGCTAAAAGGTATCAACAATTTTCCAATCAAACATATAGTGATGCCACTCAGCAATGAATGGTGGCCAAACACATGCAATGACCAAATGTTCAATAGTGGATGTAATGCCCTAATGATTCATCAAGTGGGTTAAGTGATTGATAGTGCCATAATAGTTATCGGGCCATATGTAATAAAGATAGTAGTGAGATCAACACCATGCTGAGCAATGCTATAGCAACATAGTGTATGAGGTTCAAGAGATATTATTGCTCTCGGGCTTTGGAGTTCCTAAACATTGATGCAACAACAAAATATGATATGTGTTCAATGCCTAAGTAGTAACAGTGGCTAGGTAACAAAGATCAAATAATGATGAGATATTATTGCTCTCGGGCTTTGAAACAATGAGCATACCTTAACACAAAGTATGGTGCCACAACTAGAATGCAATGGGTTTCCATAATATAGTACATCATAGATATCTCACCCATAGTAGTAGAGCATGGTGATCAAGTAGTGTAATAACAAGGGCATGATAACTAGCATCAACACAAATTATGACAGCTTTGGGTCTATTTGCAATGCTTCAACAATACAAGTGAAGCCCGAAGAGATTAGCAATGCTATATCAGTGAATGAGAATAACATTACAACATGATAGATAAATGAAACTATAAACATCCAAACAATGTAATGGCATCATGTTCGTGGCCTGTGATCAACAAAGAAGCATTAACAGACATATCAAATGATGCCCTAGTGTGCTCGGGCCGTGCATGAAGATAGCGGTGGTCAATACATAAACAGATGATACCCCAATAGTCATAGTGCCCTAGCTCAAGGCTCAGTGCCATAAAGATGCAATGGGTGTTGTAAAGAGGTATGGGCCAAGGAGCAATGACACCATCATATTATGGTTGATACATCAACAACAAATATGAAATGATGCCCTAGCATGCTCTCGGGCTATGCCATTATAATAACCAGTGACCCAAAATCAAAGACAATGATATGAAAATGATACAAATGCATGTTTCATGCCATGGGATACAGTTCAAACCAAGTTAGAGGCTGAATCACAAAGTAGCTATTCATAGTGCCCTACCTGTGGGTCATCGGGCTTTCCCCAAGACATATCAAATACAATGCCCTATTTATATGGAAAGTGAAAGACATGAATACAAAGAAGTAGCAAAGAACCTAAAAGTGTGTCATACCCTAGTTCATAACAAGATCACGGGCCTATGTAGCTTTTGAGAATCCAACATCAAGTAACAGAGAATATAAAATTGAAGCAATATAGAGATATACTTCGTGTACCCCTCAAGGAGTCTGAACACATGAAAAGAAAAGCCAGTATATACATCAAAGTATTCCATACCCTAGCAAATGCTGTGAGAATCAATAATAGTACCCCAAATGCAAAGAGGCCTAGTGCCATAGGATGACAGTGAATAGCATCACCATTAGCATCTAACATGTGCCCTAACTATGACCAGATCATATAGAAATAAAACATACACAGTGAACAAGAAATAGAGATGGTGCCCGAGAGAGATGTCATTTGAAATACGGAAAATATTTGTCACTATTTATACATGCCCTCAAAACCTATAGAGGCTGAGATATATCATGAATATACAGAGGGATACAAACATGGAACACAATACATAGAGCAATATCAAGAATTACAGTGCAAGAATATAAAGAGACAATGTGATATCTGCTAGCATAGCCACAGTGCACTCAAACATGAAATGAAAAAGATTGTCTAGAGTAAGCCTACCTTGATAGCATACAACTGAGAGTTGGGTTTCTGTTTCTATTCTTAGCTATAGCGGACTGCCAGTGGAGATGGAAAGTTGCTAGTTGTCGAGGGGGAAGTCTCTAGTGGTAGCGACATTGGGGATTTGTGAATTATGGTCATTATCTTTGTTTTCTTCCTCCCCTATGTTTTAGGGTCAAATTGTTATAACAATGCCTCAATACTTTAGGTTATGTATGTTTATTATTACATGGATATCCCCCCATTATTGGGGAGTTGATCTTTTACATCTTTTTCATGTAACCTAGAGTATTCTTAGGAGGTTGAAAATTTCATGTTAATGCTATTATTTTTTTTAAAGATGTGCTTCCCTTTTGGTTGAGGCTTTCCTTTAAAAATGTAATTGTATCTATTAGAGGTCTTAGTGGATTTTTTTTAATGTAAAAGTCATTGTTTTACCATTGTAAGATGTCAGGAAAGTGGCATTTTTATGAGCCCTTATCAGATATCAGTTATAAAAACATGACTTAATGGGTGTGATGGTCATTTTTTATTGTCTATTTTTAGGCCCCCACTTTCCTCGCCCCTGGGAATCTGAGAATCTAACGTTCAGATCATGATGCTGCCTCATGGGTCCATATTTTGACTTTTCTATTCTTAGGAGGTAGTGGAGTTGAATGCAGATTCCTAGTTTTCAGTTCATATATCTCTCACTTTTGGTGATTAAGGTTAGATCTTCACTTTTTCTCTCTGATATGAGTGCTGTAGCTCTGAGAGACACAATTGTAATAGTTTGTTTCCAGCAATAAGAACTGATCCTTCTATTTTCCCACTTCTTTAGGTTTTGTTATTGAAATCTTATGCTAAGATTATTGTGATATTTTCATGTCCTTAATCTGCATTTTGGATTCAATGGTTCATTCAGGAGATTGTCTTAGCTCAGTGATGTGATTTGTGTACAATTAGAAATATTATAATTGTGAAGTTCTTCTTCCTTTCTAAATTCCAAGTACCTTATCTCATTGAGGGTTAGGAAAGTAGGATTGAGTTGTGGTTCAGATTTGAAGTGCTGATAAAATAAACTTATCATCAATTGTAGTTTCTTTTTAAATTTCGGTGGATCACCTTTCATTTCAAGTTACAGTTGTTTACCTTAAAAGCATTTTCTATCCTTTTCCCCTCTAAGTTTAGATAAGTTTCAAGTGATCCAAAGGGAAGCCGACCCTTAATCTAGAGGTCTATTCTCAGGCAAGTTACCTATAGCCTGAGAATAGTCCCATGTTTCATAAGATTGCTGGGTTCATTACTTAGCAAAACAAGGTGCAATCCTTAGTGACAACAATTATATCTTTAAAGTATCTAGTTTTTTATTTTATGTTTTCACACACACACACACACACACACACATATATATATACGTACATATATATATGTATATATATGTACATATATATATATATATATATATATATATATATACACACACACACACACACACACACACACACATATATATATATATATATATATATATATATATATATATATAGATATATATATATATATATATATATATATGTACACATATGTACATATATGTATATATACACATATGTACATATATGTATATGTACACATATGTACACACACACACACACACATATATATATATATGGGTATGTGCAAGATCATGAGGGGCCAAACTATGCCCTTAAGTGGTAATGAAAAATCAGCAAATCAGGGTTAGTCAACTTGACGTGAAAATTTTAACTAGCTATGAACCTTATATCAAAAAGTTGTAAGAATAGAATATATAGAAAATTGAATGTAGTTTCTAAACTACTAGGTCTTTTTTGAGAAAATGTTAGTATTATTGGTGAAAAGTATAGATTTCAATGTAGCAGTACACAAATTTTAAGAAAAAATAAGAAGTAGGTGTATGTCTGACCACCTTAATCATAATCAAATGATAATATTTTATTATAAGATTTTTTATATAAGTAGTAGACTCATGCCCATATGTGACACATATTTTTTTGGAGTTTTATTCCAAAAAAATAATTAATTATGAATTTTTTTCTACAACGTGTTCAGAATAAAAAACACTCCCATCTGTGACCACCTTAACTCATTCAAAACTTTACAAAATTCAATTTTTATTTATTTTTCCTTATAGTAAGTGAAGTATAGAATGTGACGCATTTTTTGGATTTCAAAAATGTTATACCGCTTGAAAGTTATTGTCATTTTTCAATTAGTATATAAATCAACACTTTAAAGGTAATTGAATTAGAAAATAACTAATAATTACTTACCAAATTCAAAATTTGACAACAATTATATCGATAGAAAACTGATAATCTCTTTAAGATACCCTTTTCATTTTATCAAATTTGGGTGAAAAAAATTGTCAGCTACATTGTCAAAATTTTGAACTGACATCGCCACTTTTTGGCCCCTCATGATCTTGCACATACCCATACACACACACACACACATATATATACATAGATATATATATATATATATATGTACATATATATATATATATATATATACATATATATATATATATATATATATATATATAATATATATATATATATGTACATATATATATATATGTACATATGTACATATATATGTACATATGTACATATATATATGTACATATGTACATATATATATGTACATATGTACATAGATATATGTACATATATATATCTGTGTGTGTGTGTGTGTGCATATATATATGTATGTATATATATGTACATATATATATATATATATGTATATGTACATATATATATATATATATATATATATATATATAATATATATATATATATATATATATGTACATATATATGTATATGTAGATATAGATATATATATATATGTATATGTAGATATAGATATATATATATGTATATATATATATATATATATATATGTATATATATATATATATATATATATGTATATATATATATATATATGTATATATATATATATATATCTATATCTACATATACATATATATGTACATATATATATATATATACATATACATATATATATATATATATATACATATATATATATATATATATATATATATGTACAATATATATACATACATATATATATGCACACACACACACACACAGATATATATATGTACATATATCTAGTACATATGTACATATATATATGTACATATATATTATATATATATATATATAGATATATGTACATATATATATATATATATATATATATATATATATATATATGTACATATATATATATATATATCTATGTATATATAAGTGTGTGTGTGTGTGTGTACATATATATATGTACATACACATGTACATATCTATATGTACATATGTATGTACATATGTATATGTACATATATATATGTATATGTACATATATATATAATATATATGTACATATATATATATATATATATATGTACATATATATATATATATATATGTACATATATATATATATATATATATGTACATATATATATATATATATGTACAAATATATATATATATATATGTACATATATATATATATATTATGTACATATATATATATATGTATATATATATATATATATACATATATATATATATATATATATATATATATATATATATATATATTATATAATATATATATATATATAATATATATATATATATGTTGGAAACTGCAATTGAAGTAATTATTGTATTGTCATTGATGTCAAACTCTAATTGGTATGACTGTTGCTACTTAGGAAAGTGCTATATCTAATGTGAGAAGGGAAAGAAAGGATGGTAACAATAGCACGTAGGGAAAGGTTGGGTTATCTTGATACTTAAAAGAGTACTTGACCTATGTTGTACAATGATGGGGCAAATGTATTGTTTATCTTAGTAAGATTGAAGACTAAACTGGTAGGCTTAACTTAAAAAAAATGAAGAAATCATGTTTTAAACAAGTTATGTTAGTGTTGACCGAGTTAGTTTATGCCGAGAAAAAATCTAGTGTCAACTGAGTATCAGTTAATTGCCGAGGAAGACAGTATATGCCAAGGAAATAGTTTTAGTAGTGACCAAGTGTTTTACATGAAGACCAAGTGGATGATCACAGTATTGACCGAGCATCAACATTTTTATATTTGAAGAGAATTCAGATTGGAGCCGACATTGTTGAATTCTTAGATTATGTAAAACATGTTGACTTTAATTATTGATTGTATCAGAGCATTTAATGCTTTGTAAAATGTTTTATTGTAAATCTTTATGAGATTTGAGATGATTCTAGAAGAGGAGACAAAGAACATGAAGCGGGTAGATTCAATGAATCTGACCTAACCCTAAGATCTATGAAGGAGATTAAGTGGCAAAAGATAAGTTAACCTAAACAGAGAAAAGTATTAAGGGAACCTAAACATTATGTACGTGAATTCATGGGTGAAGTAGATGCTGGAAGAACAGTAAGTTTTTTTGACTATATAAGAGAAAAAGGATGAAGGAAAAGTGTGGTGATTGCTTGAAGAAAAGTTTTGAGCAGATCAGAGATGGAGATGGAAAAGTTTTAAAGTCAGTAAACCAACATTTGTGTACGGAATTGGATCTGATATTTGCAAACTGAGTTGTATGTTTTTCAGATCAATATTGCTGCTACTTTCTAACCATTGTAATAGTTAAAATCCTTTTAACAGAGTTTGACCTAACAATCATATGTTAAATATTTTGAACAAGGTTGCATTCTAATGGAGTGTATGTAAGTCCTATAACAAGGCTCACTTTTAATAGGGTGATTGAAATCCTTTAACCGGGTCACACTGACAATGTGTATTGTAACCTTTTATAGGGTTGGTTTTTAACCAAGCTCACTTCAAAAGAGTGAAAATAATAGTAGCATGTTACAAAGTGATTTTTCCCATATTGGTTTTCCACTATAAATCTTGATGTCAATACTTGTGTGAATGTTTTGGTTTGAACATTTCTATGTTTTACAAGTTAGTTATAGCTGGGTAGTGGACTACAGTGTTATATGTTTCTATTATTGAGTTAGTGATGATCGAGTTTGTTTTGGTTGCTTGTTCTAATTTAAAGAAATTTTTTTGAAGTTATTTTATACATCAGGACTTGAGAACAACTGATTCACCCCCCCTCTCTATTGTTCTAAATCATATTAACAATTGGTATCAGAGCTTTGTTGCTTATTGGTGTCTACAGAAAACAAGTTTAAAGGGACTTGAAGCAAATGATCAAGATGTATAAGAAGGAGGTACCGAAGCTGAAGAAGGAAAACTTCCCTACATGGAAAAGCTTGATGAAGCTACATCTAGCTAGTATTGGTGATTTTGCAAAGTACTACATTGAGGATGACTATGTCACACCTATTGCACCTTTGACTACTGAGAAAATGAGAGCTAAGCAAGAACATAATCAGGCAATGCTGGAAATTGCATTTTCCCTAAGCTATCCAAAATTTGAGGATATTAAGGATTGCACAATTGCTAAAGATATGTGGGACACTCTTGCAAAGATCTATGGTGGTGATCTATATGTGCTAAAAACTAAAGCTGAGAGTCTTAGAGGTAAGTTTGATGAAATGAGAATGAATGAAGATGAAAACATTGCACAATATTGTGGTAGAATAAAAGAAGTTGTAAATGCTATTAGAGGAGAAAATGAAACTATTGATGATGAGACCATAATTGGAAAAGTGCTAAGAACTCTGTGTCTTATATATGCTATTAAGATCTCAGCTATTCACGAATCTAGATGTAACTCTAGAAATGTGGTTACCTTGGAAGGTTTGATTGGCAAACTAACTTCTTTTGAACTGTCTAATTATGATAATTTCACTATTGGTAGTATTGGAAATGTTGAATCTTCTTTTAAGTCACAGTTAGTTCAGAACAAGCCTAAGAAAGAAAAAGAAAGATGCACCAGTGAAAGTGAAATTGAAAGTGAAAGTGACAGTGACATTTCTGATGAAGATCTTGAAGATCTAGAATCTCTTATGGCTAGAAGACTGAGAAGAGAAAAAGGAAAATATAAAGGTAAACTCCCAATTATATATTTTCCATGTAATAAAGTTGGTCATATAGCTGCTAGATGTCCTGACAGGAAGTATAAAGATGAAGAAAGAAACAAGAGACACAAAGATAGAAGAGATGACAAAGGCTACCGAAGGTACAAAGACTACAAAGGAAAAGGTAAGAAATCTTGTTACATTGCTGAAGAAGAGACTGACACTGATAGTGATGATTTTGAAATTGAGGTAGTCTATGTTGCAATAAAAGATGAATCTGATGAGGATGAGAAAACTGCATTGATTTCCTATGTGAACAAGAATGACAAATGGATTATACATAGTGGTTGTTCACATCACATGACTAGTGACAAAAGTAAGTTTGAGACCTTACATCATTATAAAGGTAAAAGTGTAACATTTGGTAATAATGCACCATGTCCTGTTAGAGGAAAAAGATTGATTAAACTAACTGATAAAATCTCTTGTGAAAATTCTTATTGGGTTGAAGGATTGAATTATAATTTGCTAAGTGTTGCTCAACTCAATACAACTGGTTACCAAGTGGAATTTCATCACAAGAAAGATAAGATATTTGATGCTACTGGTGAACTTATTGGAAGTGGTGAGCAAACTAGAGGTAATTTGTTCTATCTTGATCTATCTGAAGAAATATGTATGATTGCACAACTTGATGACATTTGGTTATGGCATAAGAGGCTATGTCACGTTAACTTTCACAATTTGGTAGAGATAAGTAAGAAAAAGAAAGTAAGAGGCCTACCTAGATTGAAGAAACGTGAGAATGTGATGTGCAAAGAATGCCAATTAGGAAAAATGACTAAGTCAAGTTTCAAGAGAAAAACCTTTACTTCTGAACACATTTTAGATTTGGTTCATACTAACCTTTTGTCGACCTATGGGTATACAAAGTTACTATGGTGCTAGATATTTTATCTTGTTTGTTGATGATCATACTAGGATGATGCATGTAATGTTTCTAAAAGAAAAATTTGATGCTTTTCAATTTTTAAAGTGGTATTTGGCTAAGGTTGAGAAGGAGATAGGTAGGAACCTGAGATGTCTTAGATCTGACCGAGGTGGAGAATTTACATCAAATGGATTCAATCTATTTTGCAATGATAGAGGAATCAAAAGATAGATGTTTGCACCTAGGACACCTCCACAAAATGGTATAGCAGAAAGAAGGAATAGATCTATTTTGGACTATGCAAGGACATTATTGATTGAAAAGAATCTGGCACAAAAATACTAGAAAGAAGCTATAAGTATAGCTGTTTACACTCTTAACCGGGTACAAATCAAGAAAGGTACAAATCTAACACCCTATGAATTATGGTATGGGCATGCATCAAGTGTTAAATACTTTAGAATATTTGGAAGCAAGTGTTACATATTGAAAGACAATAGGAAAGGAAAGTTTGATGCCAAAAGTGATGAAGGCATATTCCTAGGCTACTCCACAAAAAGTAAAGCTTATAAGTGTTTGAAATCTAACTCTTACAAAATTGTGGAAAGTGTGAATGTAAAAATTAATGAGCATGTAGAAATAAATGAAGTTGATAGCAAAAGAGAATGAGAAGATTACAAATTTTTTGTGTACATTAAGGAAATAGAAGAGGCAGGTAATAGACTTGCACCTGATGCAGAGTCTCAGGCAAGCAATGCCGAGCGATAGGAAATGATTGTTGAGCATCAGGAAAATAGTGCTGAGAGAGAACAAGAACATGCCGTGCTACAAGATAATGTTGCTGAGTATCAGGAAGAGGTTACTAAGCATTTAGAAGTTGAATTTGACAATCTTGTTGGGGAACCTGATGAAATAGAGGAGAAAAATGTTGAACCTATTTTGGCAAAATATGTAAGAAGACATCACAAGCTTGAATAGATAATTGGAGATGAAGACATTAGAATTCAAACCAGAAGCAAGACCAAGGATCCAACATGATTACTATGTGAGTTTGAACCTAAGACAACTAAAGAGGCATTAGAAAATGAAGACTAGATATAAGCAATGAATGAAGAGATTGACCAGATTGAGAAGAATGAAACTTGGACTCTGGTGCCGAGAACTACAAATAAGAATGTTATAGGAACAAAGTGGGTTTTTCAAAACAAGTTGAATGAAAAAGGTGAAATCACTAGGAACAAAGCTAACCTAGTATGCAAAGGCTACGCACAAGAACAAGGAATAGATTATGGGGAGACATTTTCCCCTGTAGCTAGATTGGAAGGAGTAAGAACTCTGCTTGCATATGCTGCTTATAAAGATTTCAAGGTATATCAAATGGATGTTAAGTCTACATTTTTAAATGGTGTACTGGAAGAAGAAGTTTACATAGAACAACCAAAAGGTTTTATTGATCCAAATAGAAGACACATGGTATGCAAACTGAACAAAGCATTGTATGGATTGAAACAAGTTCCCAGAGCATGGTATGAGAGGTTGCATAACTATCTGATGTAGATTGGATTTTCTAGAACAAATGACACAAGAAATCTATACTTGAAGGATGAAAAAGGTAAAGGTATTATATTGGCCAAAATTTTTGTTGATGGCATTATTTTTGGTGGACAAGATGCATTGTGTAAACTTTTTCAAAAGAAATGCAAATTGAATTTAAAATGAGTATGTTTGGTGAGATCAAATTCATTGTTGGTTTACAAGTATATCAGATGAAGAAAGGAATTTTCATTGCATAGTCTAAGTATGTTAATGAAATACTGAAAACTTTTAGAATGGAATATGCTAGACTAGTGGGAACTCCTATAGTTACTAGACAAAAGTTATCTAAGAATGATGATGCTGCAGAAGTTAACCAGACTTTGTACAGATCCATGATTAGAAAATTGCAGTATGCTGTACATAGTAGACCAGATATTGCACTAGCTATTGGGATTGTGGCAAGATTCTCTGTCAATGCTAAGGAAACACACATGATGGTAGTGAAAAGAATCATGAGATACTTGAAAGGAACTACTGACTATGAGTTATACTACAAGAAGAATGAAAAAAATTGAACTTAGAGTATACACTGATGCTGATTGGGTAGGAAATATATATGACAAAAAGAGCACTAGTGGTGGAGCTTTCTTTCTTGGATAGAGATTAGTCTCCTAGACAAGCAAGAAACAAAATTGCATTTCTCAGTCTATTGCTGAAGCCGAGTATGTTGCTGTTGCAGTAAACTGTTCAAATTTGATATGGATAAAATAGTTTTTGATAAGCATGAAAGAAGAAATCACTGAACCTATCATTATTTTCTATGACAACACAAGTGCCATCAATATTTCAAAGAATCTAGTGATGCACACTAAGACCAAGCATATAGCAATCAAGTGTCACTATTTGAGGGAATTGGTACAAGACAAGGAAGTCTGAATGGAATATGTGAATACAAAAGAACAACTGGTAGACATATTAACTAAAGCTTTACCTAAAGAAGCTCATGAATATTTGAGAAGTCAATTAGGGGTCCTTCCCCTAACTGAGGCTGCCTAGTCAAGCTAGGAGCACTGCATCAAATATGCTACAATAGAATAATTGACAAATTGATGCAGAAGATTTTCACACTTTAGGACTATCCTAGAGCTATGAAGACGAAGCCATGACAACAAATCAGTCATAAGAAAGATGATAGAGGGAGAAACACCAAGTTGCATAGATATATCTACATCTGTTGGATGTAAGTTTTAGTTGCTACTTTGGCATTTTTGTCAAGGAGGGAGATTGAACTGAAATGATACTATAACACATGAACTGAAGAGTAGGGATGATGAACAGAAATGAAAGATCAGGATGGAGGGAGATCCAGATACTTCTAACGGTCATAGAAGTGAGATTTACAGATTCTAAATCAGAATGAAGCTAAGGATATTATAAATTTTCTCTGATGGACAGATAAGTTTTTTAGATTGGTTGGTAATCCATGTGTTATTCAGGTGATATCATATGTCATTTCCATCAATGCCAAAGAGGGAGATTGTTGGAAATTACAATTGAAGCAATTGTTGTATTGTCATTGATGTCAAACCTTAATTGGTAAGACTGTTGCTACTTAGGAAAGTACTATATCTATTGTGAGAAGGGAAAGAAAGGATGGTAACAATAGCACCTAGGGAAAGGTTGAGTTATCTTGATACTGCAAAGAGTACTTGACTATGTTGTACAATGATGGGACAAATGTATTGTTTATCTTAGTAAGATTGAAGACTAAACTGGTAGGCTTAACCGAGCAAAAATGAAGAAATCATGTTTAAGCTGAGTTATGTTAGTGTCGATTGAGTTAGTGTATGCTGAGCAAAAATCTAGTGTCAATCAAGTATTAGTTAATTGCCGAGGAAACAATTTTAGTAGTGACCGATTGTTTCACATGAAGACTGAGTGGATGATTATAGTATTGACCGAGCATCAGTATTTTTATATTTGAAGAGAATTCAGATTTGGAGCTGACATTGTTGAATTCTTGGATTATGTAAAATGTGTTAACTTTATTTATTGAATATGTGGAAGCATTTAATGCTTTGTAAAATGTTTTATTATAAATATTTATGATATTTGAGATGATTCTAGAAGAGGAGATGAAGAACATGAAGCAGGTAGATTCAATGAATTTGACCCAACCCTAAGATCTACGAAGGAGATTAAGCAGCAAAAGATAAATTAACCTAATAGAGAAAGGTATTAAGGGAACTTAAACATTAGGTATGTGAATGTATGGGTGAAGTAGATGCTAGAAGAATAGTAAGTTTTATTGACTATATAAGCAAAAAGGTTGAAGGAGAAGTGTGGTGATTGCTTGAAGAAAAGTTTTGAGCAAATCAAAGATGGAGATGGCAAAGTTTCAAAGTCAGTAAACCAACATTTGTGTACGGAATTGGATCTGATATTTGCGAAGTGAGTTGTATGTTTTTTAGATCAATATTGCTGCTACTTTCTAACCATTGTAACAGTCAAAATCCTTTTAACAGAGGTTGACCTAATAGTCATATGTTAAATCCTTTGAAGAAGGTTGCATTCTAATGGAATGTATGTAAGTCCTATAACAAGACTCACTTTTAATAGGGTGATTGAAATCTTTTAACTGGGTGACACCTGACAGTGTGTATTGTAACCTTTGATAGGGTTGGCTTTTAATCAAGCTCACTTTAGAAGAGTGAAAATAATAGTAGCATGTTACAAAGTGATTTTTCCCATATTGGGTTTCCACTATAAATCTTGGTGTCAATACTTGTGTGAATGTTTTAGTTTGAACATTTCTATGTTTTACAAGTTAGTTACAGCTAGGTAGTGGACTGCAGTGTTATATGTTTCTATTATTGAATCAGTGATGACCAAGTTTGTTTTGGTTGCTTGATCTAATTTAAAGAAATTTTTTTGAAGTTATTCTATACATCAGGACCTGAGAACAACTGACTCACCCCTGCTAACTATTCTAAAAAGAGGATAAAAAGTAATGAGAAAGATGACTATTTAGAAGCCCATCATTCTCCCCAACTAAACTATTGGTGCTCCCCAACAACCATGAAATTCTGAATTCTAGCATGAATTCTTAAGTCACTAGTTGTTCTCTGCCTAGACTCATCATTAACATAGTCAAAGTACCCATGATTTACTCTGCATCTTTCCCATTGCTGGACTTCGGTGGCCATATCATAATCCGCTACACTATCATTCATTTCTAGCAATGGTTGAAGGAAGAGTGGAGGCTGAAACCTCAATGGAAACCAGTAATTAAGGAGTGTCCTTCCCAACATAATGTACCATGGAACTCTTCTTGTAGCAAGGGTTAAATTCTGTGGAGAGTGAGGTTCCCTTGACTTTAGATCATTTGACATCTGTATCCATCTTTGTTTGGAGGTACTAATTTCTATTGCAATATCATGTGAGGAATGTTGGTCCCAGTCTGTAAAAGCTTGCTTCCTCATTGGATAAATTTTACTAGCTCCAATTGAGTTTTCTGTAACTGAAAGCTAATCTAGATATGTCTACCTAGAATGTTTAACTTCAGGCCCCATCAACAAGGGAGTTGTTGAACAGTCTCACAATAGGTAGAGATAATCATGCCATTGTCTCTCTTAAGGGTAACATATTTATGCTATGAATTACCAATCCCCATCATGAAATGCATTTAGATTATCAACCTAGGGATGTAGACTTGAAATGGGACAGCATAGTTTGTGCACTAAGTTCCTTTATGAGTCATAACACCTATGCTACAGGAAGATAAAATGCATGAAAGGAATGTATTCTATTGCTGTAGGAAAGTAAACACACTTGAATATTGAATAGAATTACTTGTAGAAAACTTATGAAATAAATCTAAGTCTATCTAACAACTCAAAACATTCACTATACCCATCTCTGCAAATGCTAGAGGAACAACCATAGTGGCAATGCTACAGGAGTAAAACAATAACTCTATTTGAAAAAAGGAAAAGTATAGGAAAAAAGTCTATTCTTACTTAATCTAATCCACCTCCCAAGTGAGCCCCCTTGGTTGGCTTCTTCTAACTACTCAACACAAGAAATAATCCAAAATCACTCTTCCATTAAATTCTTCTTAACTGGTTACATAACAACTGAATAACTCATGAAGAAAAAAATAGAGCAACTTCCACTATATTGAATACATAATTCTATCTTTCTTCATTACCTACTAAATCAGTCAAAATCCCTTTATATCAAGCATTAACACTTATTGAAAACATAACATAAAAGTCTCATTAAACCTTGCCACATATGGAGGAGATAAAACAACCACAACACAATACAATTATTGCTAACAACATAATAATAGTTTTGAGGAAATATAGCAGGACTAATTCCCTAAATTCTCTAGAACAACAACTCCTTCAAAGCTCAGCATATCCATCAGAATCATGCTGGATTCTCCCACCATGGTTGGTTTTCTAATGCTCATTCTTTAATTTAAATGTGTCACTCTTCATACCACTCCGTGTTTAGTTGAAAGGTTAGTAAAATTTGGTACACATATGCAAGTCAACATTTTCAACTCCTACTTAAATGTTAGAACATAGCTTGAAATAATTATATGAAGTACTGCATTATATTTATAATAGTCAGCAAAACATATCACTCAAGCTACCCATAGATTTTGTGGCTTTAGTTGTACTTGGCATAGGTTTACGTAAGTATAAGTCATAAAAATTTCTTGAAAATGTTTGTCAGAGTATCAACAAAATATAAGGATCATAAAAAAATTGAGTCAATAATTGGACTCATCATCTACCCCCTACTAGCAGAATGCTTGTCCTCAAGCATTGTATTTCCTTGCTATGCTCCTAAAATCTCCAATAGTCATCTTCCCCTTCTTTCCACTTCTAAAAGTGTAGTAGAACCCCCTTGTGCATTCCAAGTGATTTCCTTGATGCTCCTCAACTGACTGATCCAATCTAGAAGCATTGATGTCATATAAAGGCCAAAAGAGTGTAGGTGGTTGGAAGGATAAGGGCATCCATTATTCCCTTCTAGGTCGTCATCCCAACTTCATGTAATTTGCCACTCTATGGATAACTACTTCATAGTTAATTGGGATATGTGGTTCTACTTTTCTGAAAGCTTCTGGCAACCTGTTCCACCTACTTCTGACCCCTAAAAGAGCTCTTTGGACTGTAAAATTGGGCAATGTCTGATAGTCTTTGTAAACTCTATCCCTCAATGCAAATACTTTCTCCTTGATTTCTGGCTTTGGTCTCCCATAAGTCAAATCGAGTCAATCTCTCAAAAGAACATCAGGCTTATGTGACTCAGCCCTTAATGGAATAGGCTCAGATTTCTCCAGTTCCTTCTAGGTGTTCAACTATCTATCATAAGTTGTCTCATTATGCATCCATGACATTAATGCCCTTAGATGAATATCCCTTATATAGAGTAGAGGATTCTACTCTATTTCATGTGGGATAATAAAATTGTGCAAATAAAGCTCACATAATAGATTTTGTTGCCATGATGGCAGAGTCTGATACAAGCCATAGAATTCTTGGGTTGTCTTAAGTTCACAATCAATGTCCTTCATTTTCATCATAAGTTGGAACAAAATAAATTGCTCCTTTAAGAAAATAGAATATACCCTAGGTGGTGGTCTACAAGCTATCACCTAGTTAGCTAGTTTTAAGCCCTTGTTCATTTGCTCTTTTTGTTTCTTTAGCTGCTCTTTGAGAGATTCAATTTCCTCATCCTTTTCAAACATCTCCCTTTGCATTTGATTTCTTTCCTACTTCCACCATGTTTTCTGAAAGATATAATGGTTGTATAGATGAAAGAGGACAGACTGAATTGTTGATGAGGGGAACTCTTGCATTTGGGCTTTCTTTTCTTCTCCTTAGTTGTCTGCTGGAAGAAATCAATGAACCACATTGATTGGTAAGGTATAATGGATACATTAGAATACACAGGATGCTAAGGAGTAGGTTAAAAATTCTCAGGAATGCTCTCTTCCATTACTTCAAGGTTCGGCTCAGGCATTCCTTGATCATTTTGTGGCATGCTACTACAAGGTTCTTGCCCATTAGGAGTTTCCTCCATATGTTGAGATTTAGCTTGCATAGGAGAGTCATCAAGAATAACTTCAACAGAGGGCACTTTAGTAGGTTTTGGTGATGGAACTTTTGGGTTTTGAGGAGAAGGTGGAGTCACTTGTCCTCTCATGCGAGGGCTTCTACGCACAGTTTCCTCTTCAACCATTGTAGTTTTAGGTTCGTGAGACATTTTTGGTTTATGTGTTGTAGAAGTGGGTGTTGTAGGAGTAGTTACTATAGGACTCGACCATTTTCATTTATTAATTTGAATTGCAGGGTTTGAAATTTCTGCTTCTAAGTTAGGGATTTCTTTCCTAACTTTTTTGCTTTCCTTTTCTTGAGGAAGAAGTGGGTACATTACTCTCTGGAGTAGGTTCAGGGCATTGGTTTTCTGGTTGTAATTTCAGTTCTTTTTCTTTTACAGCTACTTCTTTAGTAGCATCGAAAGATTCTACTACATCTTCTAAAGGTTGGGCCACATAATTTACTTGGGGTTGCGAAGTTTTGGTTTGGATAAATTCAGCCCATGACATGGGGGAAACATCCCTAAGAGATTTTTCAACCAAAAGCTTGATTAGGGCATGGTGACTAATGGAGTTTGCATTTCCCCTTTGAGTTTCCTTAGCACTAATACTTAGCATATTATAAATAAAATTGGAAATATTAACTTGTAGATTATGCCTAATACAGCTAAGCAGCTTAGAATGATGAGCATGAAAGTTTGAAAATCTCCCTTCACAAGTTAAATACTTGATGATGTGCATAGCCAGTTTTGGAAATGGTTAAGGAAGGGAAAATATATTACACCTGTGCTTAGTAATTTACAGCGGAGGATCACCCAGCCTAGAGAACTAAGCTTGAGATGACCTAGCATCATGCTCATTTGGATAATGTTCTACCACAACTGCTAACCCTGTAACTTCTACAATTCTCTCTTCAGTAGCAACAACTGTCAATCCCCATACAGTTGCTTTTCCTTCTTCAAATGTACCCATGAATTCTGTAGCAACCTCATCATTAAACTTTGTCAACTATAGAAAATAACCAAGCCAACCGCATGCATTGAACCTGTAGACTACCTCAACATCTGCTAGCAAAATACCATGAATGACTGGTTCATGTATCTGTAATTGTCTGCCCATCTTACTAATGCCCAATTTTTATTTATTTTTGGCTCTCCAACCCACTGCTAAGCTTTTAGTTTCTCTTCAAATTCCCTCTTTTGAAATGCAAATGCGATTCTTAAAAAATGCTGATATTTTCGCTTGCATTACCTTTATTTTACTTGACATGAACTATAATAATGGCATTGATTTTAGAATATATCAATACCTTAAGTGTGAGTTACCTCACAAATTAATTATGAACCTTTTGAAGTCATATCAAGTTTAGGAAATCAAAATTTGAAAGTACAGGAAATGTGTGAAGGATTAAAAGAATTAATGGAACACAACCTAAGTACAACAGTTGTGTGAGAGGGGTATGTCAAGGGTAGTTTAGGAATGACACTTGGAAGTTAGTACACTTCTCCTACCCCCTAGGAAAGTTGAACAAGTGTCCTCACTTATTAAATTTAGCACAAGGTTGGGAATTTGGCTTAGTTCTTATATTATACATTTAATGCAGTACTAGATATAATTAATTAAACCTATGGGCTAAAAATAAGTAAGGTGTTATAAAGTTTTACTTGGCAATGAATTATCGTACATGAATGTGAGTTGATGAGAGTGTCAATTCTAGCAGCCACATAAGATTGGTGACGTGACATTTTATTGAAAGCATTTGAAAATAGAAATGGTGGGTGACATGGAATTTGAATAGGTGGTAGATATAGAAATGAGATGAGTTGGTGAGAAGAAATGAGAAAAGTGAATGAAGAAATATACCTCATTAAATGAAGTTTTATTATGAATGCTAGCGAAAGCATGTCATGGTGATGTTGCAGGAGGAAGGCTTTCACCTTCTGCTACAGGAACTCTTTCTAGAGGGTCTTTTAAACTATGCATGTTGAACTATTGCAAGAATTCTTCTTTTGTTTGAGGCTTGTGATATAGGTGCAAGTGGTGTCCATTGAATAGCATCTTAAATTGTACTGGATCAAGTGTGGTCAGCTTAGCTACTCCATTTTCAAAGACATATTGAATTTCATAGGGTCTGAGTCATCTAGTTTGCAGCTTTCCTGGGTTCTCTTTGAATCTAGAATCATATAATAAAGCCCAATCTCCTACTTGAAATTTATTGTTCTTGATATGTGAATCATGCCATCTTTTCCTTTGGTTTTGGATTAGTTCTTTTCTCTCTAATGCTTATTTTCACATTTCATCCAAGGAGTTGAGAAGGAGGAGACATTCTTTTTGTGCTGTAAGAAGATTGATGTTTAGCTCAAGTGTTGTGCACAATGTTTTGTGTTCAAATTCTATGGGCAACATTACTGCTTTTCCATAGACCAATTCAAATGGTGTGAAACTTGTTGTTGTGATGAAGGGTGCTCCCCTTAATACCACAAACACATAACAAAAATAGAGAAACAACAACAATAATATGCAAGAACAAAAAATTGGCTTCTTATTATCTCCACAAATGTGGAATTAAAAACTTTTAGAGTTACAATATGCAAAGCCACATGGGCATTCCCTTACAATATTCTGTAGGACAAAGCCTCGAATCAATACCCAGATCTACTACCTAGAACTGTCTTAGACAACACTACGGGTCTTCTTTATATAGGCAATTTCCACCGCCCGAGAAGGTTCCAGAAATTTAGCCCTAAGGGCTGACCAAACTTAGAATTATTTTATTTTACAATTTATTACATCAAAGTCGGCTCAAAATGAGTTTTGAAACCCGAACAAAAATTTTGAAGGAAAATTATTTTCCACCATTTCAGGTGGCCCGACTTTTGGAGACCATAAGTCATCACCAGTTGACCCGATTGACTATTATAACCCCATTTTGAAAATGCCACAAAGTGCTCTACAGGCTTGACCAGCACAAAGCACCCGTCACCCAATTTTTTGACCTCATTCGGGGCCTCTAAAGCCTTCAAAAATGAGTTCAAAGTTTCTGTACCCTGCTGCCAATACTGAAAATCTTCAATATCTTCAAAACTAGACCTGATCTAGCCATGAAACTTTGCTGGCAGGCTGATATGACTGAGATGAACCTCCACATGTAAAATTAGAACATTCTGAGATCATAAGACCAACTTACTAAAAATAGCAAGTTTCCATACATAGCAGCTCTGCACAAGATAGCCCTTATTGAATACAAAAACATAAATATTTTTGGGTGATGCAAGATTGCCCTTACACCCAGGATGCTCCTACATCAGACACCCGGGGTAATTTGAGAAGTGACCCTATCATGACTCAGGTGTGCAGAGGAAAACTGAGATGGTTAACCTCCTCCTTTTTTATCCATGATGAATCTTCAATAGGTCACCTTTCCATTTGACCAAATACTCTTCATATGTCCTGTTCCTTGTGCTTCTACCAACACGACTGTCTAGTATGTCTTCAATTTCCTTGATATCTAAACTGGTTGCTGGAATACTCCACTGTGCTGCTACAACCTCATCTTCAACACCTCCTTCATGATACTCTGTCAAATCTAAAATGTTAAACACTGGTGAAATATTCAGCTCAATAGGCAATTCTACCTCATATGCATTTCCTGAATCATGCTTCTTCAGTATCGTACATGGTCCAAACTTCTTCATTTTAAACTTGTTATATGTACCAACCAAAAATTGCTCCTTCCACAATTGAACCATGCCTTCATCCCCAACTTGAAATTCCTTATGCCTCCTTTTCTCATCTACCTTAGTCTTATACTGCACATTCATCTTGGTAATATGCTTCCTCACCTCCTCATGGATGTTCTTCAAGTGCTTTGCAAAATCCTTAGCTTCAGCACTACTTATTTCTCCTTTATCTATCTTTCTCAATTCAGATGCATTTCTTGTACTACTTCCATATACAATCTAGAATGGTGATTTACCAGTGCTCCTGTTGATAGAATTATTGTATGCAAATTCTGCCTATGGTAAAATCAAATCCCATCCTGTTGGCTTATCTCCAACCAAACATCTCAGCAAATTTTCCAAACTTCTATTCACCACTTATGTCTGTCCATCAGTCTGTGGATAATGTGATGAACTGAACTTCAAATCTATCTTCAACTTCTTCCATAATGTACACTAGAAATATCCAAGAAACTTAGTGTCTCTATCTGAAACTATGGTCTTTGGCAAACCATGTAGTCTCACTACTTCTCTGAAAAACAATTCTACTGCATGAACAACATCATTAGTCTTTTTGTAGGGAATGAAATGTGCCATCTTCAAAAATCTGTCAACTACTACAAAAATTGAATCATGTCCCCACTGTATCCTTGGTAAACAAAGAACAAAGTCCATACTGATATCCTCTGAAGGCTTCTCTGGTATAGGTAATGGCTGATATAACCCTGTATTCTACTTCACTCCCTTTGGCATCTGACATACTCTGCAACTCTGTACAAACTTCTTCACATCTTGCTGTAACTGTGGCCAATATTAATTTTCACTAACTAAAGCAAGGGTTTTATCACGACCAAAATGTCCAGCCAATCCTCCACTATGCTTCTCTTTGATGAGATTCTCCCTCATAGAACTTCTTGGAATGTACAACTGACTCCCTCTGAATAGCATATCATCTTGGATGATAAAATTCAGCCACTTCATCCTATCTAGAGTAACAGGTTCTTTACACGCTTTCCATGCTCCATTAAAATCAGGATCCTCTGGATTCAAATTCTTGAGTTCCTTGAACCCAACCACCTCAATCTGCATCTCTATCAGCAATAGTTGCCTTCTGCTAAGAGCATCTATAACCCTATTAGACTTTCCACTTCTGTGTTTTAAAACAAATGTATAACTCTGCAAAAACTCAACCCATTTCAAATGCCTCTGATTCAACTTTCCTTGACTATTTAAATATTGCAAAGCTTGATGATCAGTATACAAGACAAACTCTTTAGGAAGTAGATAATGTCTCCACTTCTTTAATGCCTGAACTATAGCATAAAATTTTTGATCATAAATAGAATACTTCCTCTTGGCATCATTTAACTTCTCACTGAAATAAGCAACAGGTTTACCTTCTTGGCTCATAACAGCTCCTATTGCAGTACCACTAGCATCACAATCTACTTGAAACAGCTTATTAAAATTTGGAAGTGCTAAAACAGGTTGTTCTGTAACTTTTTGTTTCAACAATTGAAAACTCTTTTCTACCCCATTAGTCCACTTAAACTCCTTTCTATCCCCTCTCATTGTTTCAGTCAAGGGTCCATAAATACTGCTAAATTTTTTGATAAACTTTCTGTAAAAGCTAGCTAGACCATGAAAAGATCTTACCTCGGTAGCACTCCTTGGAGTAGGCCATTCAAGGATAGCCTGTACCTTCTCTAGGTCCATTTTTAGACCTTCTGCTGAAACTACAAATCCCAAATACACTAACTCTTTCTTCACAAAACTGCACTTCTTTAAATTAATCAACAATTTCTCATCTCTTAGCTTCTCAAACACCATACGAATATGCATCATATGTTCCTCCAATGTCTTGCAAAAGATCAAAATATCATCTAAGTAAACAATGACAAACTTTCCCAAAAAAAATTTTAGAACCTCGTTCATGAGCCGCATGAAAGTGCTCGGTGCATTGGTTAGCCCAAACGGCATGACTAACCACTCATACAATCCTTCCTTTGTCTTGAAGGTAGTCTTCCATTCATCTCCTTCTCTGATCCAAATCTGGTGATATCCACTCTTCAGATCTATCTTTGAGAAATACATAGCTCCACTCAAACAGTCCATAATATCATCCATTCGTGGCAATGGAAACCTATACTTGATTGTGATCTTGTTTATTGCTCTGGAATTTGTACACATCCTCCATTCTCCATTCTTCTTTGGTGCTAATACTACTGGTATAGCACATGGACTCAGGCTCTCCTGAATCAATCCCTTCTGTAACAACTCATGTACTTGTCTATTCAACTCTTCACTTTCTGCTGGTGTCATTCTGTGTGCTACCTTATTTAGAAAACTAGCTCCTGGAATCAAATCCATTTGATGAATGATCTTCCTTATGGGTGGTAATCCATCAGGTACATTATCAGATACAATATCCTGAAACTTATTCAACAAATCTGCAACTTCTACAGGTACATCCTCTACTTCTTTTTTACTAGCTTTTGAAATTAAAGAAAAACACACATGCTCATGCCTCATACCATCTAGAAATTTTCTTCCATCAAAAAATTTTATTCTTGCATTACCACATACCTTTTCTTCGGTCTCCTTCAATGGCTTTATCTTATGTCGTACTCCATCCTTTGTCAGGGAATAGGTATTCACATGACCATCATGTACAACACATCTGTCAAACTACCATGGTCTACCCAACAACATATGACATGCATCCATAGATATTATATCACATAGTACCTCATCTTGGTACCCGCTGATCTTGAACTTTACTAGGCACTATTCACTGACCATGACCTTGTGGTCATCCTGCACCCAGGCAATCCGATATGGATGTGGGTGTTTCTGTCTCTTGAGCTTCAAATTTGTCACCATCTCTTCTGACACCAAATTGTCAGTGCTTCCACTATTGATAATCACATCACAACATTTACCCTCACACTTGCATCTAGTGCAAAACAAGCTCCTCCTTTGTTCAGGTTCATTCTCACCACTCAGCAAGACTCTTCTGTTAATTAGCCTTTCTCCTCTTTCAGCATCTTCAGAATTTGATGATCTGGCATCTTCATCTACATGTGCAACTCTGGCCTGGCCTTCATTTCTCCTGTCTGTTCTACCTTGGTGCTAAGGACATTCAAATGCCCTATGACCTTCTTCTCCATAGTGAAAACGTGTTCCACAGAAGCCTCCTCTTCCTGAACCTTGTCCTCTTCCTCTTCTTCTCTGATCTCTATTATTCTGATCTTGAAAATGATTGGAATTGTTTCCTCTTTGATTCTGGCTGCTACTAGCCTCATCCTTCTTTTTTAGATCTTCATTTCGGCCACCAGATCTTCCACCATGACCTCTTCCATTTTGTCTGCTCTCAAACTTCTTGTTCAACTTTTCCTTTACTTTTAGGGAAAACTGGTATGCCTCCTCAATACTGTTCATTCGAACCAGATTCAACTCCTCCTGAATGCTTGGCCTTAACCCATTAAGGTATCAGGAAAATTTCTCCTTATCAACTTCTACATGGCCTATTCTAATGAGGAGTCGATAGAACTTTTCTATATACTCCTGAATAGATCTTCCTGCTTGCTTCAAACTTTGCATTTTCTTTAGTAGGTCAAGCTTATAATCAATAGGAATGAACTGTCACTTCAATTTATCCACCATCGGATCCCATCTTGTGATTTTATCTTTCCCTCTTCTATTTCTCTCCAATTGAATCTCTTGCCACCAGATCTTCGCATGACCTGTCAGTCTGGCCTTCACAAATTTGACCCTATCAGGATCCTCAACATCTTCATACTCAAAATATTTCTCACATTCATTGATCCAGTTGATCAATTCCTCTGGGTTAAGATTTCCAAAAAATGTAGGAACCTCAATCTTAGGTCTTTTCCCAATCTTGAAAATCGCCCGAAAAAGTCTTTCTTCCTCCTGATTCACAACTGTAGCTTCTCCTTCTTGATATTCTTCTTCAGCTTCATCCTCTTTTTTGTCTCTGACATTAAGATTCATTCCTCTATGAATCTCTTCTTGCAATGCTCGCACTTGTCTCTGCAGCTCTCTAACCTCAGGTGTCACAGCACCAGCTCTTCCACCACGTTCTCTTCATGGAGGCATTTTCGCGATGCGCGCTGAAACCCTAACCATGATCTTGGTGCAAACTACCTCATAGTCAGTGATCTATTTACACACTCAAGAACTCCTGCTCTGATACCACTTGATGAAGGGTGCTCCCCTTAATACCACAAACACATAATAGAAATAGAGAAACAACAACAATAATATGCAAGAACAGAAAATTGGCTTCTTATTATCTCCACAAATGTGGAATTACAAACTTTCAAAATTATAAAATGCAAAGCCACATGGGCATTCCCTTACAATATTCTGTAGGACAAAGCCTCGAATCAATACCCAGATCTACTACCTAGAACTACCCTAGACAACACTACGGGCCTTCTTTATATAGGCAATTTCCACTACCCGAGAAGGTTCCAAAAATTTAGCCCTAAGGGCCGACCAAACTTAGAATTATTTTATTTTACAATTTATTACATCAAAGTCGGCTCAAAATGAGTTTTGAAACCCGAACAAAAATTTTGAAGGAAAATTATTTTCTACCATTTTAGGTGGCCCGACTTCTGGAGACCATAAGTCATCACCAGTTGACCCGATTGACTATTATAACCCCATTTCAAAAATGCCACAAAATGCTCTACAGACTTAACCAACACAAAGCGCCCATCACCCAATTTTTCAACCTCATTCAGGGCCTCTAAAGCCTTCAAAACTGAGTTCAAAGTTTCTGTACCCTGCTGCCAATACCGAAAATCTTCAATATCTTCAAAACTAGACCTGATCTAGCCATGAAACTTTGCTGGCAGGCTGATATGACTGAGATGAACCTCCACATGTAAAATTGGAACATTATGAGATCATAAGACCAACTTACTAAAAATAGCAAGTTTCCATAAATAGCAGCTCTGCACAAGATAACCCTTATTGAATACAAAAACAAAAATATTTTTGGGTGATGCAAGATTGCCCTTACACCCAGGATGCTCCTACATCATGTTGTCTTCCATGTGGTATGGTAAGCCCAGTCTTCTTTAGTTAATCAGCTACTCCATTCCTTATGATGCAACTATACTGTCTTTGTTAATATGGCTTGTATTTCTCTGTTGGTCACCTCTCCCTATTCATTGGCTTGCGAATGATAAGGACTAGAATTCTGATGCCTTATGCTACACTCCTTCATTATCTCTATGATTAGATTTGATGTTAAATTTTCTCCTTGGTCCATTACAAGATCTCTAGGGACTCCATACTGGGTAAAAATTTATTCATACAAAAATTTGGCTACTTCATCCTTTGCATTTTGCATAGCTTTCACTTCCACCTACTTTGTCAGGTAATCTATACAAACTAAGATGTAGGATTTTCCATTTGATGGTGGATCAATTGGTCTGATGAAGTCCATACCCCACTTGTCAAAGGGTTTTATTACTACTTGTGGATTGAGTGACATCTCATCTGATTTTGTTGGATGACCCATCCTCTGACATTTATCACATTTTTTTGTATAACTAGCTGCATCTTTGTGTAATTGAGGCCAATAATATCCCATTGTTAAGATTTTTAGGGTTGTTTTCTTTTCTGCAAAGTGACCTCCATAAGGTTCATCATGACAAGCATGGAGTATATCATATACTTCATCTTCTCTCGCACATCTTCTCATAATTTGATCTAGAGCAATGTAAAATAGATTGTTATCTATCCATGAAAACTGAAAGCTTTTCTCTGCAAGATTTTTCTTGTCTTTTTGAGAAAAATGTGGGGGCATCTTATTTGTTGCTAAATAATTGGCTATGTCTATATACCATGGGTTTTTGATTGCTATATGGAATAGGTGTTCATCTGTAAATGTATCTTCAATATGAGTAGTGTCTTCATCAACATTTTGTAGTCTAGACAAGTAGTTAACAACTACATTGGCCTTGCCTAGCTTATCAATAATTGTTATATCAAATTCCTTCAATAGTAAGAGCCTTCTTGCCAATCTACCTGTTATAATAGGTTTGTTCATTAGATATTTTATTGCAAAGTGATTAGTGTGAATAAAAATTTGATAGCCTGTGACATAGTGTCAGAATTTGTCCAATGCATAAACTACAGCTAGGAGTTCCTTTTCAGTAACTGTGTAGTTCAATTCAGGGCCATGGAGGCTTTTACTGATATAGTAAATTGCTTTCTCAAGGTTAGTAGGCTTTTATCCTAGCACAAGACCTATGGCATAATCTGATGCATTTGTATGGATGTGGAATGGAATATACCAATCTGGTCCTTTTAGGATTGGTGCAGTGGTTAGGAGTTTCTTTAGCTGTAGGAAGGACTCATCATATGCTTATGCCCACTTAAATTAAGCTTCTTTGGTAAGTAGTGTGTACAGAGGACTAACAATTTGACTAAAATTTTGAATAAAGTGTCTATAGTATCCAGCATGTCCTAGAAAATATCTTACATCTTTTTGTTTAGTAGTAGGTAGTGTATGTATTACCTCTACTTTAGTTGGGTCCACTTGAATTTTTCCTACTGAAATAAAATGCCCAAGTACCACTCCTTCCTACATCATCATAAAGAATTTCTCACTATTAAGGGATAGATTATGTTCCTTACATGTGATTAGTACCTTTCCAAGATTCTTCAAAGCCTCATCAAATGTCACTCCAAATGCTGTAAAGTCATCCATATATATCTCCATACAATCATGTGAAATGTCAGCAAAGAAACTAATCACAACCCTTTGAAATGTTGTTGGAGCATTACAAAACCCAAAAGGTAGAACTAAATATGCATATGTCCCCTATGGACATGTGAATGTAGTCTTCTCCTGGTCCTCTGGAGCAATAGTTATCTGATTGTATCCACTATATCCATCAAGAAAGGAAAAATACTTCTTACCAGCGAAAGTGTCAAGTACTTGGTCAATGAATGGTATTGGGAAGTGATCTTTCTTGGTAGCTTTGTTTAACTTCCTGTAATCCAAACAAATCCTCCACTTGCCTCCCTTTTTCGGTACTATAACCAAATGTGATACCCACTTACTATCAGATATAGGATATATAAAGCCAGCATCTAATAGCTTTTGTAATTTAGTTTTGACTATCTCCCTTAATGTTGGGTTAATCCTTCTTTGAGGTTGATGAAGGGGTAGGATTCATTCATTATATATATCCTATGAGTACATAATGTAGGGCTTAATCCCTTCATGTACCCATAATCCCATGCAAAGGCTTTCTCATGTGTTTGCAGTAGTTTGGTTAGTTTCTCCATTTGTTGTGAAGGAAACTTATTATTCACATGGAGATTATGACCTTTAGTAAGCTCAATAGTAGTTGTAACATTATGCATGGATACTTCAGGGATAGGACTTGTGTTTACTTCACTAGGTAACAACTGGTGGATAATATTGGGTTCTGAAAGAAACACACAGTTCTCAAATTATCTTCATATGTACTTAACTCTAACATAGAACTCTCAAATACATCTTTGATTACAACACGGTCATTATTAAGAATGCTTTGAATGACTTCATCTTCCTCTTTCTTCTTTAGAAAGGATTGCCTATGTAACATCATGAGCTAGACCACAAAATTCAGGTCTTCTTCTCCATCTCCTAAATCTGGCAATATAGGTGTACTCAAATTTGGCTATGGTTGAGTTGGAGGATACAATGCTAGTTTCTTAGTGGCTTGCCCATCCAAAATGGTCATGTTCCCTAATCTAAAACTTATTTTTGCATCATCTATTGCTAACCATGGACATCCTAGAATAACAGGGTAACCAGCAAGGTTGACTTTTGGTGAAAGGATCATGAAATTAGCAGGGTACTCCCAAGAATCTAAAGCAACTAAATTATATCTTTTATCATTCCATCAGGAGTAACAATAGAGCTATCTGCTAATTGTAATACTATTGGAGTATTTCTCAACCCTTCAATGCTTAGTTTATTCATAGTATCCTTAGTCATTACATTAATGGCAGCACCTAAGTCTATTAATGCATTTTGACAGACTAGCCATTAATGATGATATTCACAACTGGACTCCTTGGATCTAAATATTTTGGTATTACCAATTTTCCTAGCATAATATCATCCAATTATCCTATAACATGTACTATTGTAGGATCCTTTTTCTTTCTTCCAGGCTTTTTAAGACAAGCTTATTTAATTGCCTTTCCATAAACTGGAACATCTTTTATGGCTTGAAACATGGGAATCTGGACATGCAGGTTCTTAAGCTGATCAATGATATCAAAAGGCTGATCTTCTTCTTTTGGTATGTCTTTCTCCATGTAGAGCCTTTGGGGAAAAGTTGGTTTAACTGATGTATGAACATTAGCTGAGTTGGAAACATTTTTTGATGCAACAGTTTTTGACAAATCATTCTCTAGAATCGGTACTACTACTGCAGGAAGGTCTGGCATTTCAGTGATAAGGGGTGGTTTAGGTGTTGGTAAAGTAGTACCTCATCTTAGGTGTATATTAGCTATATTAAGTGCATAGGTAGGGTACCATTGAGCATCAGTATACTACTACATTTGGGGGCAAATTTTGATAGAAGTTTTGGAATGGTAACTTTTTATTATGAATTTGGTTTTTTTTTTGTAATAAGCCCTGATGATGTCGGTATTCCAATGGGTGTTTAATTGACCATCAGAATTCTGACAGATTTAGAGTAGAGATTAAAAAAAAAAAGTGAAACGGTCTCATCATTTTTATTTTGATTGGATAGAGGGAGCAGGAGAAAAGGAGTGAAAGTTGAGCGCGGGAGAAGGTATGTGATTTCTTCATCTTTCAAGCCTCTGGCATCATATTTGAATGCATTTCATTTTATTTGATCATGAATGCTCTCTAAAATGACCGCAGTCTACTGGTGTTGTGCCGTAGCTAGTGCTTTATCTCTATTATTTGATGTTATTGGTGCTTGTGCTCAAGGATATCGATTCACTGTATTCAAATGTTTGGATTCATGTTTGTTGATATTACTTGCATATATGTTTAATGACGCCATTGTAAATTTCTCTCACTGAAATGACCACATTCTACTGGTGTCATGCCCTAGCTCATGCTTTAACTCTATTATTTGATGTTATTGGTGCTTGTGCTCAAGGATATCCATTTTTTTGAAATGTTGACTGTCGTTATCAAATGGACAGCCCATGAGCTTCTAGCTAGGTGCCATTTGTATTGATAGCTTAGGGCATCAAATGTATTGTATCATTGATATTTGATACTTTGTTAAAAGGAAATAGGACAAAGAATGATTTTTATTTAGTTTCCCCTAGGTGGCTTACAACCCTAGAGAAGTATATGTAGATTTACGGATGTAGTTGCAGCATACATAGTAGCTGATAATGCACAATAAATCCATGCATCCAATTTGAATAACAATTAATACAAAGAACTAGGGTCCTCTAATGGGCCAATCATCCAGAGCTTGACTGTCCCCTCAACCAGTGACCCTTCAAAACCGGGTTATCATGCAATCAGTGAGTGATCCTTCATTCTCTTGGTGAGCTTCTAGGTAGGTGCCATTTGTATATTTGATAGCTTAGGGCATCAAATGTATATTCTATCATTGATATTTGAGACTTTGTTAAAAGGAAATAGGACAAAGAATGATTTTGATTTAGTCTCTATATTTTGATCCCTAAGTGGCTTACAACCCTAGAGAAGTATATGGAGATTTATGGGTGTAGTTGCAGGATACATAGCAGCTGATAATTGACAAGAAATCCATGCATCCATTTTGAATAGAAATTACTACAAAGAAATAGGGTCCTCCAATGGTGCAATCATCCGGACCTTGACTGTCCCCTCAACTAGTGACCCTTCAAAACTAGGTTATCATGCAATCAGTGAGTGATCCTTCATTCTCCTGGTCTACCCTACATCCAAACATATTGGAAATACACAATACAATGATAACAAGTCTTTCACAATCCCCCTTCCCTCAAGGAACACTATCAACCATCCCTTGCACATAGCATTTCACTATTTTATGAGTGGATTGTGCAGGAACAGTTAACATTAAATAAGGAGCAAAATCCTCAACATATCTTGGAAACCATTGAATTCAATAATAAATGAAACCTAACACCAACACTATTCCTTGCATGGTTTCAGGATACATAACAGTCGATAATTCAGAAGAAATCCATTCATCAAATTTTTATAAGGATATCCTACTAATCAATAGGAATTTTCTTGAGATGACCAATGATTATGCATTTTGATGGCAGTGTGCTAGTTCAAAAGGATAATATAAATCTAAAACAATTTTTTCTGATTTTCTCAAACTATAAATGTGGTTAAAGGGAAAATATTATGTGGAAAACCCACAAACCAAGCTAGAAAATGATTGTACATCAAATTATTCCTATATTCATTCAAGTATTGCTATGCTTCAGCTACCTGACCTTTGAGCTTCATCTAGAAGAATGTGTAGCTTTAAGATAGAGTTACTTCTTGGGCCTTACAATAGGGTGGAATATGATCAAGATTTGTTTAGGCTATATCTTTGTTAGTCCCATTGTTAGGTTCTTATAGTTCATGGTTTTAATCTATTATGGTTGTGTAAGGGATTTGTAGATGCTTTTTCTAACATAATTATTGGACATCATGATTAGAACAACTAGTTGTTGGCTATTGTACACATGAATCATATCTGTCAATGGCTCTTTGTGTTCAAAAATTCGTTGATCAATCTTTAAGATTTATTGTCCCAGCTTTAAAAGAGTGATAAACGATATAGTGAGTGCTATCTTTTCCAAGTGTTTTGTGGGTACCATTATCTTCTAGGAGTAATTGCTAGAACCAAATTATGTTCTTTTCGTCTAGTAAATATTGCAGACACAAACATCTTCTTGGTGAAGGGTTTCTTCCATCCCCATGAGGCACTATTGCATGGTTTCCATTCCCTTGTAGTATACTGAACCTAATTTAATACAAGTGTGCACTATTTTGGGTTTCATAATTTATGGCCCCTACATTGTGGTTGTTAGCTTAATTAAGACAGGCCTACCTTTGCATATAATAAGAGGCCAACATGAAACAAACATCCAGAGGTTAGGGGGTTGTTCCCTGTCCATAATTTATTATTTTAGTGCTAAGTGATGATGAGTATATCATGTAATTCATACCTAGTGTGTTTCTTTCTTTCTCTCCACATTTCACATTAGGAGTATATGTTATAAAATACTAATGAAATCAACTATAGGTCAAATCTAATCAAAATTGCAATATAAAGATTAAAATAGATCTTGAAGAAATATGGGAACCATTTTTGACAAATATTGTACAAATGAAGAGAATACTCCAAAGAGGAAATTCTTCAATGTGGAACAATTAAAGGATAATATTTAAATTTTATAGGCACATCTGCAAATTTTTTGATATATTTCTGAGATAACAAAACCATAGAAAGAATAGCATATAAAAGAAAGTAAAGAATAATGATCATACTTTGAGCTATTGTGGAAAATTAAAGGAAAGAATGCTTGGTGGGGTTATCATGAAAAAAGTGAGTGATCCTTCATTCCCCTCTTCCAGTGACCCTTCAAAACTGGGTTTTTATTTAGTTTCTCTATTTTGATCCCTAAGTGGCTTACAACCCTAGAGAAGTATATGCAGATTTACGGATGCAGTTGTAGGATACATAGCAGCTGATAATTCACAATAAATCCATGCATCCAATTTGAATAGCAATTAATACAAAGGACTAGGGTCCTCCAATGGCCCAATCATCCAGACCTTGATTGTCCCCTTAACCAGTGACCCTTCAAAATCGGGTTATCATGCAATTAGTGAATGATCCTTCATTCTCCTGGTGAGCTTCTAGGTAGGCACCATTTGTATATTTGATAGCTTAGGGCATCAAATCTATATTGTATCATTCATAGTTGAGACTTTGTTAAAAGGAAATAGGACAAAGAATGATTTTGATTTAGTTTCTCTATTTTGATCTCTAAGTGGCTTACAATTGTAGAGAAGTATATGTAGATTTATGGATGCAGTTGTAGGATACATAGTAGCTGATAGTTCACAAGAAATCCATGCATCCAATTTGAATATAAATTAATACAAAGAAATAGGGTCCTTCAATGGCCCAATCATCAGGACCTTGATTGTCCCCTCAACTAGTGACCCTTCAAAATTGGGTTATCATGCAATTGGTGAGTGACCCTTCATTCTCCCGGTCTACCTTGCATCCAAACATATTAGAAATACACAATACAATGATAATAAGTCTTTCAAAATCCCCCTTCCCTCAAGGAACACTATCAACCATCCCTTCCACATAGCATTTCATTGTTGTATGAGTGGATTGTGCAGGAACAGTTAATATTAAACAAGGAGCAAACTCCTCAACACATCTTGGAAACTATTGAATTCAATAATAAATCAAACCTAACACCAACACTATTCCTTCCATTCACTACTATCAAGAATAAAGCATTTAATCCATTCAACATTACATATAATCATTAGACAGTTACATTTCTTGACTGTGTAGAGGAATAGTCACGACCAAAACAATCAAAACTACTTTCACCCTTGCACAAGCTATTCCTCACTCTTAATGAGTTATAAACATGCCATTGTTTCAGTTTTGCTTGCGAGTTATGATAATTTTTGTAAACATGTCATTGGTTCAGTTTAGTGTATTCATTTTTGTCAGACAAATCTTCATTGTCTTCTGATTGTCTTCTTTATATAGTGGGTATGCGCAAGATCATGAGGGGCCAAAAAGTGGCGATGTCAGTTCAAAAGTTTGACAATGTAGCTGACAACTTTTTTTTCACCTGAATTTTATAAAATGAAAAGGGTATCTTGAGGAGATTATCAGCTTTCTATCAATATAATTGCTATCAAATTTTGAATTCGGTAAGTAATTATTAGTTATTTTCTAATTGAGCTACCTCTAAAGTGCTAATTTATATACTGATTGAAAAATGACTATAACTTTCAGACGGTATAACATTTTTGAAATCTAAAAAATGCATCACATTCTATGCTTCACCTACTATAAGGAAAAATAAATAAAAATTGAATTTTGTGAAGTTTTGAATGAGTTAAGCTAGTCAAACATGAGAGTTTTTTTATTCTGAAAATGTTGTAGCAAAACATTCATAATTAATTTTTTTTTGGAATAAAATTATAAAAAAATATGTGTCACATCCAGGCATGAGTCTACTACTTATATATACAATCTTATGATAAAATATTATCATTTGATTATGATTAAGGTGGTCAGACATACACCTACTTCTTATTTTTTTCTTGAAATTTTTGTACTGCTGCATTGAAATCTATACTTTTCACCAATCATACTAACTTTTTCTCAAAAAAGGCCTAGTAGTTTAAAAACTACATTCAATTTTTTATAGATTCTATTCTTACAAATTTTTGATATTAGTTTCATATCTTGTTGAAATTTTCACGTCAAGTTGACTAACCCTGATTTGCTGATTTTTCATTGCCACTTAAGGGCATAGTTTGGCCCCTCATGATCTTGCACATACCCTAGTAGCATGTATTAATTGGTTGACAAATAAAGAATCATTTAGACAATCAGAAGACTTGGTTGATTAAGAGTGAGGCCTTCTTTAGAATCTCATATAAATTTGGCCGATTAAGATGAGAAGAAAAACATAATTCATTAGTTAAATTTTTTAATTTCATGTATTTTTTCTCCTATTTATTAGGTGCATGAGTTGAAGGTTGAATGTAAGAGTCTTATAATGTTGTGTTACCTTAAATCTCAAGTTTTTGATACTCCTATGATGATCTTTCTCAACAAGTATTTTATTCTATTGTTGTTTTTTTAATAACATATTGGGCAAATACAAAATTGTGTACTTCTATAGGACAGTTAACACAAAATTGAAGCATAAAATAAGACTTGATCAAGTTGCAGATGGAATGTGCACTCAAATAGTAAGTAATGTAGAATAACAAAATAAGTAATCTATTGTGTCTACATTTTGTTATTTTCTGAGATTACATCCATGTTCTATATTCACAGAATGGTTCAAAATTGAAATTTACAATTCGATAAAAGTATTGACGGGTGTTGTTCCTTGCACCCTCAATCAACAACTTGCCTCCATTTTATTTTGATTTACAAACTTCTATATTATTTGAATATCTTTCTTTCTTGCCACAATAGGAAAGAGTTTGAGGTGGAAGACTACAATAATAGAAGTGTTTCAATTTGGTATACTATACTACAATATCATTTCACAACTAAGTTTTCAATTTCTATATATAATTAGGTTATAGATAATCTAAGTGAAGAAGCATCATGTTAGACAATCCAAGTGAAGAAGGTAATGGGGATGCAATCAATAGATTGTGGTGAAACTTGAAAAGAAAAGGCGATGGAAAATGTTATTGTCCCTACAATAATTGTAAGGGCTTAAACATTAGAAGATTGCTAATCAAAACAGCTAAGAGACATTGTAGGGATAATGGTCACATTGAAGGAGGCTTTGATTATCATGAATTGGTAAGTTTTTCATTATGTTTATTTAACAATTAATATATATATGAAATACACTTGATGATGAGATCATTATCATGGTTTATTTGTGTTCATTTTAATATAGGTCGACCTCCCTAGGGGAGTATGTGATATGGACCATGGAGGTGTGAATAGTGAGAATATGGCTTTGGAAGTGGAGGATCATGGAGGTGCAAATATTGAACCTGAAGATTATGATCCCATGGAAGATGACAATGATGCGCCAGATGATGGTACTAATACATTGATCCATGACACATTTGGTATTGGCACAACTAATGATGATGATTAGTATGATGTTGATGTCATCCATGATATACCTCTACTTGAGAAGGTAGCCATGCCCCTTTACGAAAGCTTCCAAACAACTCTTCTCTCTACTATATTGTTGTTGTTGAACTTGAAGGTTATGAATGGTTTATCCAACACAGTAATGTCACATATGCTACGGTATGTCATAAATGTCATTATAGTAATTAAATGGTGAAACATGTACCATAAATATAGTTAATATTAACAACATATATTTTTTTCTACAGATTGATAGGTGAGTTCTTGTTACCACCATTGAATATTCTCCCTCGCTCATACCGAGAATTATGTGCCACTATGAAAGATATTGGAATAGAGTATCAAGAAATAGATGCTTGTCCCAATGATCATATTATTTATCATAAAGAACATGAATTTGCAATAGAATTTACTGAATGTCATATGAGTAGATATCAAACAGATCAAATAACAAAAAAGGTGCCTCACAAGGTTCTTCGTTACATCCCCATTATACCACGTTTGCAAAGATTATTTAGGTGTAATAGCTTGCAACAATTTATGGATTACCATGCATGCAATAGGATTCAAGATGACATTATTCGAATGCCTACGGATGGTTCTATATTTAAGGACATAGAGGATAAGTGGCCACACTTTATCAAAGAACTTTGAAATCTCAAGGTTTCAGTGGCAGTGGACGGTGTCAATCCATTTGGAGAGCTAAGATCTGTTTGTACTATTTGACTTGTTTTTGTCATCAACAATAACATTCCTCTATGGATGTCAATAAAGAGGGAGCACATTATGTTGGCAATGATTGTTCTAGGTATTTGATCATTTAATAGTTATCTGCATGTAATTATAGATCTTGTAGTAAAATGGTCACAATAATTATGTAATGTTGTTCATTCAACCAGGTAAATACTAAGTTAAAGATATGAATGTTTATATTGAGCCTCTTATCGACGAGTTGGTAAAGTTATGGAAAGGTGTCACTATGTATGACATCTCTAGACCAATAGGAGACATATAATTTCAATTCCATGCAATGCTTGTATGGACAATGCATGATGCCCCAGGGCTAACACATTTTTCTGGTATGTTATGGTGAATTCAAGTTGCACATGCTAATTCTAAAAATAGAAAAATTAACATATTTAATCCAATTGTATCATTACCTTGTAGGTCTTCAAACAAAGGGAAAATTTGCATGTCTAGTTTGTGGTGCAAAGATGAAATATCGTTATTCAAAAATTTTAGGAGAGTAGGTGTTTCATGAGTATATTTACTTTCTCCACAAAAATCAAAACTATCAAATTACGGAAAAACATCTTTTCAATGGGAAAGAAGAGACTACATCTAAGCCACGGAGAATGACACCTCACTTATGGAAGTTGGAATATAATAGAATTAATCGTCAAAGTACTACCATTCTACCTAACGGTTTATGTTTGGAATTTGTATATTTTTATTGTGTTTTGTTTGCTGATTATGTGATTGATGATCATGAATTTCATCAAGGAAACACTACTGAGCACCTTCCAAAGGGAATAAAGAGTTATCCCAGACAATTTATTAGGTTTCCCTACTACGAGCAGCTACTTGATGTGCATTTGTTTGATACTATGCATATTGAAAAAAATATAACAAAGACATTGTGGAAGATATTGGATGGAAGGCGTGACAAAAAAAAAATTGTCAAAATTTGTAGCGACATTCATGAATCCAATCATGCAATGAAAAATTTCATTAAATCAAATAGAAATGGAGAACGGATTAATACAAGTGCCCTTCCTTGGTTATTAACAGAACAACAAGGTGATGCCATAAAAGAAGTCATGAAAAATTTGATTTCCCATAGGATTTGCTGCAAACATAAGCAGTACCATATCACAGAAAGGTGAATTTGGGCCAGGGTTGAAAATACATGATTGGCATACCTTCATCAAGGTAAGTCATGTTCTTTTGTATTTACAATATATTTTTAAACTACATGTACTTCTCATTGTATTACATGAGAAAATAATGACATGATTGTTTTTATAATTGTTGCAGTATGTGCTACCCCTATCTCTCCTAGAGAACTTCAACAATAACATAAAACAAGTGATATACGATCTTGGAAAATACATGAGGTAAGAAATGATATTTGTTCAATTTGTTGTGTATATATATATATATATATATATAGTAAAGTATCATGTTTATATATTTTTGTCTTGAATGTCTTGTAGGTGGTTGTCATCTAAAGAAATCCATAGAGTAGATATAAAATACTGGAAGAGAAGAATTTCTCTTCTAATGTGTGAAATGAAAAAGTGTCTACCTTGAACCTTTTTCAATGCACAAGAACACTACCTCATACACCAAGCTGAGGAGATTGAAATATGTGGACCCATACACACTCAGTCAATGTGGATGGTTGAGAGGCACTTGAAATTTTTGAAGGCTTTGGTTCGGCAAAGAGCACATCCTGAGGGTTCTATGGTGGAGGGATATATAGTATACTAGACTATGGTATACGTTACTGAATATCTTCCTAAGCTTGCAGCAAAGATCCATATAGATCACATTTGGGATCTCGACACCATTAGAAAATTTGAAGGGGAGTACTTGGTGGGGGAAGGTAGAATGAGGAAAGTGAGAGGTAATAAATTATAAGATGTTATTGTAGCTGTTAATTAATTCTTAATCTTCAAAATTAATCAATTGTAAGTCATCTATTTATTTTTTGTACAACTGCTCGAGAGTGGGATGCAATACATTTGTATATTGCAAACAATCAAGATTGGACAATGAAATGGATTGAACAATGTCATCATTCAGGTCGTACATTAACATGGGACGCTATGTCTTCATTGGTTAATGAAGCTCATTGTAACAGAGATCCAAATGTTACCCAAAGGGAAATAGATTTAGCACATGGTTTAAAAAATTTCCAAGTACATATAAATTTGTTAATCACTCGTACGTTTATGAACTCTCGATGCATTAATTTATTAATGTTTTACATATTTTTTAGATCAAACAACACAAGGCTATGTTTTGCAACGGTCATAAATTTCACATCAAAAAGTTGGATGACACAAAGAAAATTTGTGATTCTAGGATAAGTGCAGTCTTTCAGGTGACTAATATTTCATCTAGAAATGACTTACATCCTCGAGAGTCTAAAAATCGATACTATGGCATTTTGGATGATATACTTGAGTGTGACTTTAATTCTTTCAGATTAGTTCTCTTCGTTGTCAGATGGTATAGACTACGACTTAATCAAAATGATCCTGATAGAATTGTCATTGAGCATGACAATGGATTTCCAATGATTAATACAAGGTGGTTTGAGCCAGTTGGAGATGAACCCTATATTCTTCCAAGCCAATGTGAGCAGGTATTTTACTCAGAGGTTTTGCATAAATTGGGTTGGTCATTTTTTGTTAGACATGATCCAAGAGGAAGGCCGATGAGGTATAATGAAATGGAAGAAGATTGCAAACAACTAGAAGATGATGTAGATGATGATCATGAATAATAATTAGTCGATGATGTTCCTGACACAACTTTTCTTGAAGAAGAAGAAGATGATGATGATGATGATGATGATGATGCTACTGATGATGCTAGTAATGATGCTACTGATGATGATGATGATGATGATGATGTTGCTGATGATGATGATGATGATGATGATAATGATGATGATGATGATGATGATGATGATGATGATGATGATGATGATGATGATGCTGATGCCGATGATGATGATGACAATGAAGACAAAGACAATGACAGTGGTGGTGATGATGTCAACATCAATGATGATCATGGCAATTAGTTGGATGAAGAAGATGAATGACATGAATGAAATGTACAGTTATGTGATCACTGCTTAATCTATTTAATATTGATTTCTTGATAGAAATGTGTAGTTATGCAATGAATACTTAATCTAATTAATTCATGATGTACTTACTATGGGATGCTTATGGTTTTTAATGTACTTACTATGTGGTTTTGAGTATATGTATCATGAGTTTTTTAGCTAACATTAGATAATTGAATTACATATGTAGGTACCTAGACTCCTTTCATGAGCATCCCACGTAGTCTCATGGATTGACAAATTGACCTCAATGTTGATGATGTGACTAGATCAGGTAAAGAGCTATACGATTATGGCATGTAAAGTACTAAAATACTTTAAAATGTTTAAAATGTTTTTAATTATAATAAAATGTTTTTAATTTAACCCTTTTATATGTTAGTGTAGATGAGCCCACTTTGCATCAACAAAGAACTAAGTGTGCATTGAGATCTAATGAGAGCGTAGATGATCATGATGATGATATCGATACTCATCTTACAATTATATCTTAAAAAATAGAAATCAAAAGAAAAAAAAGAAATGATTGTCATCTATGCACCTTAATTGATAATGACTGATTTTTATATGCTAATGAATTTAATTATGTGGTAATGAATGTTCATAAATTTTATAATGTGTTAATGAATGTCACATTTTATTAATGTGTGAATGAATGTTATTGTGTGATAATTAATGAATGTTACATTTTATTAATGGATGAAATAATGAATGAATGTTAGATGTTAATGGGGAATTTAGAGTGATGTTAGGGGGGGGGGGGGGTGGGGCCAAATGAGCTTCCACCTTCATGTGGTTGGCCCTTTTTAGTATAGAATATAAAACTATTCTCGAAACAAAGTGAAGCTCAATAAGTTTGTTCCTTATATAAGGTCTCAAGTGTAGCTTTTATCCCACTCTCAACATTGCAAGACTTCAAGTGGTGTTCTGATATTGGTTTCTCCATCTCCCACTAACATCTTGTCTTCCTCCTAAGAACTCTCACCGAGCTATGATACATGGATGAGTAGAAGATGTCCCTTATAGGCTACACATATATAATATCGTAGATCTAGGGAACAAATATACTACAACATAGAATGAGTCAACTTAAATCTATAGTTTCTTCATTCACATGAAAATTCAAATTACAAGCCATATTTTAGATTTAATATTCATATTTATCTTCATCATGATCATAGCCATCATAGTCAGCATTTGGTTCAACTTCATTTGAACCACACTTCATGTTGGATTATAATATATTGACACTTACACCATGAAGAAGACAAATGATTAAATAGAAAGAGAGGACCAACTAAACTATCTTGTGGTCAGTCTATATCACATTGAGAAACAACGTCAAGACTCAAAAGTTAAAACAATCAAAAGTTTCTTCAAGACCATGAATGATCAACAACATTCCATTAGAAAACAAAACACTAATCTATATTATCATTAAGCCATAAAATATGTTGTTAAAGTTTAGAAGCATATCACAAGAACTTTCAAGAAACATAGTACTATCCAAGGACCAAAATGAATACCCTCCAAATGATTATGATTATGTTGATGTTGATGTCTATAATTTATGTCTAATGATTATGATGATGTTGATGTTGATGTCTATAATTTATTTCACTTACTGATGCTTGCCTAGATTGAATTTTGAATTGCCAGGCTGGAGAATGCTTTCAAAGTTTAGGGTCTATTCTACATGATACTCTTAGTTACAGCTCAAATGCAACTCAACATATTTTTGATGCTGGGCAACCCACTACAAAAACTCATCCGCGGGTGAAATTTAATGCTGTGAATCTTGGCATTGTTAATGTTATTACTTTTCCTCACGTTTCATATTTGTGAAAATGTTTCTTGGCACTATCTTATTCTTATTACAATGTTCTTTGTTGTGGGGCAGGAGGTCAATCTTCATTGTCTTCAATGTGGGGGACAGTGAAGATTTCTCTCACAAATAGCAGGTCTTCTTTAGTATCTTATAGTAACATCCTAAACTGATAAAGGTGTTATGGGCATTTAATCTACAATTAGTAATAGACTAAGCATATTATTACTATGCTTAATGTTCCATTTAAATTCATTTAACACAAAAAACAAATTTACGAAACTAAACCAATGACATGCTTACAACAAAGATGTGTTGAGGAGTTTACTCCTTGTTTAATGTTAACTGTTCCTACACAATCCACTCATACAATAGTGAAATTCTATGTGGAAGGGATGGTTGATAGTGTTCCTTGAGGGAAGGGGGATTTTGAAAGACTTGTTATCATTGTATTGTGTATTTCCAATATGTTTGGATGCAGGGCAGACCGGGAGGATGAAGGATCACTCACCGATTGCATGATAACTCAATTTTGAAGGGTCACTGGAAGAGGGGAATGAAGGATCACTCACTGATTGCATGATAACCCCACCAAGCATTCTTTCCTTTAATTTTCCACAATATCTCAAAGCATGATCATTATTCTTTACTTTCTTCTATATGCTATTCTTTCTATGGTTTTGTTATCTCAGAAATATATCAAAAACATTGCAGATGTGCATATAAAAGTAAAATATTGTCCTTCAATTATTCCACATTGAAGCATTTCCTCATTGGAGTATTCTCTTCATTTGTACAATATCTGTCAAAAATGGTTCCCATATTTCATCAAGATCTATTTTAATCTTTATATTGCAATTTTGATTAGATTTGACCTACAATTGATTTCATTAGTATTTTATAACATATACTCCTAATGTGAAATGTGGAGAGAAAGAAAGAGACACACTAGGTATGAATTACATGATATACCCATCATCACTTAGCACTTAAATAATAAATTATGGACAGGGAACAACCCCCTAACCTCTAGATGTTTTTTTCATGTTGGCCTCTTATTATATGCAAAGGTAGGCCTGTCTTTAATTAGGCTAACAACCATAGTGTAGGGGCCATAATATTTTCCCTTTAACCACATTTATAGTTTGAGAAAATTAGAAAAAAATGTTTCAGATTTATATTATCCTTTTGAACAAGCACACTGCCATCAAAATGCATAATCATTGGTCATCTCAAGAAAATTCCTATTGATTAGTAGGATATCCTTATAAAAATTTCATGCATGGATTTATTATGAATTATCGACTGCTATGTATCCTGCAACTATGGAAGGAATAATGTTGGTGTTAGGTTTCATTTATTATTGAATTCAATGGTTTCCAAGATGTGTTGATGAGTTTTCTCCTTGTTTAGTCTTAACTGTTCCTACACAATCCACTCATAAAACAATGAAATGCTATGTGGAAGGAATGGTTGGTAGTGTTCCTTGAGGGAAGGGGGATTTTGAAAGACTTTTTATCATTGTATTGTGTATTTCCAATATGTTTGGATGCAGGTCAGACTAGGAGAATGAAGGATCACTCAGCAATTGCACGATAACCCAGTTTTGAAGGGTCACTGGAAGAGGGGAATGAAGGATCACTCACTGATTGCATGATAACCCCACCAAGCATTATTTCCTTTAATTTTCCACAATATCTCAAAGTATGATCATTATTCTTTACTTTCTTCTATATGCTATTCTTCCTATGGTTTTGTTATCTCAGAAATATATCAAAAACATTGCAGATGTGCATATAAAAGTAAAATATTGTCCTTCAATTGTTCCACATTGAAGCATTTCCTCATTGGAGTATTCTCTTTGTTTGTACAATATCTATCAAAAATGGTTCCCATATTTCTTCAAGATCTATTTTAATCTTTATATTGCAATTTTGATTAGATTTGACCTATAGTTGATATCATCAGTATTTTATAACATATACTCCTAATGTGAAATGTGGAGAGAAAGAAAGAGACACACTAGGTATGAATTACATGATATACCCATCATCACTTAGCACTTAAATAATAAATTATGGATAGGGAACACTCCCCTAACCTCTGGATGTTTGTTTCATGTTGGCCTCTTATTATATGCAAAGGTAGGCCTGTCTTTAATTAGGCTAACAACCATAGTGTAGGGGCCATAATATTTTCTTGTTAACCACATTTATAGTTTGAGAAAATCAGAAAAAAATTGTTTTAGATTTATATTATCCTTTTGAACTAGCACACTACCATCAAAATGCATAATCATTGGTCATCTCAAGAAAATTCCTATTGATTAGTAGGATATCCTTATAAAAAATTAATGCATGGATTTCTTGTGAATTATCGACTACTATGTATCCTACAACTATGGAAGGAATAGTGTTGGTGTTAGGTTTCATTTATTATTGAATTCAATGGTTTCCAAGATGTGTTGAGGAGTTTGCTCCTTGTTTAGTGTTAATTGTTCTTGCAAAATCCACTCATAATACAGTGAAATGCTATGTGGAAGGGATGGTTGATAGTGTTCCTTGAGGGAAGGGGGATTGTGAAAGACTTGTTATCATTGTATTGTGTATTTCCAATATGTTTGGTTGTAGGGTAGACCAAGAGAATGATCACTCACCGATTGCATGATAACCTAGTTTTGAAGGGTCACTGGTTGAGGGGACAATCAAGGTCCCCATGATTGGGCCATTGGAGGACCCTATTTCTTTGTAGCAATTGCTATTCAAATTGGATGCATGGATTTCTTGTGGATTATCCACTGCTATGTATCCTGCAACTACATCTGTAAATCTGCATATACTTCTCTATGGTTGTAAGCCACTTAGAGATCAAAATAGAGAAACTAAATCAAAATCATTCTTTGTCCTATTTCCTTTTAACAAAGTGTCAACTAGATCTATTAGATTTCCACAATCCATATTAATGCTAGTATCAATTTTTGGGTTCGATTGTGTATAATTTTTTCCTTCAACGTTTTGGATCATACTACATGATCCATCATATCATGTTCTTTTCTCTCTAGCATCCTAATGATGGATCATGTAGTATGATCCAAAACATTGATGGAAAAAATTATACACAATCGAACCTAGAAACTGATACTAGCAAAGTCTCAACTATCAATGATACAATATACATTTGATGCCCTAAGCTATCAAATATACAAATGGTGCCTACCTAGAAGCTCACTAGGAGAATGAAGGATCACTCACTGATTGTATGATAACCCGATTTTGAAGGGTCACTGGTTGAGGGGACAGTCAAGGTTCGTATGATTGGGCCATTGGAGGACCCTACTTCTTTGTATTAATTGGTATTTAAATTGGATGCATGGATTTATTGTGAATTATCAGCTGCTATGTATCCTGCAACTACATTTGTAAATCTGCATATACTTCTCTAGGGTTGTAAGCCACTTAGGGATCAAAATAGAGAAACTAAATAAAAATCATTCTTTGTCCTATTTCCTTTTAACAAAGTATCAATTATCAATGATACAATACATTTGATGCCCTAAGCTATCAATACAAATGGCACCTAGCTAGAAGCTCATGGGCTGTCCATTTGATAAGCACAGTCAACAGTTCAAAAAAATGGATATCCTTGAGCACAAGCACCAATAACATCAAATAATGGAGTTAAAGCACGGGCTAGGGCACGACACCAATAGAAAGTGGTCATTTCAGTGACAACAATTTAGAATGCGGTCCTTTGGCTTGTATTAAATAGAATAGAATTTTTAGCATATTATTATCATTCTATTTCTTTGTTGTAAACATGCCATCGGTTTAGTTTTGTAACTTCACTGTTGTATGAGTGGATTGTACAGGAACAATTAACATTAAACAAGGAGCAAACTCCTCAACACATCTTGGAAACCATTGAATTCAATAATAAATGAAACCTAACACCAACACTATTCCTTCCATTGACTTCTACCAATAATAAAGCATTTAATCCATTCAACATCATATATAATCATTAGACAGTTACATTTCTTGACTGTGTAGAGGAACCATCACGACCAAAATGATCAAAACTACTTTCACCCTTGCACAAGCTATTCCAAACTTCAAGTAAAATGAGCAATATGCTATATCAAATCATTCATATTTATAGTAACCATTCAAAGGATCATTTGGTCAATGAACCTTCTAACTGTACCCCTGCAGCAGAGAAAGGAAACCTCAAAATAGAGAAAGGAAACTTAGTAAAACTAGTCTATGCTGATGTTTGTGAGGGTGCAGTCATGATAAGTTCCTCTCACACCTCTCCAAACATGTAAGATTGTCTTTAAATACTTTATTGATCTCTTCTAAACATTAACCAAATCAAACCTACATTTGAATCCACACACAATAACCCCAAAATGAAGGGTTTTGTATCCTTTAATGAATCTCAGTCACTGGTAGCACATGGATAGTCAAACCAGTAGTCTCCAAAGCATTCAATAAGTGATTGAATTGTATTTAATACACACTATTCCTTCCATTCACTTCTACCAAGAATAAAGCATTTAATCCATTCAACATTACATATAATCATTAGACAATTACATTTCCTAACTGTGTACTAGAGGAACAATCAGGAAATGTAACTGTCTAAATGATCCAAACATTTGAAAACAATGAATTGATATCCTTGAGCACAAGCACCAATAATATCAAATAATGGAGATAAAGCATGGGCTAGGGCATGACACCAGTAGAATGCGGTAATTTCAGAGAGCATTCGTGATCAAATAAAATGCAATGCATTTGAAATTTGTAGTCGAATATGATGCCAGATGCTCAAAAGATGAAGAAATCACATACCTTCTCTTGTGCTTAGCTTTCTCTCCTCTATCCAATCAAAATAAAAATGATGAGGCCGTTTCACTTTTTTTTTTCATAGCCAAATCTTCCTTGTACCACACGAAGAACATGCCATTGGTTCAGTTTTGTAATTTGTTTTTTGTGTAATTAGTAATGGGAAGATTAAATGCATATAACACCTTTATTAGTTTAATTAGAATGTTATTATCATATCAGATAAAGTATGTTTAAGAATTATTGGGACTGGTCCTTTTGCGTGTATTAAACATAATAAAATTTTTAGCAAATTATTATCAATCTATTTCTTTGTTCTAAACATGCCATTGGTTCAGTTTTGTAGATTTGTTTAATCTATTAAATGCATTTTTTGTGATGAGGGGTCTTGTTCTTAGGAGATTGATGAAGATTGTGCACCTCAAAAACCAAATCATAAGGTACCAATCATGTTTCCTATTCACTTATATTTTTGGATTGGTAAATCTCCTTATAAGTTTCATGTCCTTTCTTTTGATTACTATGGATGAGATATATATCTTACATTTAACATTCAAATTCTTTACATTTTAGAGCATGTAGTGTGTTTTTTGAGGATTTTACCAAATCAACTTTTAACATAAACTGAAAACACCAAACTGATATCTTGCCCTTTGAACTTGACAAAATATTTGCATTTGACCAATAACTGCAAGCAACTGAATGATAAATCCACATACATGTATCTTTGTAAAATACCTGGAACATCAAAAAGATGGCTAAGTGGCTATCGCCATGATTTTTATCTACTGAATATGGGAAAAAAAACACCAAAAAAAATTGAATAGAAAACATGATTGGTCATTTCAGAGAGCATTCATGATCAAATAAAATGCAATGCCTTCTCTCACGCTCGATCAACTTTCACCTGCTCATTTTCTCCCATTCCTTTTCTCTACAAATGAAATAAAAATGATTTGGCCATTTCAAAATAGTGAATTGATATCCTTGAGCACAAGCACCAATAACATCAACTATTTTGATATGTGGGTACCCTAATGTTGGCAAGAGTTCTTTTATTAATAAGATTACTCTGCAAGCTTGAAGAAGCGATATATTTTGGCAAATGAAGAGTAGAAAGACAATGATATTCTTGAGATCATGGATGGACACAATGTTGCAGATAGAATGGAAAGACATCTTTCTAAACTAGCCCTGGATCCTTCAATAATTGGGGTAGGATCCACACCCAGGCTAAAAATATGTCTTCCTTTCTATTATAGAATTATCCCTTCTTTGGCTTGCACTCATTCCTCTTCTAAAAAAAGGTTATCTAGAAACTTTGGATACTATTTCTCATCCATGCACAAAATGTGCTAGTGATTGTATAAAATTACTTTAGGCCTCTAGTATTGATGAGATGTACAAGTGTAAAATGTTTTTGTGAGACTGGGATCAATTTGTGCAGTGTACATAAATGCAAGGTGATGATTATTCTCGATGATTGACAGGTAGCTAGGACAGTCGCTAGGACTAAAGATAAAATAGCTCAAGAGACCATCATAGGTTATCTCTTTCTTCGATCTATATTATTGACATAATGTTTTATCTTTCATTACCTCATCAAATCTGGGGATTTGAAAGAATTTAATAGAATATTTTCATGACAATGTATATTATTTAGGTTGATGTTGCACGAATTTATCTACTTCATGCACTTGTAGACTATGAGGATGGCGATAAAGAAGCATGGTCATGGCCATGCTTCTTTATCATCATCCTCATAGTCTACAAGTGCGCAAAGTAGAGAAATTCATGCAATGTCAACATAAATAATATACATTGTCATGAAAATATTCTATTAAATTCTTTCAAATCCCCAGATTTGATGAGCTAATGAAAGGTAAAACATTTTGTCAATAATATAGACTGAAGAAAGAGAGAACCTATGATGGTCTCTTGAGCTGTTTTATCTTTAATGTGCATATCTATCAGTTTTTTGAGGCTTAATCATTAATTCCGATAGAAGTGCTATGCATTTGATAGATAAAATGTTGGAGAAAACTGACAGTAATGCTATACATTTGAGAGGGAAACTGTCAGAGAAATAATGAAGGACTGTCGCTCTTCTGACATTTCAAGTGTCGCAAATAGAAACTTTTGACAGATAATTCGACATTAATTCCATATCTCTGATAGGTATATCTATCTTAATTAAGTGGACACTGTCGCTATGGTGACAGTTATAATGTCAAAAAAGATATCTTTTCGATAGTTAATAGGTATTGTGTCAGAATTTCAATGGATAAACCATAGAAAATGCCATAATGAAGCTATTGCTGAAATGCAAGTTTCTGAGGTGATATGGTGTCGGTAAACCGATGGTAACGTCTTCTGTCACAATTTCCTACACAAAAATGGTGATGGACCCATCTGTCGAAATGCCAACAAATTAGCGTTGCAAATCTAACAAATGGCTGTCAGAATTTGACCCCAAATGTAGTAGTGGTAACATATATTTGCTACTATGCCTGTTGACTGTTTGGATTTGGTTGAGGTTGAGCAAGTAATTGCATCTACTTTTGAGGACTTGTATTTGGAGGTGGTGGCATTATTGCAGTCATATTTGTTGGAGGTGGTAGAGGTGGATATCTGAGATTTGGGTTAGACCATTGCTGAGGTCCTCTCCACTAGCTAGTGGGCTACCAATTTCCTTGTGGTTGTTGCCATTGGTTTGGAAATTGTGACCATTGGGGTTTCTATGGAGGATACCATTGATTCTATTTATTATTTGGCCATGAATAATTCCAAGTGGGTTGATTATATTGTGGAGGACTTTGGACATTCTAGTTTTTCCACTGACTATTATATGGACTTAAAGTTTGTAATGGGTCTTGAGGCATACCTTGTCTCGTGGTCCATGGCTGGTGTTGAGAAACAAAGAATAATTGCTCTTCCTATCCTTCTATCTTCAAGAACTCGGTTGGAAAATGTTGGTTCTCTAGGTTTGCGACCAATGTGCACTAACAATCCTTCTTTTGTTTGCGGCAATGAGGATGGTATTTAGCCAGCTACACCTCTGCATCTGTATGCTTCTTCTTGGTGGTCATAGTGTCTAGGTGTGTAGCAACAACATTGATGATGTCTTACGTGAAGTCTGATAGCAAGTTTGAAATCTTCATCTTTGAAATACCAGAGCCACTTCCTTTATTCAGCATTGAGTGAAATCACCTTCCTTTCTTAACTGCTTCTCTAGAATAATTCATACAAATATTCTAATGTTCATCCAAGGACAACTGAGATATATCAGCTCCAGCCATGAGGTCTAGAGCTTCAAGTCAATTTTCATTCACTCCTCTTAGAAAAATCAGCTTCTTTGAATCCTCCTGCAATGCATGTTGTAGGTTCTTCTATAAGCTAAATAAGAAGCATGATGTGTAGTCCTCTAATGTCTCATCTTCCCTTTGTGACATACAGAAGATGTCATCTCCTTTTGAATCACTTCCCTTGTAGTATTCTTTATACTTCCTTAGGAACATATCTCTCATTCCATCCCGATTAGCTATTGCATTCGCTCCTAAGCTCGTGAACCATTTGAGGGCTAACTCCTTCAGAGTTGTTGGGACTAGCTTAAGCTTATGACTATTAGTATTATAGTCAAAACTTCAACACAATATGTCAAACTTGAACAAAAAGGTTTTAGGATCCTCTGTAAAAAGGACATATAGCTTTGGAAGTGCTGAAGCAGGTATGTTCTTGAGGTTAGGATTGTTAATAAGACTTGGAATTGGAAATGGAAATGTAGAAGCTTCCATTACTGGATGTGTTGGATATTGAAACTATGGTTGGAAAGTATTATTGACTAGAGGGCTCTGAGTAACAGGTGGTCTTGGATTGGGATTATTATGAAAATTGGCTAATATTTCTGCAAAAGGAGGAAGGTCACATGTTTCTTGGGTTTCTTCTTCTTCTATTGAAGATGATGCAACAAACTCAGGACTGGTGTCAAGAAATGGTAATTCAAGCTCTTCAAGCTCTTCTTTTAGTTTAACAGGTTCTTTTGGAAGAAATCTACCATAAGCATCTCAGCTTCTTTGATGCATGCAAGTGAGTTGATGAATTATGAAGCAAGCTCACAACTTCTAGCTATTGACTAAAAACAAGAAACTAATCTAAAAAATAAATGACTCATTAAGGTTCCTAGTTTGACACCATCACCTGCAACAGTGCCAAAAATGAACAGTCTCACAATAGGTAGAGATAATAATGCCATTGTCTCTCTTAAGGGTAATATATCTATGCTACGGATTACCTATCCCCATCATGAAATGAATTTAGATTGTCAACCCAGGGATGTAGACTTGAAATGGGACAACACAATTTGTGCACTAATTTCCTTTAGGAGTCATAACACCTATGCTATAGGAAGATAAAATGCATGAAAGGAATCTATGCTATTGCTAGAGGAAAGTAAACACACTTGACTATTGAATGGAACTACTTACAGAAAATGTACGAAATAAATCTAAGTCTGTCTAACAACTCAAAACATTCACTATACCCATCTTTGCAAATGTTGCAGGAACAACCATAGTTGCAATGCTACAGGAGTAAAATAGTAACTCTATTTGAAAACAAGAAAAGTATAGGAAAAAAATCTATTCTTACTTAATCTAATCCACCTCCCAAGTGGGCCCCCTTGGTTGGCTTCTACTAACTACTCAACACAAGAAATAATCCAAAATCACTCTTCCATTAAATTCTTCTTAATTGGTTACATAACAACTGAATAACTCATGAAGAACAAGATAGAGAAACTTCCACTATACTAAATACATAATTCTATCTTTCTTCATTACCTACTAAATCAGTCAAAATCCCTTTATATCAAGGATTAACGCTTATTGAAAACATAACAGAAAAGTCTCATTAAACATCGCCACATATGGAGGAGATAAAACAACCACAACACAATACAATTACTACTGACAATAGAATAATAGTTCTGAGGAAATATAGAAGGACTAATTCCCTAAATTCTCTAGAAAAATAGCTCCTTCAAAGGTCAGCATATCAATCAAAATCGTGCTAGATTCTCCCGCCATAGTTGGTCTTCTAACGCTCCTTTAATGTAGATGTGCCACTCTTCATACTGCTCCATGTTTACTTGAAAGGTTAGTAACATTTAGTACACATATGGAAGTCAACATTTTCAACTCCTTAAATGTTAGAACACAACTTGAAATAATTTTATGAAGTACTGCATTATATTTATAATAGTCAGCAAAACATATCACTCAAGCTACCCATAGATTTTTTGTCTTTAGCTGTACTTGGCATAGGTTCACATAAGGATAAGTGATAAAAATGTCTTGGAAATGTTTTTCAAAGTATCAACAAAATATAAAGATCATAACAAAATTGAGTCAATAATTGGACTCATCAGTTGCCATCTCATTATTTCTATAAGGTGTAGCTTGATGCTCCCTACTTATATCATTCTGCATCCATGACATAACTACCCTTAGCTGCATATCTCCTACATAGAGGAGTGAGTTCCACTTTGTATCATCAATGACTATCAAGTTATGCAGGTATAACTCACACAATAGGTATTTCAGAGTCATTAAAGCAAACTAGAATGCATCATAAAATTCATGAGGAGTTGAGATAGAGGGAATGAGCCCTTATGAAATTATTGTTAATTTTAAATTAACAATTTGTTCTTTAAGGAATAGTGCATACACTAGAGATGGTGATCTGCATTCCATAAGCTCTAGAATTAATCCTGTAATTTGATCAATCCTCCTTTTCAACACCTCAATCTGATCTGATTTCTACTCTATCTGAGAACCTTTCTCACTAATGACTCGTTTCAATTTTACCTTTTCTAATTTCCATTGTGCCTTCTCCCACAACAACTGTTGATATAAATTTATACCTATAGCCAAGGGTGTAGATAAATCTAGTGGTGGTAAGGCTTCCTGATTGAGAATATCCACCCAACCAGATGGCAAGTGAGGATTTTTTATTATTTTCTTTAGTGTAGAGGATTCTCCTTTCCACAAAACAATAGTTTTCACTACATTACCTTCCTCACTAGCATCAACTGCTACCTTACCCAGAGTTTTTTAACCCATCCTAATTACTTTATTTGGGCACTTCTTCAATAATTTCTATTCCAAATTTAGGGGTTTCTTGAGATTCCATACAAATATCTGGCCTAGCAAAGTTATTTACAAATTCCCTTGCCTCCTCAAAATCCTCATCACTATTAATAAGTATGTAGTTAACACTAGGGTTAACTTCTATTTGTGGACTCTGGTTATTGAATGTAGTCTCACTGGCTACAGTTTGATGAAACATTTCCTCTAAAGAGGACTTCTCTACAGATTCAGAAGACTCTAGGTTAACAACAAGAACATGAGCCTCAACATCCTTTTTGAAAAGCCTTTGACTTCTCCTTCTAGGGGGTGTAGAGGAGCTTAGAGAACTCTTTTGTTTCCTCCTACTAGTGATTACTTCCTCTATGGCTGCTTCAAGAGGATTTTCTAAATTTTCTTCCCTAGGAGAATGTAAGGTTTCTTCAACATTGTCAATATTACTACTAGGTTGTTGCTCTGATATTTCTTCTTCTATCTCCTTTGTTTTACCCTTGACCTTCTTAGATGAAAACTTGATCCTTATGGAAAGTGATGTTTCAGGGATACTGACAGTTTCTTTACTTTTATTTTTCTTCCTTTTAGAAGTGGAAGCACTAGCACTGTAAGTTCTTTTCCTAGGTGACCTAGAAATGGAAGGGGAAGCTTCAAGAATAGTTTCAATCCTTTGAATAATTTTGCAAACCCTAGTGGATGTTTATTCTCTCCACCCAACACCCTCTCATCTAGGGCTAAACACTCTAGGTTCTACCTCATTCATTTGCAAGAATTCTTCCCATGTCCCAACCATTTGTCTATTTAATTCTCTTTCTACAATTAGTTTTATCAAACAATGATGTGAAATAGACTGGTTGCTTCCTGACTGGACTAATAAAGCTTTCTTTTTCACAATGTTAAAATAGGAAGCTGGGAAGATTTATCGGTCTGTTGTCATGCCGAAGATGACTCAGAATTTTGAAATGCAAAGCATGCAAATACTTGTAGTGTCCCTCACAGGTGAAGTACATGATAATGAATGTAGCTTTTTGAATGAATTCTAGAGGCAAATATAGTCGCCAAGTACCTTGCTTCCTATTGTTGTCTAACTTAGGGTCTCTATGCAAAGTGAACTAATCCCTCGCCGAAACCAAGTCAAAATCTTTGACCCATGGCTCGCCTTCCCATGACAAACTAGTCACTTTAGCTACTACATCCTCTATAAATTCAATCTTTAAACCCTTTACCTCTGCAAATCCATCCTTCAAGGTGGTTAGAAATTGCAGAGCAATTTATTCATCAAACCCCTTAAGACTTAAGCAATAATCCAACCATCCTCTCCTTCTAAACATTTCACAACTAGAGGTGTCACTTAAGAAAACCCTATGATCCACTGGCTCATGCCATTGAAGGTCACCTCCCATTGTTATTCTCAATTTTTTTTGAATTTCACAGAACTTGATATTTTCATAGAGCTCAACAATGGTAAATCACAAAATTCAAAGTATTATGACATAGGATGTTGTAGTAAAAAAAGGTGGCATACCAACTGCAACTTGCTTCATGAAATTAAAGATTTTTGCATGAAATCTAATGATATGTTTCTTGCATAACATCTCATAATAGCTCGCTTGTGCCAAGGGCTGCCATCCCAAACACGTCGTGGCATATCATTAGGAATTAACTTTAGATTTTAATATCTTTAATTTCACTTTAGATGTGATGATGCAATCACAAAAGGATAGATTGACAAGACATGATGCAAACATCTCATAAAGATAAGAAAATTCAATTTTTACATGCTAGTTTGAAATTTTGAAAATAGAATAGTTCCCCCCCCTCCAACTAAGTAATGGCATGGGTCCCACCAAGCTAGGCTATACAAGAGTAGATGATTAAAATGTCACAAAATCCTAAAAATTAATAAATAAAATAAAATATGTATGAGTGTATGTGGCATGAGCTTGGAAGCACTACAGGAAGAGTGTTTTGAAAGATAACATCTACATTAATGAAGTGATGGGATAAGGTGGATGGGTGGAAGAGAGAGAAGGTGAAATGGAATTTATTATGGAGAAATAATTCCAAAAAATGTGAAATGTTTATTATGGTGTTCTAGAATAGAATCAAGAATCAGTAGAATGCTGGGTGGGAGACCTAGATCCTTCAGTTGCAGGATCTTTTGTGTCAGCTATGCTCTGGAACTGCTTCAGGAACTCATCATCACTGATAGGATTATTGTATAGTTTTAGGCAATGCCCGTTTACAAGTAACTTGAATCTAACAGGATCAATGGTTGAAAGCTAAATGACTCCATTGTCAAATATTGATATTATCTCATAAGGCCCAAGCCATCTGGTGTGAAATTTCCCAGGTGTGTGCTAGTATCTTGAATCATACAACAGAGCCTAATCACCCATAGAAAATTTCTTATCACAGATGGACTTGTCATGCCATTTTTTTCTTTGCTGCTATATCAACTGTGTATTGTGGAGGGTAGACTTCCTATATTCATCCAATCCATTTAATTGTAGTAATCAGTCTTCTTGTGCTCTGGTGAGATCAATATCCAAATCCAAGGCTCTTCAGAGTGTTTTATGTTGAAACTCAATCAGCATTGAGGCTGATTTTCCATATACCAACTCAAAAGGAGTAAACCCTGTGGTAGTTTTCCATGTTTTGTCATAGGCCCATATGGCTTCAAGAAGATGGGTAGCCCAGTCCTTTTTGTGAACAACAAATGTCTTGGTTAAAATAGATTCTATCTCCTGGTTTGTGATTTCAACCTGAGCATTGGCCTATGGATGTGTGACAACAATATATTCAACCATACCATCTAGCTTGACTGTGGAATTATCAGCTAATTGCAATATTGTAGGTGTATCTCGCAAACCAATGATACTGAGCTTTAGGAGAACTTCCCTAGTCATGACATTGATTGATGCTCCTAAGTCAATTAGGACATTTTGAATTTGGATACCATTAATATGAATAGTGACCACTGGGCTTCCTGGGTCAAAATACTTAGGCATTACAACTTTTCTTAGCATGAGATCGGAGAGATGGCCTAAGACATGGATAATGTTAGGATTTTTTTCATCCTTCCAAGCTACTTGATATATGCTTCTTTTATTTCTTTGGTATAGATTGAAAATTATTTTAGGGCATCCAACAAGGGAATTTGCACTGTCATTTGCTTGAGTTGATTAAGTAAATCTGCTACCATAGGATTTTCTTTTGGAGGAACTGCCTAAGACAATATTTGTGGATAAGGAGGATTTTTGAGCACTGGTGCAATTTGAACAAAATGTGGAACATCAGGAGGTTGGTTCACGAGTATGTCCTCAACATCAGCAACTTCAATTATTATTGCCTCCATAGGTGTAGGCAATGTAGTTCCTGATATGAGATGGATATCATTTACTTGCAAGGAATAAGCTTGCTTCTTGTTATTAGGATTTGGAGTTGGATGAGTAGGAAGTTGAGTTAGTTTTTGAGGGTTTCTATTGGCTATAGGAGGTTGTAGCATAATAGCTTGCTGTTGAGGTGGAGGCATGATCACTTTTTGCTGACTAGAATGGTTGGGTCCCCACTGAGGTTGTGGTTACCAGTTACCATGAGGTGGCCATTGGTTATTTTGTTGTGGTTTTGATAGGAATTAAACTATTTTTGGTATGGGTTAAATGGTGGTTGTTGCTAATAGGCTTGGTTATAGTGCGGCTATTGGTTGGACCAATTATAATTTTAATTCTGACCTTGAGGAGCAAAATTTTGGGAGTTATGGTTTGACCATTGACTACTATTATTATTATAACTATTAGTGTTCTTCTTCCCAAAAGGTTAGATTGACATAAGGTTAGACAGGGTTAATGTCACATTCACTCAACACTCCAAATCTAACAGGAAAAAGGCCAACTGACAAGGATCAAAGAGAGATCCTTCTACACTTTGAGCTCCACATCACTAAGGTAGGTATACCTCATCTGCACACTCATACAACTTGTGTCACACTATAGGCCTACAAGTAACTAACTATGGAATGGTTTTCAAAGCCTTATAGGTATCTTGTACCTCAAATAAAACCAATATCTCATGCAATAGCCCTACTTGCATGGAGTGAGTATGAAAACTAGAGACCTAAACTAACAACATAAAAGGGAAAGAGTGGGACTGAATGATTAATGATTTTAAAAGGATTGAAGGGAACCCTGAGATACCGTAAGTCTCTCATAGACCAGTGCCTTATCCAATGGGCCACAGAGTCAAATACCCTACTAGAAGAGATAGCTATGAAACAAGGAAACAATATATTCAATGTGTTGATGCCTTACATCAATCACACACCATGACCAAACATCAACTGAGCACCCACCTATGTATTTAAGTATGTTATTATCCACTCAAAGGATTTTAACCCTCCCCTTAGAAGAGACCTATAAATAGATAATACATTAACCAACATCCACTGAAAGACAAGCATGAAATATCTTTGACACCTCAGCTCATACATACATAAACACTAACTCTGAACCAGTTATCTCTGCGAAGACAACTCCACTTGCAAACTCATAGGCAATGTAAACAGACAAATTAGATGTCCTTGATGTATGATTAATTATTCAGAATTCAAATGGGGATAGTTTGGTAACAGTAAGAGTATATCAAATCCTCATACATAAGACAAATCTATTACAATATGCATTATATTCTCAAAAAACCAAAGAGGAAAGAGGGAACTCTATATGCAGAGAAAAGGAAATATCTACAGGAAAAGGACCCTTCCTGGAACTGACAAAATTCAGAACCCCTCCTAATGATCATGAAAATCCTTTTATAGGAACAAGGATTGCAACAAGCTACCAATCATTAGGGAAAATTTTAAGTCTGCAACCACCTAGTACAACAAGAAATCAAAGAATATAGAGAAGCCTAGAAACCTAGGAAAATTAGATCAAATCTGATGTACAATGCATTGGTTTCATCATCATAGACTAACTGCGATCACAAGTAGAAGTGATTTCTTGTTGCAAGAAGAAAAAACATCGATGCCAGAGAAAGTCTGAAGACTTCACACATACAAAACATGGAGATCTCTGGCATTAATCAAAACCTTGGCCACCTATAGGGAAAAATAAATTAGTGCATTTAACTCATCATGACAACCTAGGAAGCAAGAGCAGATTAGGATGGCTGCATAGATCTTCAACATCATCATCGCAACTACTACTATCCTACAAAAATAAATTTTGAGCTACCACACTCATCATAAATAGCTCACTGTGAAAACACCGGCAAGAAACCCCACAATCATATTTGAATTTGGGTGCCAACGGCTAATCGGTCAACTTTAAAACACAGCCGTCGATTCATTCTTTTCTAGCAAATTGGGCAGCCCATAAAGGAATCCTAGTTTACATTTATGCTTGGTTGCATGATCGCAAGACACTCTACTCACCCTTGCGATCATGTGACTGCAATCACTTAGCTGCGCAATTGCGATCACAAACCCACTCAGAAGTTTGAATTTGAAATGCAACGGTCATCCTTAGGGTGCCAACAATCTATCAACGGTCAACATTTGAACTAAGATTAACTTTATATCACCACCGTTCGATTCATTTACTTTTCTCAGGCCGGCGAGCCTTTATATTTCTTTAAACAAAATCAACGGTCATCGTTACACTGCGATGCTAAAAGTCAAGCATCTCACCTCAGCGGTATAGTGACAACCACATGATCTTCATAGACTTGCAGATGCTCTACTTCCTTTGAAAATTGTGGCCCCACTAACAACATCTAGCTCATCACCTCGCTGACCAATCAAAACTTGACATATCATCAGACGGTCCCACCATCTCAGCAAACTCAACCCTCCTATTTGGCGAATGCATGACTAAAAGAATATCGCCAAGTCACGGAAAAATTTACGTCATTGCCAAATCATTTAGAGAATGCAGGAATGCACATTCACTAAGTCGCCAAAACACTTAGGGCATCACCAATTTATCATGCGAACCAACGAACAAGAAGAAATTTTGTCGGGCTGCTAAACATTTTTATCACAATCACCAAAAGATTGAGAAACTCAACCGGGCCCACATAGGAAGATCGATGACCATCTCATAATCTCATAGACCTGACACACTCGATGATATTATACATCATTCATTGATTCATTGACAGGATCAGGACCCACTAACACATCCGAAAACTAGGTCGCACTGACAACAAGCCACTGTGTAAATACATGGATGAATCAAATTATGCCAACTATGCATACATCTCAATGGACCCACCTGCCTTCCTTATGAGAATCAACGGCTATTGCTATACCACTGCATTAAAGGTTGAGAATGTTTTATTAATGATATAACGACAGCCACAAGATTAAACTGAACTTTAATCTGCCTGAATGCCAAGAAGACTGGTCCCACTGACAACACTCCACTTCATACTCCCGTGGACCAATCGGGAAATGTCACACCACCACTAAGAAAATAGGCCCCATTGTAAACCCCCTGCCACCTTGGTACACCACCAACCAACCAAAACTCAGCACGTCACCACCTGCCACCGGGCCCCAACACAACTTCACACCCTAGTCACATGATTGCATGTCAAAAATCTCTGACATGCGATCATGCGACAGCCAGCCACAGGCTGCCACATAACCACCAATGGGACCACTACCTTCCCACCAATAGGCCCCATGCGTAAGGAAGAAAATTGGTCACATGGTTGCATGTCAAAATATTCTAACATGCGATCATGTGACAACTAATCATTTTAAAGCCCATGAAGACCCAGGCGCACCAACAGATCGCACTTGCACAGTTAAGACGGATGAACAAGGAGTGTCGGTAGAAGAGAAGAAATGCAAGGTAAAAAACACACAAGGTTTTCATGCAGACCAAAAGGCAGCAGGGAGACCGAAAACATCATGGGTTTTCAAAAACTTGTGGGTTTTCGACATTGTGACATATTCTGAGATTATTTCTTGCAAACCTTAAAACTTGAATATCTCCCTGGATTTTGTGATTTAGGAGATGTGATTTGAACTGGAGCTAGGTGACACATGAAATAACACATGGCTAAGGTCGCACACTATAAAATAGTGTATATTATCATCGCACATTAAAACAAGTGACTATAGGCATGGCAGGACAACACTACAAAATACTTGCAGGGAACAGGCCATTTTCAAAGAATTTTGCATGAACAGGAAAATGGACTAATAGTGGCTCTAGTTGGGGACATGTATCTCTTGTAGATACAATGAGGACCTCAGATCTCTGGGAAGAAGCAGACCACCCACTGGACAAAAAGGCAGGGACCTCAAAAAACTAGCAACCAAACCAGGGAAAGAAACACACAACAAGAAAGGGAAACTGTACAAAGATTTACAATATTTACAAAAGGCTTAAGGCCCCAAAAATTTTGATCAACTTTTACCTCTATCAAACAAGTAGTTTTCATCTCCATCCAGCAAAGGAAAACTAAAATTACATCTCTTATCCAACCTACCAAGAACACTGTGATCCACATTCAGCATATTATATAAAAAATGATCACCATACTCACCATCATCCAACAAGATAAAGTCACTAGGCTACCAAAAATATTGATCATTTTTGTGACATCCACATGTCACGCTCTTCACCTTCACTACCATGCTGAAAAAGGAAACACTCCAACTTAACACCATGATTGGAAGCATCAAGATTCTGACCATTAATCTGTAATAAATAATAAACACTTTCTATCTCCCTGCTCTGCAAATTAATATAGCACTTCTCAAGATAGAAATCTGACTGCATGAAATTGGAAGCAACCTGCTGATCAAAAATCACATTAGCATCTTCTAGAAAGGAACAAGCACTATCAGTTAATGACTCATCAGTCATTTGCAAATTTGAGAAAACCCCTTCAGAATTGCCACAATCTCCAGCATCAAATTATAAACAAGAACCACTGACATTAGGCTCTTGAAAAATTGAATCCACACTGGTACACATACCATCATTCTCATCATCACTGACATTGTCAAATTCACTGCAATAATGTGTACCATCCATTTGCATATCAAAAATGGGAGAAAGGACTTCAATAGAGGGTATGTGCAAGATCATGAGGGGCCAAACTATGCCCTTAAGTGGCAATGAAAAATCAACAAATCAGGGTTAGTCAACTTGATGTGAAAATTCAAACTAGCTATGAACCTAATATCAAAAAGTTATAAGAATAGAATCTATAGAAAATTGAATGTAGTTTCTAAACTACTAGGCCTTTTTTTATAAAAATTTAGTATGATTGGTGAAAAGTATAGATTTGAATGTAGCAGTACAAAAATTTTAGGAAACAAATAAGTAGGTGTATGTCTCACCACCTTAATCATAATCAAATGATAATATTTTATTATAAGATTTTATATATAAGTAGTAGACTCATGCCCGGATGTGATGCATATTTTTTTGTAATTTTATTCCAAAAAAACAATTAATTACAAATTTTTTGTGACAACATTTTTAGAATAAAAAAACTCCTGTGTCTGACCACCTTAACTCATTCAAAACTTTACAAAATTCAAATTTTTTTCTTTTTTTCTTATAGTAGGCGAAGCATAGCACGTGACACATTTTTTGGATTTCAAAAATGTTATACCGTCTGAAAGTTAGAGTAATTTTTCAATCAGTATATAAATCAGCACTTTAGAGGTAGCTCAATTAGAAAACAACTAATAATTACTTACCGAATTCAAAATTTGATAGCAATTATATTGATAGAAAGCTGATAATATCCTTAAGATACCCTTTTCATTTTATCAAATTCGGGTAAAAAAATAGTCGTCGGCTACATTGTCAAAGTTTTGTACAGACATCACTACTTTTTGGCCCCTCATGATCTTGCACATACCCTAGAAGTTTCACACACCATGCCATCACTCATTTTTTCTTCATCAAAAATAATATCTGCCAGGCATGGGATCTTGGAAACATACCCAGGGGTACATCTCTGAAACACTGCATCTAAAAGCTCTGAAATCTGTTCACTACTTAGTAGGCACTGAACTTCACACTCTATCTCATTGGTCTCACTGCAAATGCTGCAAATATCTTTCTCATCTGAGATAGGGGCTGAAAAATCTTGTGACACAATATCTTGTGCAAAGACATCACTACATGAACTATCATCATCTGCAAATTCATCTTCTATCTCTTGATAACCACAAGCTCCACCATCAATGTTAGCATCACAAGACTCATCCACAAATGAAGCCATCCACTCTTTAACATCTTCTAATGCTTCATTTCTAACAAATGCAGGCCAACCGATTGACTCAGGTACACCAAGCTCTAAAAACATTTCAGCATATTGAGAATCCTGAAGCTCAATACCCACAAAAAAGCTCATCAAAAGCTATAAGGAATTTCTTATAGTATGAATGGGATGACTCACCTTTTCTTTCTCCTATTGCACACTTTAGAATCTTTATGCAAGTTTGCTGGATTTTTTGACTCATCAAATAAATATCTCTTTCTCTATTAACATTTCTAAGGTCTGACAGAGAACTTTCAGATCTAGAAATATAAAATTGATCTGTCAAGGTTGGAAACTCCATTTTAAAATACTGACAAAACAACACTGCCTATTCTCATGACAACACCTTATCCAAATTAATGCAACCAGTGTCTTCATTAAACCTCAACATATTTCTGATACTCTTTACAACAACTAAGGCTTCTATCCATAAATATGGTCAAACTTTCAACATTAATTACCCCTTTTTTAGTAGTGACTGATTCACCTAATTAGGGATTGTTCTTGTTTTGAAATAGGATTACCTGGAAATGTTGTGAATGCTACAGAGTACTGACATGAAGTCTCCTCCAAATCACTTTTAAAACTTTGGTAGAGCTACCACCTCTTTGCAGAGGACAAATCTGAATCAGTTGAAAACTTTTCCCAACTCTGAACCTTCTTCAAAACCCACAATCATAGAACACCTCATAGGATACTACTTGTTAGGACTACAAATATATCAAACTTTGCTACAAAACACTAACCAAATAGAGACTCAAAGTCACCACTCAACACGTAGTGAGAAGATATTACAAATATGTTTTTTCTATCAGACTCTGGGATGATCCAGCCAAGCAAGGATGCTTTCTATCTTTTACTTCTTCCCCAACGGAATCACCATCTTGTTGGTGACTCAGATGGGCAAATCAATTTGGTCAGAAAAATATTTTGAATATAACAACACAAGCCCAACCAGAGATCTTAACAGATATGCTTCTTCATTGTTGTTCTCCCTAGCAGAGTCACCATCTTGTTGGTGTTCTTTTTCACCAAAGGTCAGATTGACATAAGGATAGATAGGGCTAATCTTACATTCACTAAACACTCCAAATATGACAGGAAAAAGGCCAACTGACAAGGATCAAAGAGAGATCCTTCTACACTTTGAGCTCCACATCACTCAGGCGGGTATACCTCATCTGCACACTCATACAACTTGTGTCACACTACAGGCCTATAGGTAACTAACTTTGGAATGGTTTTCAAACCCTTATAGGTATCTTGTACCTCAAATGAAACCAATATCTCATGCAATAGCCCTACTTGCATGGAGTGAGTATGAAAACCAGAGACCTACACTAACAACATAAAAGGTAAAGGGTGGGACTGAATGATTAATGATTTTAAAAGGATTGAAGGGAACCTTGAGATACCCTAAATCTCTCATAGACCAGTGCTTTATCCAATGGGCCACAGAGTCAAATACCCTACTGCAAGAGACAACTATGAAACAAGGAAATAATATATTCAATGTGTTGATGCCTAACATCAATCACACACCATGACCAAACCTCAACTTAGCACCCACCTGTGTATTTAAGTATGTTATTATCCACTCAAAGGATTTTAACCCTCCCCTTAGAAGAGACCTATAAACAGATAATACATTAACCAACATCCATTGGGAGACAAGCATGAAATATCTTTGACACCTCAACTCATACATACATAAACACTAACCCTGCACTAGTTATCTCTGTGAAGACAACTCCACTTGCAAACTCATAGGCAATGCAAACAGACAAATTAGACACCCTTGATGTATGATTAATGATTCAAAATTCAAATGGAGATAGCTTGGTAGCAGTAAGAGTATATCAAATCCTCATACATAAGACAAATCTATTACAATATGCATTATATTCTCAAAAAACCAGAGAGGAAAGAGGGAACTCTATATGCAGAGAAAAGAAAATATCTACAGGAAAAGGACCCTTCCTAGAACTGACAAAATTCAGAACCCCTCCTAATGATCATGAAAATCCTTTTATAGGAAAAAGGATTGCAACAAGCTACCGATCATTAGGGCAAAATTTATGTCTGCAACCACCCAGTACAACAACAAATGAAAGAATACAGAGAAGCCTAGAAACCTAGGAAAATCAAATCAAATCTGATGTACAATGCATTGGTTTCATCATCATAGACTAACTACGATCATAAGTAGAAGTGATTTCTTGTTGCAGGAAGAACAAACATTGATGCCAGAGCAAGCTTGAAGAGTTCACACATACAAAACATGGAGATCTTTGGCATCAATCAAAACCTTGGCCGCCTATAGGGAAAAAAAAATGAGTGCATTTAACTCATCATGGCAACCTAGGAAGCAAGATTGGATCAGGATGGCTACATAGATCTTCAACATCATCATCGCAACTACTACTATCCTACAAAAATCAATTTTGAGCTACCACACTCATCGCAAACAGCTCACTAAGAAAACATCGGCAAGAAACCCTACAATCATATTTGAATTTGGGCGCCAATGGCTAATCGATCAACTTTAAAACATAGTCATTGATTCATTCTTTTCTAGAAAATGAGGCGGCCCATTAAGGAATCCTGGTTTACATTTATGCCTGGTTGCATGATCGCAAGACACCCTACTCACCCTTGCGATCATGCGACTGCAATCACTTAGCCACGCAACGGTGATCACAAACCCACTCAAAAGTTTGAATTTGAAATGCAACGATCATCCTCAGGGCACTAGCAATCTATCAATGGTCAACATTTGAACTGAGATTAACTTTATATCACCACCATTTGATTCATTTACTTTTCTTGAGCCGGTGTGCTTTATATTTCTTTAAAGAAAATCGAGAGTCATCATTACACCGTGATGCTAAAAGTTGAGCATCTCACCTCAGCGGTATAGCGACAACCACATGATCTTCACAGACTTGCAAATGCTCTACTTCCTTTGAAAACTATGGCCCCACTGACAACATCCAGCTCATCACCCCACTGACCAATCAAAACTTGACATATCATCAGACGGTCCCACCATCTCAGCAAACTCAACCCTCCTTTTTGGCGAACGCATGACTAAAAGAATATCGCCAAGTCACGAAAAACTTTACGTCATTGCCAAATCATTTAGAGAATGCATGAATGCACATTGGTTGAATCGCCAAAACACTTAGGGCATCACCAATTTATCATGTGAACCAGCAAACAAGAAGAAATTTTTTCGGGCCGCTAAACATTTTATCACAACCGCCAAAAGATTGAGAAACTCAACTGGGCCCACAGAGGAAGATCGACGACCGTCTCATAATCTCATAGACCTGACACACTCGATGAGATTATACACCATTCATCGATTCACTGATAGGATCAGGACCCAGTGACACATCTGGAAACAAGGTCCCACTGACAACAAGCCACTGTGCAAATACATGGACGAATCAAATAGCGCCAACTATGCATACTTGTCAATGGACCCACCTGCCTTCCTTATGAGAATCAACGGCTATCGCTATACCACTGCATTAAAGGTTGAGCATGTTTCATTAATGGTATAATGATAGCCACAAGATTAAACTAAACTTTAATCTGCCTGAATGTCGAGAAGACTAGTCCCACCGACAACACTCCACTTCATACTCCCATGGACCAATCGGGAAATGCCACACCACCACCGAGCAGACAGGCCCCACCACAAAGCCCCCACCACCTTGTTACACCGGTAACCAACCAGAACTCATCACGTCACCACCTGCCACCGGGTCCCAACACAACATGGCACCCTAGTCGCATGTTCGCATGTCAGAAATCTCTGACATGCAATCATGCGACAGCCAACCATAGGCCACCACATAACTACCAACAGGACCACTACCTTCCCACCAACTGGCCCCATGCGCAAGGAATGAAACTAGTCACATGGTCACATGTCAGAAAATTCTGACATGCGATCATGAGATAACCAATCGTTTTAAAGCCCATGAAGACCTGGGCCCACCAACAGATCGCACTTGCGCAGTTAAGATGGACGAAGAAGGAGTGTCGAAAAAAGAGAAGAAATGCCAGGTCAAAAACACACAGGGTTTTCATGTAGAGCAAAAGGTAACAGGGAGACTAAAAACGTCACGGGTTTTCAAAAACATTGTGGGTTTTCAACACTGTGACATATTCTAAGATTATTTCCTGCAGACATTAAAACTTCAATATCTCCATGGATTTTGTGATTTAGGAGATGCGATTTGAACTGGAGCTAGGTGACACATGGAAGAACACATGGCTAAGGGCACACACCATAAAACCATGTATATTATCATCACACATTAAAACAAGTGACTGTAGGAAGGGCAGGACAGTACTACTTTAAAATACTTGTAGGGAACAGGCCATTTTCAAAGAATTTTGCTTGAATAGGAAAATGGAATAACAATAACCAAAATTATTTAGTGGGTCTAGAGGCATACCTTTTCTCTAAGCCCATGGACACCTTTGAGAAACATAGAAAACTTCTCCATTCTCCTCATCTATGGCTTTAAACTCAACGGACATTGGATTGATGTCCACACATGCAACTATTTTGCATTTACAATTTCTTTTCTTTTCTCTGCAATGATAATAGAACTCAACCAACACAACATCTACCTCTTCCTTCTTTCTCCTCACCTACATACTATCTAGCTGAGTGGTGAAATCATTGATGATGTCCTTCTTGAAGTCAGACAATAAATTAGACAGCTCCATTTTGGATACTCCTAAACCACCATTGGACTTATTTGGTAGGTCTCTAAGTCCCCTACTCTTCTTCACAATGGCCCTTGAATAATTTAGACATATATTCTTTATGTCATCCCAACTTTTCTATGTGATATCTCCTCTTGCGATTAGGTCTAGAGCCTCAATGCTTCCATCATTCACACCCTTTAAGAAAAGGTGTTTTTGAGATGCCTCATTTAGCTAGTGTTGTGCATTACGCTGGAGGTTGAACATGAATCTTGATACATAATCCTCCAAGGTTTCATCCTCCTAAGACATTTTGAAAATGTCATCACCTTTCAAATGTTGACCCCTATAGTATTCTTTATACTTTGAAAGAAACAGATTGTGCATGGCATTCCAATCTGCTATAGTATTGGCACCTAACCCCATGAACCATCTCAAGGCAACGTCTTTTAGAGTTGATGGAAACAACTCCAGCTTGTGGGCATTAGTTGTATAGTCATAACTCTAGAAAAGGGTGTTAAAATCAAAGAGGAAGGTCTCAGGGTCTTCTGTAATGAGGCCATAGAATTTGGGAAGCACAACAGTAGGTATGTTCTTCAAATTTTGATTACCTTGCTGAGGAGGGATAGGAAAAGGAAAGGGGGCCTAAGCAACCATTTTGGGAGGAGGACCTGGTGGTGGTGGTTGATAGATAATAAGAGCAAGTAGGTTGTCTTAGTATTCAAGTTTAGCTATTAGGTCATTCCAATGTAGTGATTCCTCATATGATGAAGAGGATATGTGTTCCTCAGCATTAGCAAATAGATTTTCAAAGGGTTCTTCTTATTCGTTCTCACTTTGGGGTTCTTCAACTTCAGGATTAAAAATATCAAACGGGTCCTCTTGGTAGTTACGGGGAAGAAATATCCCAAGGTGGTATCTCCTTCTATGCATAAAATGCTTACTTAAGACTAAGCACTAGATTAGGACTGAGAATGCAACTACAAAGATAAGTTTGAATTAACACCATCCCTAGCAACGATGCCAAAAATGCTTGGACAAATAATAGTATCAGAAACCCATAGCAATGGACTGCCTATTTTAGGATTGAATACCTTAAATGATTCCTAAATGGATTATTCAATCTCATTTAATTATCAACTAGGGATGTAAACTTGGAATGGTATTTGCAAAGTATATGCTTCAAACCTTCTCAATCTAAGACTATCTACATAATTCAATTTCTTATGCTTCATGAAAACTATGCTAGAACTTGGTAAATGAATTTATTCTAACAAAGAAGGGAATCATAGCTAGGAATTACTCTAACCACCTGTACTACAGGAATAGACTACCAATTCTGTTATTAGTAGCTATAAGAAGAGAAGAGTTCTAATTACTTAGAAATAAATAGGAAAATGAACTCTATGCTAACAAAACAATTCACTCATCAATTGGCCCCCCTGGATTGAGTGAATAGGAAATACAATCAAGATAAAAGATATAAACTTGAACTGAGCATTCTATTCATCCATAACAAAATGATTACACTTAATTGAAAATAGTATTGGAAGAGTTCTGTTATAAAAACCAGTTCATTCAACTAACTCCAAAAGAGTCACAACAGTCGATTATTTAATAGGGAAACTACAACTACCTCCTAAATCCGTGTTCACTTCATAAATGAGGATCAATTAACCCTCATAAAGTCTCAAAATAGAAACATTATTGAACATGAATAAATCTCCAAGAATATAGCATGTTAAGGGAACTAAATCTCCATGTTGCATGCAATAAAAAAACAACAATTGATTTTCTTTTCTTGCGAAGATTCTGTAACCCACGACTGGCTTTGATTACTCTGGTGCCACTATGTTGGTTCATGAATGTCCATGGTCAACATCTACAAAATAGTCAATGCACACACATCCAACCATATACATATATATCCTCATCATTAATATTAGGAAAAGGTGTAAGTTCTAATTAATGTTCTTGCAAGTCCTATGGCTACAGGAGGTAACTACCCAAAACATAGCTTGGGAAAGGAAACATTAATTAACATGTATAGCTACTGCATTTACCATTCCCGTCTATGAATTCAAGAAAATATTATGTCTTTAAAGTATCCATATTTCCATTTTATGTTTTCACACATATATATAACATATACATAAAAACCATAAGTTCATATGCTTGAAAACTATAAATTCATGTCCATGTGCAATTAAACATTCTGAAAAGAGGATAAAAATTACTGAGAAAGATGGCTATTTAGAAGCCCATCACTCCTAAGCCTAAGTTTACTGGATTTGGTTTTAATTTCTACTTGTATGGACACAAGATAAGAGAATGTAGAAAATCAGATATGAGATCTAGAAGATCTACATATGATCACTTGGATGATTTCCTTTAAAAGAAAAAGGAAAAAAGCTTGAATGAGGCAAATATGGAAAAAGGTCAATGCAATAAAGATGCTGAACTTAAACAACCAGAGGATAAGGAATTAAGTAAAAAAAATGATACAATGCAAGATAATATTTCTAATGATAGTAAGGATGAGGCTAACAAGATAGTTGAAGAAGTTAAGAAACCTATTTCTAGACCTAGAAAGATTGTGTGCTACAAATGCAATAACTTTGGTCATATTGCTAAGTATTGTAAGTTCCAAATTGATTATAGCCAATTGAAACCTAAGAAAAAAGTAACATGTTTCAAGTGTAACAACGATGTACATGTAGCGAAGTATTGTAGATATATAGGACTAGTCAAGAAGTCTTTCAATCCACTCACAAATGAAAATAAATTTAATAAAGAAGATCAAGAGCTAACACAGCTGAAAGTATAATTTAAGGAGAAATAGGTCTAAATAGAATGAATCTTTGGAATCTAAGGTCAAGAAAGATAAAGAGAAGAATGCGAGAACTCACAAGAGTCCTAAGAGTATTGTTGAATCTTTACTAGGTTGTATTGCTTCACCATATTCATGATGGGCAATGTATGCCTTAGGGGGAGCATGATAGATTATCACCAATCAGATGTAGAGCCCCTATATGGATGAGTTAAGTTTTACAAACTTGGAATCAACTTAGGTATGATGTAATGTGATCTTGGATAAGATTAGATTAATTTTGGAGATGTTTGTGAGGATTTCTACCAGTTTGAGCCATCACTGGTTTCAAATAGTTTTATGAGTAGTTTTGGGGAATTGTGCCAAATTACCTATATGATTAATGTTGTGGTCAAATTATATACCATTTACATAGAGATCGGATAGCATTGAAGAGTTGGGATCAGTAGTTGGATCTTGAAGTGTTTGCAATTTTTTTCACAAAACCCTTACACGGCTATGCGAGCTAGGTATTGTATTTATCTCAAGAAATATTTGTAAATTGTAGTAACAGAGTAGTTAGAATGGATCCACCTAAGGTTTCCAATGTTCTTGAGAGGAATAGGTATAAATTTAAGAGTCATCCCTTCAAATATACTAAAGAGGATCAAGAGGGTACATTTTCACACACTGATTGGTGTTCCTCATGTTCAAGACATCAGGTCATACATTCACAAGAAGATTGAATTCATAAGAACCTCTAAAATATATGATGAAATAATAGGGTTATATGAGGCAGACAAAACTCTAACAAAAGAGTGCAGGAAAGTGCACAGGTTGCTAGTAGTCAAATTCATGGAAAGATACGAATTTGATGAAATAGACTCGATTAAGATTGTATTGAGTAGAATACATGATGAGTTCATATGGATTGGTGGAACCCCCACTAAAATAACCAAGGAGATTTTACATGAGATCACTAGATTACCTATGACAAGTAAAGTACCTGTGTAACTGAGAAAAAAATAAGGTTTGAAGTGGAGAAATTGACAAAAAGTAAGTGGATAAAAGAGCTATGATAGTAAATGACATTGCACAAGAAGATGTGAAGTTAGTAGTGATGATATTGGCATATAAATTCCAATATAGCAGCAAATTGAATAGTGTGTCAACCATTTTTTTTTCACATGGCATATAAAATGGTGGTTTACGATGAAGATTATGACCTATGTGAGGCCCTGAGACAACAAATAATGGAAAAACTTGCAAGAGTAAAGAAGAATATAACTACTAATTTCAGATTTGGATCATTGGTTATGTACATATTATTTCATGTGATGAGGAGATTTCCTAACATGTACTTATGGAGCTCTGATAGATGTTCTATGCCGATGATTAGTGACTACTAGAGGAGAAGTGATGAACAAAATAGGTATGCTAAAATTGCAGGCATAATGAAGATTTTTCAGAAGAAAATGCATGAAAGGGAAATAATCCCTTGGAGATTAGTTGAAAAGTATAAGGATAACATTTGTTTCATGGTGGAAACTCATAGTACATATTTTGAAGCAGTTGAACCTAGAACTTCATGGGCTACCCCTATGGACTATGAAGTTGATTAAAATATTTTGGAGTTACACATTCTTGACATATTTTTTAGTCCCCCAAATATCCCAATACTCCTAGATGGGGCACATATGAGAACAAATATGTAGCTGCAAAGGAAGAACTCGTGAAGGGAAGAAAGGAAAGAAAAGTTGAGTCCCTTGTTTATAAAATAGTAAGGCAACATGGAGTAAAAAAAGAGGAAATGCTGATTGTTAGAGATAAGGTTGCAGAACTTGGGGAGAAACATAACATTCCCCCTCCTCAGCCTAATATTGAGGCACCTCAAGTAATTGAGGTTAAAGAACAAGAAGAGAAGGACAGGGATGATATTCCTACACCAACTAGGAGAACATCACAAAGGCAAGATGCACTGACAACTAAACAAGGAAGAACACATCCTAAAGCTAGATCAAATGCCATGGCTAGTGGACTAGGAAGAAAGAGGAAAACATCTAATACTCCTTCATCCTCGGTAAGGAAGGATAAACATCAAAATGTTGTAGAAGAATAGGTACAAGAAGAATAAATTCAAGTAATGGAAAGAGAGGATATAGAAAAGACTAACGAAAAAAAGAAAGAGGAAGAAGAAGATGAGAAAGATAGATAATTTACATAGATTAAATTGAGTGCACGTGAAGAAGACAAGAAGAAAGCAGTAGAGGCATACCAAAAGATAGGTCAAGAAGTACAAAGGTATGTGTTCAAACCTCTATTGAGAGTATTGGAGAGAAGAGAAATAAATGGAGGAAAAGTAGTCTCTATTCAAAAATACAATGAAAGATATAATGAGGAAGAGAAAAGTAAGAAAGAGGACATAGTTATGGAGTATATGCTTATTTTAAAAGGAATTTAATTGAAATAGAAAGTTAAATCAACAAGGAATTATTTGAAAAATTGGAAGAATGGAAAAAGGGATCCTTGGAAAAAGATACAAAGATGAGACAAGATATTTTTCTATAGAACATTCCTACCATGATAGGGAATGAGATGGTAAATTGGCTTGATAAGTTAAGGCAAAAATTAAGAACTAAAACTAGAATGATTAAATTTATGGCCTGAAAGTATGATGAGGATGAGAAAGAAACACATGAAAAGGTTGGAAACCTACTCCTTGAGGAGAAATGTGATCTTGGAAAGTCTCCAAGGACTCCAACCCTAGTGATCATCTCTACCAAGCCAAAAATTGCCAAATTTACAGAAGAAGTTGCAGTTCCTACGGAATCAGAGGTAGTAGATACTACCTTACTAGATTTTTATATTGACAATATTGGAATTTCACTGAACACATAGCAAGATACATTTGATCCATTTTAGATGACTGAAACCATTGCCAAAATTGATACAATAGTGGAGAATCTTCATTCTCCCAAGATCACTCAAGAAGAATCAATTGAAAAAGAGCGAGAAAATGAGAAAACTCTTGAAAAAGAGTAGGTTGTAGAAGAGAAAGGAGAAGAGAAAGAGAAGGAAGAAGAAAAGGAAAAGGAAAAAGAAAAGGGAGAGGAACAAGTGATGCAGTCAAGGTTGGAGAGTCCAATTAAGGACTGTCCAACCTTGTAGCTAGACCAATATGCAGTGGAAATACACAACCACAACAACATATCTGATATAGAACAGAAATATTTATTCATCAAATCATCGATTACATGCAATGTGTCAGGCTATAAGGCTTTCCCAATTATGGCCAAATACAAAGCAAGCAATAGTCTACAAGATCCCACAGGATCCAAATCTTTTCCATAACATTAGCACTCAGCTAGTCCAGGTTTGCGATACACAACACACTAGTAGGCACCTAGGAAAGGTTTAAACTTGTACTCAAACTTCCAAGCGATCTTCCTGTTCCTAAGCTTCTAGGCTACTAACCTTTCTAAAATGATCCTCCTTTTTGATGCCCTAAATAACTACCCAAGTATCCTATAAATATTGATTCCCAGTCACAAGTTAGCTGATGAAACAATTAACCCTTAAAACAAATATTAAATGCCAAAATATCAGTCGGCTCTCAAATAGCCTTCCAAATAAATATATTCTCCAAGATGGCTCTAAATAGTCATTAGATCTGCATAGAAGAATGCACCATGCTAGATCTAGTTCCCCACATGTTCAACAGTCAATCCATAGCTCGAGGAGCGCGACCCAAATCAACGGAACCAGTCGGCCAAGCTGATCCATCCAAACAAACTATGTTGGTAAGTAAGAACACCAAGCAACAGAGAAATAACCGAGCACCAGAAACCAACCACACCAAGCATGACTGAGAAATGAAGTTATTGTCGAGTGCCAGGAGTAACTAACACCTTCAGTTACCGAGTATTCTTCAGAGACCGAGCACCCCAGTAACCACAGTAACCAAGAAACTAGTCTGCCAAATCGAGAAAGTACTCCAATAATTAGATCAAAACTATCAATCTACCTTCAAAGACAAAAATATTTTTGGTTGATACAGGATTGCCAAGAATCCTAGGATGCTCTTGCATCAAACACCCCAAGCAAGAAATATTTTCTCATAAGGAAATAAGGAACATCTTAAGGGAATCAAAATAGGTATTCCAAATCTATTCTTTACCTATATCTCCTCTTGTCCTTCATTCCAAGTAGTCTTCACTTCATTCATTTCTCCTTGCAGCAAGTTCTTCTTCTTTCCAACTTTCATATCTTCCTGGTCAGCAACTGATAGCAACTAATTCTGACCACTACCAATCACATCAGTGTCTTGGTAAGGTTCATCCTCTCTAGACTCCTCAATCAACTCAGTATCATCTGCATCTCTCTGTGTCATAGATGTCACCATCTTCTATACTATCTATGTCAGAAAGATCATCTACCTCTTAATCTCCACAAACTCTTCAGATATATCATTCTCCTTCTCTTTCAAACTAGACTTTGTAGGAATAGGTTCATCAACCTTGTGCTTTTGAGGTTTGTCACTGTCACATGGACAACACTTGATGACTCCACATTCCTTAGTCCCTATTTCTTGTAAAGGTATCAGCTTACGCCAAGCTCCTTCATGCCTAACCACATAAGTGTTAGCACGACCATCAAATAATACATTTCTATCAAATTTCCAAGGTATATCGAGCAATAGATGACAAGTATCCATAGGCAATACATCACATAATATCTCATCCTAGTAAGATCCAATCTAAAAATTAACCAAGCATTGTTCTTAAACTATAACCTTAGAAACATCTTGTATCCAACTAACCTAATAAGGGTTAGGGTGTTTCCTCCTTTCCAAATTCAATTTACTAACCATATCTTCTGAAGCAAAGTTCTCAGAACTACCACCATCAACTATGACATTACATGCCTTATTCTTGCACTTACATTTGGTTTGGAATAGATTTATTCTTTGTACTAGTTCATGGACACAAGCAGCTAACCTCCTAGTGATAAGAGTCTCACCTTTTTTTTCAACATTCACAATGTCTTCTTCAGCAGTCAATGCCACCCTCTTCTTAGGACAATGAAAACTTCTATGACTAGCTTCACCACAGTTATAACAAGTACTGACAAACTCATTCTTCCACCTCCCTTTTTGTCCAACATTCTTAGTAACTTGACCACTGCTAGATCCCACATAAGCTTTCATAGGATTCTCTTCAGCAATTGTCTCACCAGTTTTACCACCTCGGTTCCTATTGTTTTGTCTATCTTCAAACTTTTTATTCAGCTTCTCTTCAATCTTCAATTCCATCTGATAAGCATCTCCTATTATTGTCATCTGGATAGTAAGTAACTCTTCTTGAATACTAGGTCTCAAACCATAGACATACCTAGCAACCTTTTCTTTATCAGCTTCAGAATGACGAATCCTAATCAGGATTCTATAAAACTCCTCAGTGTACTCCTACACTAATTTGTTAGTCTACTTCAAAGCTTGCATCTTCTTAAACATGTCCACTTCATAATCCATCAGAATGAATTGCTTCTTCAACTTATCAACCATTCCATTCCATTTAGTGATCTTTTCTTTTCCTCTTCTACCTCTTTCCAACTAAACTTCTCTCCACCAAATATTTGCATGACCCTTCAGTTTAGTCTTTACATATCTAACTCTATCAAGATCTTCTATTTCTTCATATTCAAAATATTCATCTATCTCATTGATCCAATCAATCAATTCTTCTAGCCTAAGGCCTCCAACAAATGCATAAACTTCAATCTTAGGTCTTTTCCCAATTTTAGACATGGGTTTCAGGATTCTATTTTCCTCTGGTTCTCTAGCTTCTTCTATAGCTTCTTCACAATGATCTTCTTCATTAGATTCATCATCACTATCCTCTTTCAAGGTAGTCTTCTTTTTCTTTTTTAACTCCTCTTGCAGATCTTCCACTTGTTTCTGCAAATCCCTAAAATCATCAAGAATGAATTCTCCAGTAGGTTCTTCCTCTAAGATCTCATGATTTCTCCTCGGAGGCATCTTCAAATCAAGATCCAGGTGCAAACATACAAGATCCACTTGGCTCCAAAAGGAACAAACTTTGATTAAATAGGAACAAACTTCACTCTAATACCACCTGATGCAATCAAGGTTGGAGAATCCACTTAAGGAATGTTCGACCTTGCAACCAAACCAATAGGCAATAGAAATACACAACCACAACAATAGATATGATACAAAACATAAATATTTATTTATCAAATCACCAATTACATGCAATGTGCTGGGCTGTAAGGCCTTCCCAGTTATGGCCAAATACAAAGCAAGAAATAGTCTATAAGATCTCACATGATCCAAATCTTTTCCACAACATCAGCACTCAGCTAGCCCAAGTTTGCGACACACAACACACTGGTAGGCACCCAAGAAAGATCTAAACTTGTACTCAAACTTTCAAGGAATATCCATGTTCCTAAGATCGCATGCTACTAACCTTTCTATTTAATGATCCCCCTTTTTGATGCCCTAAACAACTATCCAAGTATCCTATAAATACTAATTCCTAGTCACAAGTTAGCTGATGAAACAACTAACCCTTACAAACAAATATAAAATGCCAAAACATTAGTCAGCTCTCAAATAGCCTTCCAAATAAATATATTCTCCAAGATGGCTCCAAACGGTCATCAGATCCGCATAGAAGAATGCAACACGCAAGATCTAGATCCCCACATGTTCAACGGTCAATCCATAACTCAAGGAGCATGGCCCAAATCAATGGAACTAGTCGACCAAGCTGATCCATCCAAACAAACCAATTTGGTAAGCAAGACCATTGAGCAATAGAGAAATAACCAAGCGCCAAAAGTCGACCATGCCAAGCATGACTGAGAAACACAATTATCACCAAGTGCTAGGAGTAACTGAAACCTTTAGTTACTAAGCATTCTTCAGAGACTGAGCACCCCAATAACCATAGTAATCGAGAAACCAATCTCCCAAACTGAGCAAGCACTCCAACAATTAGATCAAAACTATCAATCTACCTTCAAAGATAAACATATTTTTGGTTGATACAGGATTGCCAAGAATCCTAGGATGCTCTTGCATCAACAAGAACTTAACACTCCTAGTGAAAAAGGATTACTACCTATCACTCCTTTTTCTACACCTAGTTTGTTGGCAAACCTCTCTAAAGATTCTGGAGATAAGAAAATTTTGGACATAAATAATCTCCAAAATCTGAAAATAAGACTGACAAGACTGCAAAGATAATCTAGTGGGCCACACAAGTTTTGAGTAATTTTTTTATTACACCTCCTATGGATACTGCATATCCTGTATATAATCTAGATAATATTCTAAGTATAGCAGAAAAAAGTTTTGATAAATTAGAGGAAGCAACAAAAATAAAAGTAGTTGGTGATTTTAAGAGGCTAAGGATCAAAGACACTTTTGATGGGATCAAGAGTGATCTTAATACATTGATTGCCACTAAAAGGTCAATCAAATATTGTCTTAAGGATGAACAAGATCTCTATAGAATTTTCATGACTTCACATGCGCATGTTAAGAGTATAACAAATATTATAGCACAGGATGAAGAGGCTTTGGCAAACCTCTCTAAATATTTTAGAGATAAGAAAATTTTGGACATAAATAAGGAAGTTAACAGGATTATGGATAAAATCCATACCTTACAGATGGAGAAAAACATAGTTCAAAAAATATTTGTAGAACTAAAGAACTTTTGACTCCAAAGATCAATGTTTCAGAGAGTACACATGCAGACCTCTAACTTGGCTTGAAAATATTTCAAGAACTAGTGCCTACTGATGTAGTGACAACAAACAAGGCCACATTTGGTCTTACTGGACTGATTTAGGTGGTAGAGGCAATAAAAGCAGCATGGGATGCTAATATATAGATTTTGAAGACCATTTAAAAAGATGTGTTGTAGATAGTTAAGATGTGATTTTGCATAGTATAACTTTTTTTTGGTTGTGTTCACTAATTTTGACATTTTGGCACACTTTTCCATTGATGTCAAAGGGGGAGAGATAGAGTGAAAAATGCCAAATGTAATTTGAGGAAGAGAGCACAATGTAACGGGGAATGAACAATTGTAATGGAGAGAGAGAAGTGAGACACAAGTGAAGTGAAAAAGAGAGAAAATTTCTCTGTGTATTATGAAGTACAACAAACATAATTAAAGAGAAATTTTTGAAGCTTATGTGTTAAATTTTTATGTGTTTTATTTTTGTCATTATATTTCCTTTTACCATTTATTTTGATGATGCACTTAGTCATTTTTCACTAAGTATTGCCGTCAATTCCAAAGGGGGAGATTGTTGGCAAGTGGTTAGCACATGCACACATATGCACATGCACATGTATGGAATGTTTTCATTTATGGAAACACTTGTCATTTTTATGGTCACACATATTGGATATGATGAATATGTTTCAATGCAGTTGTTGAATGGAAAAATTTTGAAGTCCACAAACTATTTCATTAATACAGTCTGACAGAAAAGATTAGCGAGCTTCACAGAAGCTAAATTAAGTCATGTGATCTTAATGGCATGCTTGCATGACTCCAATGAACACATGTGTGAGGTTGCACACATTATTATTGACAAATCAGAGAGATATGTTTAGTTGATTAGATGTGAAGACAATAAGCAAAGCATAACATGTTAGCGATCATTGAGGTTGACTTTGTGAGCATTTGGAAACTTATTTTTGTATTTTATCTTGGATTTAAATCTGACTAAGGATGTTATTGAAGTTTTCAATTGCACTTGAATTAATATGATGTTCAGCTAGAGTAATGCTGACTAGATTTGTAATTATACTCTTAATAGGGTATAAATATATAGACACTTTTGTAAAAGTGTGCAATGGTGAAAAATGATAATATATGGATGTAATGTTGTTGGATGCGAATTGTGAAGACATATAAAGGTTAGAGAAGAGATCAAGAGGAAGGAGAACAAAAGGAGTTCTTCTAGGAATACTTTTTTAACTTTTTATATTCAGGACAACATATTTGTTGTAAGTGTTGTTGCACTTGTTGTACATTCCTAACAAGGTTTGTTTTCCTTTAATAGGGATCATATTGTATACATCCCCTAATAGGGATTTGCCTATATTGTATTAATCAGCTCCTAACAGGGCTAGAACTCCTAACAGGGTTTCAAGATTCATAGTGAAAAATATTGTGGGTACCATCCCCACCAGGGATTTTGATGAAGGGTGCTCCCCTTAATACCACAAACACATAACAGAAATAGAGAAACAACAACAATAATATGCAAGAACAAAAAATTGGCTTCTTATTATCTCCACAAATGTGGAATTACAAACTTTTAGAATTATAATATGCAAAGCCACATGGGCATTCCCTTACAATATTGTGTAGGATAAAGCCTCGAATCAATACCCAGATCTACTACCCAGAACTGCCCTAGACAACACTACAGGCCTTCTTTATATAGGCAATTTCCACCGCCCGCGAAGGTTCCAGAAATTTAGCCCTAAGGGCCGACCGAACTTAGAATTATTTTATTTTTCAATTTATTACATCAAAGTCGGCTCAAAATAAATTTTGAAACCCAAACAAAAATTTTGAAGGAAAATTATTTTCTGCCATTTCAAGTGGCCCGACTTCCGGAGACCATAAATCATCACTAGTTGACCCGATTGACTATTATAACCCATTTCAAAAATGCCACGAAGCACTCTACAAGCTTGACCAGCACAAAGCACCCGTCACCCAATTTTTTGACCTCATCCGGGGCATCTAAAGCCTTCAAAACTGAGTTTGAAGTTTTTGTACTCTGCTGCCAATACTGAAAATCTTCAATATCTTCAAAACTAGACCTGATCTAGCCATGAAACTTTACTGGCAAGCTGATATGACTGAGATTAACCTCCATATGTAAAATCAGACATTCCGAGATCGTAAGACCAACTTACTAAAAATAGCAAGTTTCCATAAATAGCAACTCTGCACAAGATAGCCCTTATTGAATACAAAAAAAATAGAAATATTTTTTTGGGTCATGCAAGATTGCCCTTACACCCAGGATGCTCCTGCATCAGATTTCCCTTGGCCAGGGTTTTCTCAAAAACAAATATAGTGTTATGAGTTCTTCTATGTTTATATTTTTTGCATGGCTGTTTATTTTCTATTACATCTTTATATGTTGCTTAAGGAAAGTAAAGAAATTAAAGAATTCAATAAAGTATTGTAACACTAATTCACACCCCCTCTTAGTGTTACCAAATCCTAACAAGTTTTGGCACAATATTTATCACTTCATCTTTTTCTTTGGATCTTTCTCCAAATTATTTTCCATTAGCTCCATATTTGTCACATTCTCTTATGATTATGCATGTTCTTGACTAGTTCATGGAATCATCTTCCAAGATATTGGTGATGCATTAGTGTATGTAGAGACCTCATCTTCTTAGATTTAGATCCTACCATTTTCTATAATGAATGGGAAGCATAAAAACATTCATACGTTGTTAATCCTCTTGTCAAAGGGAAAATTGTTATTTGTAGGGATTGAACTATGTTTTATGCTCAAGAACTCATCATTTTTTGCATGACATTGTTCATTATAAGAGGGATATTATGTCTCTCTTCTTCTTTCCTATTAGGGGTTAATTGACTATATAAAAATGATGTATGTAGTCCTTGGGGTGTGATTGAGTAATCCATCCATACATATTGCTTCTTTAGATTATTTTGGAGAGCCTTTTTCTCCCATGTTATTTTCTCATTTTCTCCATTTATGACAAATTGGATTTTCTTGCATTATATTTTGTTTGTACATGGGTTACACCTAAAATGGCCTAATTGTTAAGACCCATCTTGCATCTTTCTTTCATATTGCATACTAGTCTTCTCCGTAAGTTGCACTAAAGGGGGTGGGGGTAGGCGTTGGAGTAGTTTAATTATTACTCACAAGCTCAAGTTTAACATAGGCTAATTATTAGGTGGTTAGGTAACTTTACTAATAGTTCATTGTTTACCTACATTAATGTGTGCTAGCTAACTTGAGGTAGTTGTACCTACCCTCAAACCTTATTGGTGATCCTTTTCTCACTTTTGCCTATATAAGTAGTGCTATTGTACATTGATAATCATCTCAAATACATTCATCTATTTGGCAAAATATTATTCTATTGTGAAGGTTTGTAGTTCTCTGTAAATTCTAGAGTAGAGTTAAGACTCCAACATCATCCTGATTCAATTAGAAGGAAACTCATTAACATTTATGTTTTTCCACTTTATTTTAGTACAAACCTAGACACAAACAAAAACACACTCACCTATTCACCTCATATGGCTTTTTCATATTCTCTTTTATCTTTGAGAGAGAATTATTATCTCTTTTAATCAATGGGTTTTCAAGCTCCATGAACTAGGATTCTAGTGTAATGTAATTCTTTAATGTTTTCCTTTGTCCTTCAATAACAGATCAATTTCAAACGACTCAAAGTGTTGGACCTGGGTAGAGATAGGCTCTGTACTTACTTTGGCTAAATATAATAGTAACATTTTCTATATTGTAGTAAATTAACAATTATAGTAGCACAACTAACAAGTTGTAATAGTTGCACACCTCAATCATGAAGCCATTTGTGCCATGAATGAAGAGCTGATCTCCATCAATACCTATTTCTTCTATAGTATATTTTACAAGTGTGATGTTCATCTCTTCAAGTTTCTTGTGAACTTCGTGCATGTTAGCACATTGAAAAGAAATGTGATTATCCATAGAATTCATCTTCGTGTTTTTGGGCATTTGGTCAGGCTCTCGTCTATGCAACAATTGTATTCCAAGACTATAGTTCAAAATTCATGATCAAGGTTGAAAGGTCCGAGGTTCTGGTAGTGGCTGGATAGCCACGAAAAACGTTTTTTTTTTATATAACTTTTTGCATTGAAAAAAAACCCCTTCGTATGATTAACGATTTTCGTGGCTGCGTAGACGCTGCCCGAGCTTGTTAGTAGAAAAAAGATCCAATAAATTGTGTATATGTCGAGAGAAACCTCAACAGATCGACAAATAAGACAAATGGTTTAATGATACAATAGGCAATGCCCAAACTTTACCTGTAAAGCTCTTCGTTGCTTGATAATTACTAGGAGACACAACGAAGGAGAGCACTTGAACATACTTTCCATGGACAGAAGGTCAGTCGGTCATAAAGAATCGCGATTTGCTGTTTTTAAGAAACCCTAAACCTTGCCAGAAAACTGTGCAGAACCTCGTGCCTTACAAGGAATCATATGAAGCATCGATAATATCTTTTACAGCGATATTACATACAAGGATTGATTCCTAAATTGACTGACAATTCTCTTTCACAAGTCATATACAAGGATATGCTCTCGGGAGCACATGGAGCAAAATAATTACGCCGTAAGCGTTTCCCTATGAAAGGGTTCAAGGAAAAATATCTATCCAACGGTTGTAAATTCTGTAGACAGAATGACTGCCATTGAAATCATCTCAACCGTTCATTTTTTCCAGGCCACTTTACACGTGCATTTTTTATTCATTGCCAAACTCTACACGGAACTCCTCTTTGACCCAGCGCTCTCCACGGGATCCTGTAAAAGTAGGAGCAGAGATTGAGGAAATCAAAGCCTCAAATGGCTTTTAACTGTGCAGCAATGGAGATGTTTCTTTTTGGATGAGGCTTCCAAAATTTTCAAGCAAATGCACTGTCGTCTAAAGCGAGACTCCACAGCCCTTTCCAGCATCCTCCCTTCCTGTTCTTTTGCCTGCTTGCTTCTACCGAGTTTACAGAGAGGACGCTTTTCTATGGAAACTCCAAAATTAATTAGGCATTAATTACAGTTTATCCTCCTGCTGATTTTTGCAGCTATGTTCCTCTGCCACTCGAAATCCGTTAAATCAAATCAAGCCTCCGAAGCCTCTGAAATGCCATCAAACATGATAGAAATATCTGAGGCAGAAGACTGCACTAATTCATATGAACAAATACTACAAAGAACACTATATTTATTTCAAAGTTATTACAATTCAAAAAGAGGATTGTAATGAAGAAATGGATATTACCAAGCTCCACCAAAGCTGAAGGTCCCTGGTCTTTTGATGGTCACAAAGCCCATAACTTTCTGATAGAATTCCATTGAGTCCTCCACAGATCTGCACTGGAGAGAGACATGATTGAGGGCCAACAATGGCAGAGGCTCCTCCTCTTCCTCTTTCTCTTCTACTCCATTTTTGTTTCCTTTCATCATTGTCCAAATTTGAACTAATGGAAGGGGGCAACCAAATTTCAGTAAGTTTTCCGAATGCAGAGGTTTGAAGATTTTTAAACAAAATAAATGAAGTGGGTGAATGGGAATTTATTGGCTTTGAATCTACAAATACATAAGGTGAAACATTCGAGTGAAAACAGGTCATCTTGCAAACTTGTATGCATATAGAAATGGCGGATTCCAGATATTTTGAGCGTGTTTTCTATTGCCATGAGTGTGCTTTCTACATTGCCAAGTGCCATATTGTTATGCATACACGTAGTACGTAGGCCTGTTACGTGTTTTTCTACCATTGCCCGCAATAACCGTTTATGAAGGGTATTGGAATTTGTCCATTTAATCTATTCATCACTTAGTTTAAAATTATAGTATGAACTTAACTATAATATCATATGATGAGGATTCTCTTTGGTTTTTTATTAATGTTGTTCAACCTTTTTAATGGTTTTTATTGTTATTTATATTATTTAGCTTTAGGTCAATTTGTTAACTTCATCATTTGAGCTTTGTTTTCTCTACCACTAAATGACATATTATTATGAATACATCTATATATTTATTTCTATCTCAATCAGCAAAATTCAGACATCTCTGTATATCAATACAGATGTTTGTTATACAAAGAGCAGACTAATAGGCCTCCAAACACGGCGAGTGACTTACGTCAAGATTCTGCAAAAATTGTGTCATGCAGTCAATGATGCCAATGAAAAAAAATGGGTAGAGTTAGCATGAAATATTCATGAAATTAATGTACTATATCTTGACTATATATTGTCGTCCCCAGCACAGCATCATCCCTACTGGATAAATTAATGTAAGTCCATTACAAACAGAAACGGAAAAAAGGAAAAGCAAAAAACTGAAACAAAGATATAAAATATAGGAGAGGGAGATAGAAAGATATAGATGGTGAGATGAGTAGAAAAGATATATATTTAGGGGGATAAGGGATAGGAAAAATGACAAATAAATTAAGAAAGAAAATGTTGTAGTTTAAATGGTGAACATGACATATTTCTAGATTATATCATCAATTAAGATTGAAATTAATTTTTGAAGTTAAATTTGTTATTTAAATTAAATATATTGTTTATTATTATAAATTATATTTAATTTTTTTAAAACACAAATATCAATTTAGACAAATTATATTTAAACAAAGAATATATATATATATATATATATATAGAGAGAGAGAGAGAGAGAGAGAGAGAGAGAGAGAGAGAGAGAGAGAGATTCAAAATGGCTTTGCAAGACTAAAATATTCTATATTTGTCCATTCCATAATGTACACCTATAGGTATTGTGTAAATTATCTAATTATAACAATATATTTATTTTAATATAATAAAATTATATAATTATATTAAATTATATGTATTTAACTTTCATATTTTTGTTATTTAGATTATATATAATGCATTACAAGAAGACATAGAAAAACTAAAAATATAAAGATTGAAAGAGAGGAGAAATAAATAAAAATATAGAGAACATGAGTGACATTAAGTGTGTGTGCCTGTGCAATATTAACTTTCTAAATTTTATATGTTTAAATTAATCAAATTTACCTACATTTAAACTATTATCCTTGAACGATCAACTATTATCTCAACAAACATTTAAAAGAACCAAATTATTTTAACATATTTACAAACTTCTTAATTATGTATGTTTTATTCCTAGTTGTGAAGCAACTTAAATATAAAAATTTAGGCATTTACCAATTTTAAGGAATGATAGCTATAAGTGATTATAATTAATCTCTTCATCAAATGTTTCTATTCAATTAAATAATTTTACAAATAATAATGTATTACTACCTAAAAAATGAAAGCAAATTTTGTTCCTCATAAATACAGCGTACTCATTGCACATTAAGATACGATTACTAGTAATATATACTACCCAATGATATATCTATGTAAGTTTACATATAATATTAAATAGTTTATTTTGAACTCAGGTGACGGTATTTTGTTTATCTAGTGACGTCCCCAAGAAGTGCAACAAGACTCACAAGATCCTATATTTTATTTTTAGTTCCTCGTTTTAAATTAATTCACATGTTAATTTCCTGTAGAGCAATACAACATTCATAGTCTCCATTCTTTTTAAAATCCTTTAAATTAGAGACCATATATTTTGTATTCTAATAAAATATTTATTAATAATGTTTTATCAATTTACATAAAGTCAATGCTACATGTCTTCGTTGTATGTGCTTGGGATTCCACTTGCGATGCATTTTAGAGATTTATAAACCTTTTTGGTGTCGACAAATAATGGTTTTATATTTAGGGATATGAATATAGTTGACATTTAGGTTGTGTTGTATCCTATTCATTTATCTTTGTTAAGCTAATTCTGATAAAGTGGAACGATTAGCACTATCTCAGAACTCGTGAATCCCACCCGCCGAGTGAACAGTTAAAAGGCAACCATGAAAGAAAAATACGGGAAACGAGTAAACACGATTTCCATGATTTGATTTGTGGCCCCACGCGCCCATTGTAGCCTTCATACGCCCTCCATAAATTCCACTCTATCCATCTCTGCTAAATCGAAGTTGTATGTTCTGGGTTTCTGAATATTCTTCCATTACTAATCCTTTTGTTAAAGATTACTGAAAGGCTTACCATGAAATTCCCATCCTCCTTAAAGCTCTCCACCCTTTCCCCTCTCCAGATTTGCAGATCCAATCCTACACACACCAGCCATTTAGCAGCAACCCCAAAGAATTATAGGTCACCAACATCAAAATTCAACAAGCATGCCATTCCTATAACCTGCGCTTTAGCCAGCCCAGCAATAATCAAAAGCCCAATACAGAAGATCTTCAATCAAGTTCAGACAACCTTTCACAATAGCTTATCTACAGCCCTCATTCAATCTAGTCCTAGAAGAAACACAGGCTCGCATATAGCTAGTCCTACCACTAAGTGGGATCATGATGCAGGGATTCATGATGTTGATTGGATGAGAAGGCTATGTAGATCTGACCCTTCTCCAAAGCAGAGTGTGGCAGCCAAATGGAGAGAATACCGTGGTGCTCACAACTGGAGAGGCCTGCTTGATCCTCTTGATGAAAATCTAAGAAGAGAAATTGTTAAATATGGAGAATTTTCTCAGGCTACTTATGATGCTTTTGTCTCTAATCCACATTCCACATCTTATGCTGACTGTGTCACTAATGATCTCGATTCATTTTTTGATACAGTGGGGCTAAGAAAAACAGGCTACAAGGTCACCAAATATCTTTATGCAACCCCCACCGTCCAAGTGCCAGATTGGCTTTCAGAAATACTGCCACCACCACTGAAACCCGCATCATCTAACTGGATGGGATTTGTTGCTGTGAGTGATGATGTGCAAGAAATCAAAAGATTGGGCCGAAGAGATATTGTCATTGCATGGAGAGGCACCACGACTTCTTCTGAATGGGCTGAAAATCTTAAGACAGATCTTAAGGCCCTAAATATCATGCCATCGCAAGCTGATCCACATAGTTCTTCTGATTTAAGAAATCTAATGGTTGAAAATGGATTTCTAAGCCTCTATACCAACTCTTCCAAGTCTGATGATAATGATAATAGAAATGCATGTAAAATAAGTAGTAGCGCATCTGAGCAGGTTATGGAAGAGGTACAAAGATTGGTGGAATTATACAAGCGTGAGGAATTGAGTATTACTATTACAGGCCACAGTCTAGGAGCCTCCTTGGCACTCTTGAGTGCTTACGAAATTGGAGAAACATTATTAGCATCCAATAATTTAGGTGCTGAACACAATATACCTGTGGCAGTGTTTTCTTTTGGAGGGCCCAAAGTTGGAAACCTTGATTTTAAAGAGAGAATGGAGGAGATAGGTGTGAAAACTTTGAGAATAGTGAATACGCATGATCTTGTACCTAAACTTCCTGGCGTCATTTTGAATGAATGGATGAACAGAAAGCTTTTTAATGGAGTGAAGGGGGAGATATACAGTCATGTGGGTAACGAGTTGACGATCAATCACCTGAATTCTCCTTATCTTAAACAAAATGTTGGTCTATGTTGCAGCCACAATTTGGAGGCCCATTTGCATTTGGTGGACGGTTTTCGGAGCTCGGCTGTTCCATTTCGTTCTAATGCAAAAAGGGATTACTCTCTTGTTAATAAGACCTGTGATTTGCTGAGAGATGAACTCATGGTACCCCCAAATTGGATGATGTTGTCAGAGAACTCCATTCCTTCTCTTAGTTCCGAATCCAGCTATAAGAACAGTCTCTGTGTAAATTAAAGTCTATGTCTTAATCAAAATACTTGTAAATAATGGAGGTTAGAGGAAACCTGAAAGCATAGGCTCAAAAGTCTGTTAAATCTGTAGCGATAAGCATATAAATTCAAAACGAGAGCTATTTGTATAATACTTCTGTACAGTTATAACAATTGCTGGCACAATTTTAACCTTCAGTATTTGTTTTTAGTGCACACTACCAAACAACCATTATTTCATCGTACTGTTGTTATAAAGCACGCTTAGATAAATCAATCTTGTCATACTTTAATTTTGTAGATATTTACCGGAATGCGCACTATGAATGAACATGGATTCCCGAGGATATCGCCTTAAGTTGCGTTTCCTGTAAAAAGTAATATTCTCCGAGCTCTCTGGATTCAATCTGCACCTTACGATTTGGAAATAAAGGACCACCATTCATAATGTCCTTTCTCATCATGTGCACCACTAAAATATAATTTTGAAATGTTTTTCCTTCCATAGGGTGCTGTGGATATTTCAATACACGTTACTTTCATGTAATTCAAGCTATCAGAATGTGTCTGAATTTTGCTGTTTTCTTGGTAATGGTGATACTGATCGGCAAAACAAACAGGAAAAGTCCATGTAGAAAATCAGACCTTAAAATATGCTCTTTAAGCCCAGCCATAATTCCTGTATAACCCACTTTTTAACCATCCCATCACTAACCAAAAGACCAATGCAAATTCCAGCAGACTGCGCCACTAAAAATCTCGATTAAACGACTTTGAAAGAATATTACTTTTGATACATTTTAGATGGCAAATTCGAAATTCTGGGTAAGGATAATATGTATACTTAACTTTTCAGTTAGTAGGTGGTAGGAAAGCTCATTTCAAATTTGCCATCTCTATTTTTACAAATTATATATTTCTATTAAATCATGAATCCGCTTTTATTTTTTGAAAAAAGCTAAAACTGTATAGGTTTTTTTTTTTTTTTTTGGTGGTGGTGATATAGTAGACCTTAAAGATAGTGGCTCTAGGTTTTCCAATATCTATGTGAGTGGCGTGAATTAAATCAACATGGCAGTCCTCCAAGCAGATGGGATTTGCCGCTCGGAGTGATTAATTGCAACAAGCGAAAAGATTATACTGAAGAGATGCAGTCATTGCATGGAGGGATTGCCTGCCCTTTTCAATGAGCTTAGGATGTTAAGACATACCTAAAACCACGTTATTTCTCATATCATGCCAAGCCGATTTACGTAATTCTTCTGATTTAATCTATGGAGACCTACATCCAGAGATTGGAAATGGGTTTCTAAGCCCCTAGCAATCAATAATAATGATAATAAAAATACAAGTAAAATATTTGATCAGGTTATGTTCAAAGATAAAAAATTATTATGGCAAGCCACAACCTACTAATCTTCTTGCCATTCTTGAGTACCTAACATATCGCAGAAACACTATCAGCGTCTAATAAGTTATGCGTCAATCACAATACACCTCTGACAGTGTTTTCTTTTCGAGGGCCCACGGCTGGAAACCCTGATTTAGGGAGAAAATGGAAGACAAAGGTGAAAACGTCGAGAATAGTGAATGCAAGTGATCTAATGCTTAAATTTCCTGGCACATAATTTTTTAAATTAAGGGAGATATTATAACGGGTTGAGGATTAATCACTAGACTTCTCTTAATCGATATACATTCATGCCATAATTTCAGAGCTCCGTTGTTCCATTTCATTCTAATGCAAAATGAGATTATTTTCCATTTAATAAGGCTTGTGATTTGCTTAGAGATGAATTCATGTTGCCACAAGTGGCTTCTTTTGTCAGAGAACTCCACTCTTCTCCCAATTCCAAATCTAGTTATAACTATAAACTTTGGATGAGTCTACAATTCGGAAAGAGCAACAGAATACACGCAGTATCTTGTAGGGTAGTTGCCTTCAACATTTTTTTAGTTTCTATCTTTGTTTCAGGTGTTCACTTAACAACAAAATTAATTCAGTTCTTGGTACTTACTGGTATATTCCACATTCATATTAAGGAAACGGAAACGTTGATATTTTGAGTAAAGCGCATTATAGGAAAAGTGCAGAAACGAGCACCATTCATTATTTTCGCACAAGTCCATTTTACGGACAAGTAGGTTCCATTTATTTAATCAAATCTTGTGGTGCGCTCTTAAATAGTCACGCTTGCTATTCTTGCTGTTGATATTTGAGAGCTGCTTTCTTGCAATAATGTTTAGGAGATATTTGTTATTGGAGGGAGAGGGAGAGGGAGAGGGAGAGAGAGAGGGAGTTTCTTTGTTAAAATAAAATCATAATGTGGTTGGAAATGATGGGTAGGGTAAGAAAAAGACATTTCACAATTAAGATAATCAATGAAGAACTGGTAATAAAAATAATTTTAAATATATAGTATGTATACAATTGAAGGAGAGGCAAGAACTAGTGAGGGAGGGTTTAATTAGGGAGAGTGTGAAGAGGAGAAAGATATATATAGAGCTATATGTAAAACTATTAGGTAAAGCAAGGTGATAATGTGACTTGGGAAGCAAGGATAAACCAAGGGTCCATTAGTGAGAGATAGTTTTTGATTGCAGGAAAAAATAGGTTTTAAAGGGGACTCGAAACCCGTAAAAGTTAGAGATAAAAAGTTTTAGCGTTTAAGTATACTAAAGAAAAACAGGACCGGGATCCAGTCTGTCCTAACCAAAACCAACAGAAAAAATCCAAAAACCAAACACCAGCAAAAAACCAACAAACAGGGAGAACCAAAAAAGAAAAGGCCAACACTAGGGACCCAAGGCACTAAGCAAACTCTTTGTGAGTTTCATCTGCTTCCTTCTTCACCTCAGAGATCTTCTTTATAGCGGCATTGAAGTCAGAGAGCTCTTGGATTCTTTCTTGGATCTTTTTTCTTTTCGCAGACCTAGTATGTTTACTCAGGCCTTCCTCTTCCAAGTCCTCAGTATCCTCCTTGGGTTTCTTGCTGGGGGAGCTAGCATCAAACTCCACTTTAATGGTCAGAAACTAGTCCATGGCAAAACCCATGAACATATTATTGTCCTGCATGTGTTTCTTCATGGCATTCTCCAGCATTTCCATTCTAACTTGCATTTCTTGCACTTTCTTGTCCTTGTCAATGTTCATGTTGCCATCTGCAATGTTCGAACTAGACTCCAGCCTTTCCTGCAGGGAATCAACCTTAGAAGAAATGGAACGACATTTTAAATTTAAATTCTTAATTTCCTCGAATACCTATTTTAGTAAACAAAATTAATACATGGAAGGAACCTTTGCAGTCTAGAGAACCCCAAAAGGGGGGTCTATTTTGTCGTCCATATCTTCTTTTAGTAGTTGAACATTCTGTTCCTACATATCCATAGTTTTAATGAAGGGAATGTTCCGAGAATTGATAGGAGCATTCACTTTCTCCGCACTAGGTGAAGCCATCTCTGCATCAGGGGAAATCTTCTTTGCATCTGTGGCATCCTTCTGAATATCCGAACTGACCTCCATGATCACCTCCAACTTAGGAGAGATGGGCACGTCATGTTCTTCAAAACTATCATACTCCACTAAGATGGGCACCTATTGATTGCCAACATTCTCCTCATTCTTGTCATCCTCATTATTACTCTTGATCTTAGAGGTATTCCCCACCTTCATAGTACCAGTAGCCTCCTCTTCCATGTTATCATTATCCTCAGAATCTGTATTCAAAACTAAGGTCGAAGAATCACTATCTTCCTCGGTCGAATTGGTCGTGTCTTCATAACCATCTGCACTATTAGTAGTGGTATTTGTTTCCATACCGACATCCATATCCTTTCATAAATTTTTCCCTAAAGGACTCTCCTCTTTAATAACCGTCTCCCTAATACATTTCTTAGTCAAGCTAGAGGTTTTGGGTGAAGAGATGATAGGGCTAGTATTGGAAGTCTTCTTAATATGTTCAACAATGTGAAGAATAAGCCCTTCATGAAGAATGAGATTCTTCTCCTTCTTCCTATGCTGGGAAATACTAAGATGGAGGGACTGAAGGATATAGTAAGGCAAAGACACCCTAATTCTATGACAGAAATGACAGAGCAACACAAAATAGTAGGAATGGGCGCGTTTAAACCTACCGTCGAGGGTAACATATTTCATAATCACCATCATAATCATCACCTTGATTTCTTTGAACACTGAAACATCATAGCACCCACTAGAATCTTTCACCAAACTTTCCTTTTCATCCTTGCTTTTGGGGAAGCACCGAATGGCCTTTTGCGATATTTTCTTATCTTGGTAAAATTTGGTGCTCTTGATGCTAAGCCCAAACACCTCAGCAAAGAGTTCCTCATTTATGTTCATAGTGATACTAGCTATAGTGACCACCCCATCTTTCCAAGATTTGGCAAACATCTTCGTAGCACTATCTTTCATCCCATGCAACCATTCCATGTAGGTAGTAAGACCCCCCTTTGTGAGAATTTTACAAACCTCTGACATTTATTTCCATTTCACATAGTCCTTTGGTTCTCTACATTTAAGCCCTCTACCCATGATCTTAGAGCTAACAATGACAGTAACATAAGCAGAGAGAAACCAAATGTTAAAATAATAGGCACCTTTAAAATTAATAGAAGTGAACTCCTATCTACAATTAGTGATCTGGGGAAAGGCACCACTTGCCATAATCATATTACTCCGTTTCACTAAAATGTGTCTAATCATCATAACTTCTTGAGATACACCCAATCCACCCTTTTTTTTTGAGACCTAGCAAAAGCCATCTTGGCTTTCATATCAACGGTGAGATTGCTACAACCATGCCAGAAAAAGTTGTCCTTGGATTTGACCATAAAGTTGGCTAGCTCATTAGCGGTACAATTTTCTTCCCGATAAATGTGAGAGGTAATGACTTGCTTAAAGGACCTAGTAATTATTCTAGCTTCATTGATTATCTCCTTAATGGACCATAATAGTTTTGTCATATCATTGATGCATCTTAATATATTCATTGAATCTCCTTCAGTCCAAACATTCTGAGCCATATTCTTCTTAAAAATTTTAAGAGTTTGAAGAAGGGCCATGGCTTCTGCCATGTGGTTGCTTTGCACCCCTATGGGCATCACCACAACAACAAGGTAATTGGCCATGTCATCATGAATGAGACCACCACAACCCGCCAGGCCTAGGTTTCCCTTCACAGCGCCATCAAAGTTTATTTTAATCCATCTAGGCGGAGGAGAAAGCTAGATGGCATTCTCCCTTTGAATTGAATTTTTATTAGTGGTACCAGCACTAAAAACACTAGCATTGAAGTCCAACATCCTATTAGTCGATGATTTATAGTTTTCCTTAATACTTCTCTTAATCTTCTCAGCAATCATCATAGGTGGAAGTTCAATATTCATGAAGACTCTATCATTGGGTTCTCTCCATAACCTCCATATCACATGGGGAGCAATGAGGTTCCACAACTGCTGATCCATGGGGACCTCCACTTTGCTCCACTACATACAAAAATTCTCCATATTATTGGGAAAAAACCAATTAATCTGCTAGCATTGTAACAAAAGATACCAAACTTCCCAAGAAAAGTAGCAATCAATGGCAAGATGGAAGACCGACTCCTTATCTTTTTTACATAGGAAACATCTATTGCTCAAAATCATGCCATGTTTCTATAGGTTGTCTATAGTAAGAATTTTATTCTGTGAAACTAGCTAAAAAAAAATATTAATTTTCAAAATTGAACTTTTATCCCACACCTGAGCCCAAAAAGGGAGAGGATTTAGCTACTTCAGTAATAGCTTAGAAGAGGAGGCCATAGTGAAGATACCAAAAGGAAGAATACCCCAAAATAGGTCATCTTCTCTTGATGACTTAACCTTCTAGATCATCAGATCTAGCATCAAAGGCTTAAGTGCTTCATCCACTAAGGAGAGGTCAATCCACGAGCCATTTCTCTAGTAGTCCCTAACCCTAGACCAAAATCTCTGACTGCACTGGTTAATGAAAGGTTGAAAAGTAGAGACAGAGCTAAGGGGACAATATTTGAGCCAACAATCCTCCCAAAACTTGATCCTTCTACCATTTCCAAGATACCACTTAGCCCCTTTAAAAGCCACCTCCTTAGCATTCTGAATACTATTCCAAATAAAAGAGCCTTGCACTTTCAAATACATTTTCCAATATTCAAAGATGTGGGAGAAAGAGAAGAGATACTTTTTATGGATAATTTCATTCCATTCTCTTTTTTCCCCAAAAATTCTTAGAGGGTGGATTCCCAGCCCCCCCCCCCCCCCCACTTTTTAGGGGTACAAACCTTGTCCCACGCCACCAGAGCCAATCTCTTTTTATCTTCCACTCCTGACCACAAGAATTTTCTTTGGATTTTTTCAATAATATTAGTATGTTTACCAGGTATTTTAAAAAGACTAAGTGCATAAATTGGGAGGCTTTGCAAAGAGGTCTTTAAGAGCTGAAGTTTACCAACTTGACTAAGAAGTGCACCTTTCCAACTAGCTAATTTTTTGTTAAATCTACCAACAATACTAGCCCAAAAGGAATCCAGAGGTTTGAGACCAAGAGGAAGGCCAAGATAGGTAGCAGGAAAAATATCAATTCTACACCCTATAATTCTAGCAATTCTATACTACCTATCCTTAGGAGTATTGATAAAAAATAAGGAACTCTTATCCTAGTTAATGGATTGGCCAAAATCTAAGGAATAAGTAGTAAGAGCTTGTTTAATAGCCTTCGCTTCTTGGATAAAAGAGAAACCCATGATGATAGTGTTATCCACAAATTTTTCATGTGAGCAAGGAGTAGAGGCCAAAGAAGGGGAGAGACCTTTGAAAAAATTGGTGGAGACTAAATGCTGGAGATAACACCCTAGACATTCAGTCAAAATAGAAAAAAGGATAGGAGAAAGAGGATCTCCCTACCAGATCCCCCTGGAGGGTTTGAAAAATCTAGAAGTGGAACCATTAACCATAATAGTAGTAGTAGAAGTACTAATGAGCTAGTAAATCAGTTAGAGGAAGTTGTCACCAAAGCCAAAAGATCTCAACACCTTAATCAACAAGTCCCAGTCCACCCGATCAAAAGCCTTAGAAAGAACCAATTTCAAAAGAAAACTAGAGTTAAGAGACACCTGAGTGGAGTGAATAACCTCATGAACCTTCCTAATCAAATCAAGAATATGCCTGCCAGGAACAAAACCACTTTGTTGAGGAGAGATAATCTGAGGAAGAATAGCCAACAAACAAGAGGTTATAACTTTAGATAAAATTTTGTACACAGAATTACACAAGCTAATCGGTCTGAAGGAATCCACTGAATCAGCTCCAGGCTTCTTAGTAATCAAAGCTATAAAGGTAGCATTAATCTCTTTTAGTAAAGATCTAGCTCCAAAGAATTCTTTAACAACATTGCTGATATCCACAAAAATAATATGCTAGAATTTTTTAAAGAAGAACATAGACAACCCATCTGAACCCGGGGACTTATCACCTTCAAAAGAAAAGACAACAGACTTGACTTCATCCAAAGAAGGGATATCAATAAGAGCTTTATTGGTAGTATCATTAACAATGGTAGGAATGGAATCAAGAAGAGTATTTTGATTCCCCAAATCAAGATTCATGTCTTTAGATAACATAGAAGAAACAAAATCAATCATAGCTTCAAAAATATCTTTCTCATTGGTGACCTCCCCATCCTCTAGTTTAAGTTTGTATATTTAGTTAGTAGCTCTATGTTTTGAGGTAGATAAGTGAAAGAATCTAGTATTCTTGTTCCCCGCTTTAAGCTAAATTGACCTAGATCTCTGTCTCCAATATTCTTCCTCCTTGGAAATAATAGTATGAGTTTTGGCAAGGATACTCTCCTCCTTATCCCTGAGCTCCAAAGTCAACCCAGAATGTTGGATGGTGTCCTGAATAATGTCGAGGTCCCTTTTCAGCTGAATTTTAGATTTAAAAATGTCACAAAAAGCTTCTTTTCTCCACGAATTCACATTTTGTTTAACACTAAGGAGTTTTTTTTACCACTCCAAACATAGAAGTACCCTGAATATTGACATTCCACCAATCTTTAATTTTCTGATCAAGATCCAGATGATCAATCCACATCTTTTCAAACCTAAAGGGCGGGTGACTCTTCACAGTAATCGGATCTACACTAAAATAGATCGGGAAATGATCAAAACCAATCTTCGAAAGGATGACAAAGAACAACCAAAGCTTTTTAGCCAGCACCTAGTGATCAACGCATAGTCCAGCCTCACTTGGATGAGGTCTTGACTAGTCCTTCTATTCGATCAAGTGTAATTGACTCCCTGAAGCTCCATATCAAAAAGAGCTTGGTTATTGATAAATTCCATAAGCTCCACTCTACCATCAAGTTGAATATAATTATCCACCCCACTAAACTTCTCATTGTCTTTCAAAGGGAAATTGAAATCACCAATGATCAGCTACGGAAGATCCGGGAAGGAGTTTCTATGATTTTCAACTTTTTTCCAGAATTGGGATCTACCAGCTTTAGAGTTGGGGGCATAAATAGTAGTAGCAACCCATTCAAAGTCTAGCTTAACATGAACAAAGTTAATGCTAAAGCAGTTCAGATTTTCCATAATCATAGTGCCCCTAACATGACTCTGATTCCAAAAAACAACAACCCCTCCCAAAGCCCCTTCAGAGCTAAAGCCAACCACCCCATTATTTTTAAAAATTCTAATTTTTTCCACCTTATCTTTCCCCATCTTAGTTTCTTGAACAAAAATGATGTCAGCTTTGTGGTCTGTTATCAGATTCATGAGACGGTCTTGCTTATGAGGGGCATTCAGCCCTCTTATATTCCACAAGATGAACTTCATTTCTTAATCAGTGTGTAGACTCCTTGGATAGTAAGTTGCTTACCATCCACAATATCCTTCTTGCTTTCTCTTTCTTTGATCTCTTTGTTAGTATATCTACCTTGAGTTTTTTTGTAAGATCCAACATCTACCTTTAACTTGGATTCCCCTTCTATTTTACTTGGAGTAGTGATTCCCTTGGAACCAGGTGTCACAAGTTTCTTCTCCTTCTTTTTATGTTTCTTCCCCTTTTGAACAATCCAGGGTTGCTTATTTTGATCTATAGAGGGCTAATCTCTAGCACCAAGATCTTCATCACTGCTCCTTGAAAAAGTATCAGGAACAGAAGAGGAGTCATCTTCATCAAATTTAACATCCTCAACAAGAAATCTATTAGCTGAGGATCCATTCTAAGAGTCATTTCCCAAAATAGGAACCAACACCACCATTGGAACAGAATAATCTTTAGAAAGACTAGCACCAAGGGGATTCTTAGGAGAATTTGAAAAAATTGGAGCAGCATTGTTACTCTCATTAGGGACAACATCCTTGGAGGAGGTAGCAACAAAATCTAACACGTGGGAAACCAGTTCTACCATTTCCCCTTCCTCCAATGCTGGGATAGAATTAGAATCCTATTTCTCAGCCGACTCTTCCTTTTTGCTGCTATTATTGCCTTCCAAAGATTTCACTTCCTTCTAGACTTATCTAGTCACCTTTTTAGGTTCTGAGTCAACAGGCAAAGAATCCTTAGGAGTTTTCTTTCAGCAGTGCTTTCCCCAATGACCCATCTTATGACACAAAAAATAGGCAAATGAGAGTGACTCAAAACTCACCTCCTATTTCCACAGACCCAATTTGGAATTGAT
>BSBK01009488.1:0-2500 GCA_027943335.1 Chamaecyparis obtusa
GCAGTAGGGGCATGTGTTGAGAGAGATTGATTATCATGTTCCATTTAATTTGGTCATGTTCCTTCATTTATCTACTTCACAACATTTGGGTTTTTAATGTTGTGTGAGGATCTTCTCTTGGCTGTCACATTTGACTACATTCTTGTAATTGAACACCCAAGTATAAAAAAGGAGTTATATGTGTAGAAAACCAATTGATTTGAAGTTTATTATTAAAACCTTGATTCACCCCCTCGGGTGTTTTCCTTTCCCAAACAAGTGGCATAAAATCCATACACTTACAAAATGTATAAAAAATGTAGGGGTTTCTTGGTGGAGTACTTGACATAAAGTGCCATATAGCCTCCTATGGTGATGTCCATGCAAGTTTGTTCATTGACCAGAACATGTTTCTCTTTGTTGAGCCAAGTAACCCTATAAGCATTACTATGAGGGATTATCTTCAATTTTAACTTGTTTACTGCCTCTTCTGATACTATGTTACATGTGGATCCTAAATCCACAACAGACTTGCACACTTTACCCATCATTTTGCAATTTATCCTAGACAAGGATCTCCTTTGGCTTGGCTCCTCCTTCACTAGTTCTTTTATCAAGACTCTCCTAATCATAAGGTTCTCTCCAACCTCTGAGTCTAAACTCACCTTTGGTGATTTAACACTTGCAGTGTCCTCTTACACATACTTTACTATCCTATTCCCTCCTTGGGGTGAAGAAGACTTCTCCTAACATCTATAGGAAAGGTGTCCAACTTGTTGAAAATTATATCAATTTATGCTGGAGAAGTTGGATTGTCTTTTTGATTCTCCAGACCTACCTTTGTTGTTGCTGGTAGATCCCCTTCCTCTATAGATTCCTTCACTATTGGAATGCCCACTTTTCTCTACCAACTTGGATTCCCCTTGGGATCTTTGGTCAGTAATTCTTCCACCAAAACCTCCTCTATGATCTTTGTTATCTCTTCCTCTTCCTCTACTCTCATTACCTTTCTCATACTTCTTTTTACTTTTCTCTTTCAGGTTAAGTGCCAATTGATAACACTTGTGGACTATAGTAGGACTCAAAAAAATAATCTCTTCATGGATACTCCACTTTAAGACATTATCGTATCTTTCTACTTTGATACTTTTATCTTCTATCAAATTGGATTTCAGACATAACTTTTGGAATTCCTTTGTATATGTGCTCACATCTAGTTCTTTATGTCTCAAGTAAATTGTCTCTTCCTATGGAGTTGAATTTCAGAGTAACTAGAGATGTATGTTTCTTTGATCTTGAAAATCATGCCCTTCCAAGTGGGGATGGGATTCTTACCTTCCTTATGTCTCTCAACTTAGCAAAAATTCCACCATGCCAAAGAACCCCCTCTCAATATTTCCTTGGCCACCTTAACCTTTTGTGCTTCACTCACACCTTCACATTCAAAATGGTTCTCAAGTCCTTCAATCCACTCCATAACTAGGTCGCACTCCATCTTTCCACTAAAAAGAGGCATTCCTTCTAATGATTTTAAACTTATATCCTTGAGGAATTTTAGAAATGGTTCTTCTTGGATGACAGGATCTAGCTTAGGGATCTTATCTTCCACTACCATTATTTTACCCTTCTCTTCTATCTTCTCACTCACTTCGTCTGTCTTCACTTCTACTTCACCTAGCTTGAACTCTATTTGATATAATCTTTCTCTAAGCAACCTTTTTTCATCTTCTTGATCTTCTACCTTATTAGCCAACTCTACATTGGTCACCATCCTGGATTATCCAAATGATTTATTATACAACATTCCACTCAAACTCGCCCAAATCTTTAGGCTCCAATACCACTTTTATAGGAATTCTTTTCTAAGAACTAATCCTAGTTCTTCTCCAAGTCTCTTTTAGGACTTTTTAGGGATTCTTATTCTTCTAGAACCCTACTAAGGAGGATCCAAATCTCTTTCCCTTACTCTCCTAGAGCTCCACTACCAATTCAAGTTCTCACTCTTCCACCACAAACTCACAAGTGTAAGTTCAACTAACACCTTCTAGCCCTTTAACAATCACCTTATAGGAGTATAGAGATTTTGAATCATCTATTTCAATCACCAAACAATCCTTCTTGATTAGTCTTGAAGTCATTTTCTCACTGCTTTCAAGATTCCTAGTTTTTAGGGTTTTTATGCTTCTAGGTCCCTAGTAGTCTAGTGTCCGAGATTATTGGGCTTTCACAAAAAATTATTACAAACAAACCCTTGAACACATTTCTGATCTATATACCCTTTTAAAAGACCTTTAATATTTTGTTGGTCTCAGTGTCAAATCTATTTGTACAGTGTCCAAACCCTAATTGGGCTATTTTACAAGGAAACAAACCAATCTTTAGTTTTTTCTTTAAAATAAATCCAAATGAATTCAACAATCCTCAAACTCACAATCAAGGCTCCTTATGAACCTGCCTAGGATCTTCCAACTCTTGGATTCATTCAGCCAATCAACTTACGTAAGTTATAAGCCTCAGATAC
>BSBK01009488.1:7500-188803 GCA_027943335.1 Chamaecyparis obtusa
ATGTCCTTGACATTTTTTCTTGCATTGGACCATCTTAACTTAATTTTGTTCAGCAGAGTTCCAGGGATTTGAGAAGCTATCTCTTCAGGTGAGTATTTCCATCTTCCTATTTTCTTGATAATAGCATCTTCAATTTCTTGCTGCCCTTCCTCAAATCTGATTTCATATCTTAGAGATTTGAAGTTTGCAATTCTAGATCCTTCTTTCATATCCTTGATCTTTTCTTTTAATGAAGGAGGAGGCCTTTTGAATACTATTTCTTCACTGTCTTTGCCTGACTTGCCTCTTGCACTCCTTGTAAATACTGCAGGGGGTTGCTTGGGTGCCTTGGTGATAAGTACTTTTCCTTTCTTCTTTGCTGGTACTTGTTCTTCTTCTTCCTCCTCATCCTTTTTCTCTTCTTCTTCTTCAAATTCCTCTCCTTTTTCCTCAGTTGACATTAGAGGTGTGCTAGCTTGTATTTTGGCCAACCTCTTTCTTCCTTTGTTAACCGCCTGTGGAAGCTTTATACTAAGCTCAATTCTCTCCTTAGCTTCTTCATATGTCCCAAAATATGGTGCCTTTGGGTTAACAGGTTGATTAATTAGGGCTTCAATAATATTCTTGGTTTCATCAATATTTACCTCATAGGGAAGAGGTTTCACATGTACAATCCTTGGTTTTGCTACCTGTATATACAGATTATCACAATCCACCATAAAACAAATATCATCTTTGTAATCTTCCACCAATTTCTGTGGAATCCAGAATCTATTGTTCATTTTCTTTTTAAATGATTCAAAATAGTTATCCATTATGCTTTCAAAATTGTCAGCCATTTCTAAAATGTATTCATTCATCTGATAAAGAACCGGCACATCTTTTCTCCATACTACTGTGCCTTTTTATGGGAAAAACTTCTGAGCATAAAAAAATAAACAAACCAACAGTGAGCCAAACTTACATGGATTGTTCTTTGAAGTTTTGATGCTCTCCATGTTCTTGTTGAACTGTCTCAACAAAAGATCTGCTAGGTTAAATGACAAATTGTTCTTTACAATTTTATATGCTAGGTCAACTGCTTCACATGGAACACTGTTCTGCCGACTTGAACTGTATATCTTGTGAGCTACGATATGTATACCAAACTTCAATTCTGCATCAGTAATTCTACTTATCTTCATACCTCTACCATCCCACTCAGCTAGGGTTTTCTCTTCTAGTTCCATCCAACCTAGGGTTTTTGTAGATTTTGCCTTGTTGAGCATGGGAAGACCAGTGGTTCAGTGAATCATCTTCTTCGTAATCTCTACTAGTTGCTCAAGCCATATTTTACCTTCATGTACTTGATTGAGGATATATCTGATCCATTTTATCCAAAAGCTCTGAGGCAAGTGTGTGATGTGAACTAAACCCTTATCTTCCAAATGCTGATGCTCTGGTTTGAGAACACCATCGACACATAGTTCCTCACGGATAGTATCTATCTCTAGGGTTCCAAGCTCTTGAATTGTACACTTAAAATGACTACGAATATCATTAATAAGAAGTACCTTAGGAGGAATCCAAGATTGAGCTCCACTCGGGTCTAGGGTTCCCGTAACTGTGGGCACAAGTTTGAAATCTAGTGCTTTCCATTCTCCATGAACCAACATTTTCAAATCTTTCTTCATTTTAGCACTGGATGATGCCATGGTAGCTCGGTGATCACAGTAAATTCTTTGAGGAAAGAGAATACCTTGCTGAAATATGCTTCGAAATGCTTGACTGCACTAGGAGACTTTTGTTCACGGTGAATAGTGAACTTGATTTCACTCCTTTTGTTAAAACTTTATCATTAATGCTCAGTACGAATTAGGGTATAGAATTAGACAGGCTGTCATCCACTATGAATTAATTGCTCGGTGAAGACTCTGCAACTCAGCGATCATATGAATTCATACTTCTCTGACCTTACTTGGTAACCAAATGGGGTTAGGTTACTCCCGACCTTGCTCGGTGATAACTGATACCGACCTTCTTGTGATCCTGTTATATATTGCATACTGATTTGGATCTGTCTTCCTTTTAGTTCAAGAACTATTTTGTAATATGTCTATGAAGATATAGTTCCAGTGCTTTCTTGGAGACTAGTTAGAGCTCATAGAGCCACTCCCTTCATTAGTGACTTCAGGATTGGTTTGCTTGGTAGGTTTAGGAATCCACTTCTATCTCATCTACTTCCTAATGTTATTTTCTTTTGCTTTCTTTTCATCTTCAATTTTGCCTAAATTCATGCAGTTTTTAGCTATGTGACCAAGCTTAGTGCAATTATAACATCTTATGGTAGAATCCCTTTTTCTTAAGTGGTGCCTTACACAATTCATGCCAATGTGTCCATATTCTCCACAGTAATGACATCTACACCAAGTTTTGTAATCTCAACCAAACATTGCTTTAATAATTTGTTCCACTGGATTGGGTGTTTTGGTTATGCATTCTGATGCCTTATGACCTTGTTTGCTACATTTGTGACGTATGCCTTTAAATCTTGTTTTTTCCTTGCATTCATTTGCTTTATGACCAAGCTGATTGCAATTGTAGCATTTTCCATTGAATTTTTCTTTTCCATTGCTCCAACATTTGTTTGAAGTATGACCAATTTTGCCACAATGATTATAGGTAGGTTTCTGATTCTTTTGAGTACCTTGTTTGGAGGATTCACCTTCCTCTTTGTATCCAAGTCTTGCTTTTCCTTTTTGCCTATGAAGGTTTCGTTCATACACCTGATTCATATCTTCTTGAGATTTCAACATTCTCTCATTGATTTTCCTTTCAGCATCTAGCTCACTCATCACTCTTAAATTGATTTTCTTTTTAGATCTCAGCTCTTCTCTCATATTTTCATTTTCTGATCTTAGAGTCAAGATTTCTTCATTTGCATTGGAGATTTGATCAATAAGATTTTCTAGCTGAAGATTTTTATTCTGGATTTCATTGTTCTTTCCATCTATTTCATCTTTCATCTTGTTTCTTTGTTCCAAAACTTCACAGAATCTTGTTGACTAAATTTCCTATTCTCTTTTCAATTTTCTCACTTCTTCTTGCAGAGATCCATTTTTTTTCTAGAAGTTCTTTGATTGCATTATTTTCTTCATCTGAGGTGCTTGAAGGGAAAAAGTCTTCAATCTTTTCTTCAACATACTGGTGGTCATTGATCTGATTTGCAAGTTCCTTCCTTCTTTTTAGGGAAAGGGAAAGATGCTCTCTTGCTTCTTTGAGTTGAGTTATGGCCATTTCTAGATCTAGCTTTTCATTCTCAATTACTTTGTTCAGTCTAAATATCTCCATTGTCCTGAATCTTTTCTCAAGCTATCAAACTTTATTCTGAGATCCATTGAGCTCTAATACCAATTGTTAGAAATATTCAAGACTATCTAGGTTACTAAGAGGGGAGGGGTGAATCAGTAACTTTAAAACTTTTAACAGATTTAGATCTTAATAATATTACATTGATAATCTAACTGCATGCATGAGTAACAGAAGAAATAAAACATTCATAACACTTAGAACACAGAGATTTGGTGACCCAGCAACCTTCCAAGTAGAAAGTAAAATTGGGGTGGGGATGATGACCACAAAACTTCAATACTGCAGTATAAAGTTTTCCGATTAAGGCTTACAATGATCACTTCTGATGATCTGCCCTATTAGGAGCAATAAGGACTGCTAGGTCCACCTTGTTAGAGGTTTTACAAACATACAATGAAGTATGCACTCAGTTAAGAGATTTTTACAAAGACTGTTAAGTCTACCCGGTTAAAAGATTTCAAGCTGATTCACCTGTTAGGATGAAACAGTAGATCTCTTACATGCAACTGTACTTTTTGATTGAGATTCTCTGATGTACTAATCACCTTCTATGATAGATAGATCTTTTCTGCTTCTTATACTGTTGTAGCCCTTTGTAATTCGCTTATCTCTGCCTTTCTCTCTTTTTCATACTTTTCTTTTTTTTTCATACTTGGATATGACATAAAACATTGTTTATATATCAATCTAAGTCAATTCCAAAACAATTACAAAGTCGGCTCTTAAACAAGTAAACACAGATATTACTGAGTCGGCCCAAATATAGTTACACGGTTACTGCAAACTAACTCAGTGACTTTCTGATACTTGGCATCCACTGCGTTACTCAGCATCATCATGCACTTGGTAGAAGTGGAAACTCGGTCCATACTAACCACTTGATCATAGTTTTGAACTCAGTAAATACTGGAGACTCAGTAGACAAAGTGTTACTCGGTAGAAACTAAATTTTATGTTTAACTGTGCAGCACTCGGTAAACACTGTGAAACTTTGCAAGCTCAATATGCACTGTTCTACTCAGTAAGCTCTGCTCTGCTCGGTAAGCTCTGTTCTACTTGGTATGTACTGATCTGCTTGGTATGTACTGATCTAAATAAGTGTTGTCACTAATGACAATCATGCTTAATACCAACAATGATGACCTACAACTGATTTAGAACTTGAATGAAAAATATGTAATTTAAGATTACTGAGGAGTTGATGATTAGATATGCAAGATGATTAAATCAGTATTATGTTGTCATTGATGTCAACTAGCTTAACAATACTTAATTGTAAGTTAGTATATCGACACATCTGAAGGAAGGTGAAAGAGATGAAGAATAGAAATATCTACATGAGGAAGATGTATATGACAGATGAGGATAAGAAATACACTGAGTAACTTTTTGATGAGTCTAGGACTTGATGAAATTAACTTTATTATGTTGCATTCATCTATGATGAAGAATAGAGCTAAAAGACACAAAGTAGTGTTGTCGGTAAATAAAGCATTTTAGTATACATTGACGAAGTGTAGTGTATACCGAGCGTAGTGTTAACTAAGTTTGTGTTCACTGACGCATTTCTTTGTTAACCGAGGAAAACATAAAGGAATTAAATGATTAGTTTAGCCGATAAAGTGATGAGTTGTAAAGTGTATGAAATCAAGGTAACAGATAAGGTTTGTTATGAAGATCGATGACTAACATAAATAAAAAAGGATCTAATGGAGCAGATTGAAATTTGTTACTGACACATCAGATGAGGAAGCTTAAAGCAGAAAAATCTATGAATATGATTAAGTGGCAAAATCTAATGGAGGAAAAGAAAATGATTTACTCGTCTATATAAGAGACATTGATTTTATTATTGAAAAGACTTGGAAGAAGAAGATACTATAGAATTATTGCATGGAGAAGTTTTCATGCATTCTGATCATATTGGTTAATAAGAACCGAGCTATAGAACAATTACCGAGCTACAAAGAGTAATTACCGACGGATAGTAAGTTGATATAGTATTGAATCTAAAGTGTTATATTGATCAGAAATGTTTGAATGAGCTAAACATTGATTTTTAAACTGCAAATTGAAGTTGTTTTAAGGAAAATCATCTACTGTTACATATTTAACCATTATACATAGTCAAATCTCTTAACCGAGTGGACTATGAAAGTCTTTTGATGTTTCATTCATAGAGTCAACATTGTTATCCTTTCAACCCCAGAGTGACTACTGGTTGGGCGATAACTTCTATTCTAAAATCCTCTAACAAGGTCACACCTAATAGTGTGTTTGTAACCTTTAATAGGGTTGGGTCTTCACTGACCTCACTTCAGAAGAGTGAATAATTTTGGGTTGGCGGTCCTAGGTGGTTTTTCCCTTCCTAGGGTTTCCACATTAAATCTCTTATGTTATGTGTTGATTGTGATATTTTTTTGTTATCATACTTTGCATTTTACATGTTAGATCTAATCGATAACTATTATAAACTTTAGACTGACTATCAGTAAAAACACAGACAGTAAAAGTATTATATGTTTACCGAGTAGTAGAAGTAGTAGAATTGTTTTGGATTGTACATTTTGAATTGTGGGACACTAGATAAACTATTCACCCCTCTCTTAGTTATTCTAACAATTGGTATCAAAGTTGTGGTTTCTTAGAATAGAGTTTTAAGGACTCTAGCAAAAAGGTCTCAAGATGTATAAGAGGGAAGTGCCAAAGCTGAACAAAGATAACTTCATAGTATGGAAAAGCCAGATGAAGTTGCACATATCTAGAATTGGGAATTTTGCACTAGAACTGATGGAGACTCTAATATATAGTGGAGATGCGAATGTTAAGAGAGCTAGAGCAAAAATCCTAAGAGGTTGATTTGATGATATGTGTTGCCCAAAATTTCTTATTCTGCAAATTTGGCCAAGTTTCCAGGTCTCTATTTTTATCCTGCCCTACTGCAACTTGTTTTCACTTACAAAGTAGATCCTGAAAGTTTTATGCTTTGTGCTCTAAACCCCATGATCTTCAATGTGTCACCATGCTTTAGTTCAGATTCCACGTGCTAAATCGCAAAACCCTCAGAGATTTTCAAGTTTGAATGGTTGTAGGAAATGCTCAGGTCGCAGTTTTCCAAAATGTTCATTATCAAAAACCCTCTGTATTTTCAACCTTCACCTTGAACGCCCAGTGTGTTTATGACCTTCACTCTAGAAACTCTCTATGTTTTCGACCCCTCATGTTTCTCACTTCTTCCTCTGGTGGCATTCATTTCATAAGCGCACAATTCTGACAAGTAGGCCCAATGGTTGTTTTCGAAGAACACTAGCGGTCTATCGCATGATCGCATAGCCCCTTTTTAGGCTATGCAAACATGCAACAAACTATTAGCCACACTGATAAGGGCCTGTAGTTTGGTGACATGCCCATGTTTCATTGGTCGGCTGGTGACAAGGTTTTACAGTGGGCTTAGGATGCAAGTGCGGTAAAGATCTGTGGTGATCGCATGTTCGCATGGGATCTTCTGACCCCATGCGATCATGTGACAACTATCTGATGCAGTAGTCTATGGGTCCGGGTTGTAATTTGGTGGCGGTGGAAAGAGATCTACGATGGTTGTAAGATCTCATGGGATCTTTCGACCCCATGAGATCTTGCACCCGCCGTCTGATTGGAATCTTAGTTTGCAGGAGGGCCCGAGGTTGGTAAAGCGGAGCGCGGTTGCACAGTTAGGGGTTTCACATGGTCGCTGGATGGAACTAGGGCTAAGGAAACCATTATACGACTTGGTGACTAAAGGAAGGTGAACCCGAGGTGAAGCCTGGGGTTAGATTTGTAGTCGGATCCTGGGCGCAATTTTTTGCTAGCAGTTTGAATTTTTTGGCAGACCCGAGGTGTCTTGTGGTAGTGACTGGCAGATTCTAAATGCTTGTTGCATGATGGCATGAAGCCTTTTGGGTTCATGCAATCATATGACTAATGTTCAAATTTAGGTGGTGCAACTTTTTGGCAGGCTTTCTTCTGCAGAGGACGTTGCGAAGCAGTGGGGTAGCTCGAAATTGATTTCTAAGGATATTTTCTGGTTGTGAACATGATGATGGATGATTTGGTTGATGGTGCCATGGATTTTGTAGGGTACTAGTTAGCATTCATGTCGAGACTTTTATGCAGAAAGGTGGTTGAATCCAGGTTCTCATGGCTGCAGGATGATTTTAGTATAGGGATGGGCATGCAACCTGAAGTCTAATCGGCCATGATATTATAGAGACATATTCATGATCGAAATTAGCATTAATTCTCAGGGTACCTAGGGTTTGTTATTATATTGTAAAATCTGTAACCTTGGTTAATTTTTTACTCCTGCCTGCACCCAGTTGAGGGATGTATATAATGTTTTTTGAGAGCTTGTAGAGCTCAGAGTTTGCATTTTGTAAAAAGAGTTTTTCTCTTTCTAAGAGTTATCTATGGCATTCTTTCTGCCCTCTGACTTTTACAGTCTGTAACCTTTCATTGAAGTTGTAGGTTCAATAGAGGCTATCTGTGGCATTTGTTCTACCCCCTGGTCTTTCACTTGTCTGCATTTCTCTTATTTGAATATGATATGCTGGCTTTGTTAGAGAAACCTCAGAGCTTTCAAACTCACTACACACCCTATACTTCTGAATTCATAAAGCAGATCATAGTAAAGGATTGCTAAATGCTAACCAGGAATTCATTGAATCAACTCTACTATGCAAGATAAAATGGTCTTGTGACCTCAAAACTATGAGGGATTGCAAGATTGGAAATATTAAATATAATTGGGTTTCCTACAGAATGCAGTCAACCATGCAACACTTTGCATCAGCACAGGGATACTAACTCAAGATCAGTGGCTTATCCATTGGGCATCACACCTGAAGTGAACCTAAAACACAAGGACAACTACTAGATTCATCTAAAAATCCAAGTCATAAACATAGTTAAACATCTCTTACACTACTTACAAGTATCCTTACTGATTGGACCAAATGAACCTATGCTTCACTCAGGGACTTTTAACCTGATTCTAAACCAAGGCTGAGAGATGAAACACATGCATAAGCAACCAAATGCAGTGAGCCAGAAAACTCAGAATTCATTAAGAGCAACTAAAGAAGAGATCCAAGACTAAGAAACTGTATTAAGTATGTGGATTCAAATCCCTGCATTAGAAGTTCATTCAAAAAACAACATAGACAATATGCAAAAGATACTTGAGGTTTTTCCCAAAAATGTTGATACAACCACTGGAACTGACAAAAAATTTAGAACCTCTAGACAGTAAAAAATTTGACCATTTATACCACTGGTTACCTTAGAATCCTAAACCAGTAGGATGCAACAAGCTATGGGTAACCAGGGTTAAGACTTCAACCACCCAACCAACAGTAAAATTTCAAAATTCAAAAGCCCCTGTAGAAAGCCTCGAACAATAAAGTTTTCCCATCACCACACAACAAAACACCCCTACAATACACTCATGGCATCTTGGACCACACTACAAACCAATCGCTTCTCACCAAATAGGGTCTTTTCTACATTCAATTCCATAAAAATGGTACCCTCTGTCTCTCAGAAATTCAAACTCAAAATGCAATGGTCACATGCACCTCGCGGCATTTAAGCCTTTTAACCATTTGCCCCAAGCTGCACAGCCATGCGGTCACAAACCTAACCGCCATAGAAAATGAGCTCCAAAATATGCTTGGTCACATGATCACATGATCTGGAAATGGGTTATGCGAACATGCGACAACCCGCTATCCACTTGCCTTCTCTTAACTATCGACGCCACCACTTGCCACAATAGGGTTTGTCACATGTTTGCAAGCTGAGAAACTAGCCTACATGAACATGTGACAAGCTGCAAACATGAAACTTGCCAGCCATCAAAACACCACCGAGAAACCCCACCTAGGCCCACGTTCAAATCCACCATCCCGCCAGCATAGACCAACCAGAAACTGCCATGACACCACCTGCCAGTGAGACCACCGAGCAAATAAAGATGGGCCCTAGGGATGCATGGCACCTTGTCACATGATCACATAGCCCATAAATGGGCTATGCGAACATGCGACCACTCGCCAACCTCAGCCGATGTAATTTCCACCACAACCACCACCGCACTACCATGGACATGTGTCGACCGGTCGCATGATCGCATAGCCAAAAACTGAGCTATGTGATCATGTGATAGCCAACCTAAAGCCACCACATCACCACCACTACAACTGTCATCGCATCCGCTAACTAACTGCAACCAGCACCACTCTACCGATGGGCCCCAGGGACACGTGGTAAGCAGTCACATGATTGCATAGTGAAAAACTAGGCTATGCGACCATGTGATAGCCAATCATAGGCTGCCACATGTCCACCTCTACCTGCCACTACACAAAGATAACACCACTGCCCGCCAACCAATAGGACACCGCCACCACATCTGGAAGATGCCCCATCACCTGCAACTAGGCCCCAGGGACACGTGGCAAGTGGTCACATGATCGCATAGCCAAAAACTGGGCTATGCGATCATGTGATAGCCAATCGTAGGCTACCACATCACCACCTTGGACCACCAAATAGAGACCATTATCACGAAGAGCCAAGACCCATGCAGACAGATGGCAAGCGGTCGCATGATCACATGTCAGAAAAGTCTGACATGCGGCCATGCAACAGCCAATAAAGATATGCCATCTATCACCCCTCTGACACCAGGCCTACCAAATAGAAGCAATGCTAGAATAGACAAAATCGATGGTAGGCGCATGATTGCATGGGGAAAGAATATTCCATGCGATCACACGCTGACTGTTGATCTCCTCCCTCTGGCCCCACATCATCGCACTTGTGCACTTAAGATAAAGAACAAGGAGAGCTGGCAGAAAAGAAGACATGCAAGGTCGAAAACACATAGGGTTTTCAAAGAAAGATCGAAAACATAGAACTTTAACATGACACAAAGGTAAACCAGTAAGCTAAAAATATCGAAAGTTTTTATGCAGGCCAAAAATGTCAAAAATATCATGAATTTTTGAAAACACAGTGGGTTTTCGACACTATGGCAGATTTTAAAATTTGCTTCCCACGAACCTTGAAACTCAAAAAAATTTCTGGGCTTTGTGAATTAGGAGATGCAGTTTGGACTGAAGCAAGGCGACAATAATAAAGAGCACAAGGCAGGACACTTGACAAACACTTGCAGGGGAGAGGCCAACTTCATGAGATTTTTCAATGATTAGAAAATTGGCCTAACAGTGGCTCTAGCTGGGGATGCATGCCTCCTGTAGGCATGGCAAAGATTCAAAATCATTGGGAGAGTAGACCAACCACTGGATAAAAATAGGGAACCCAAAAACTGGCAACCAAACAAGGAAAGGAAACACATGGTAGAAAAGGGAAAGACTATACAAAGATCTATAGTATTTACAACCAGCCTCAAGGCCCCAAAATTATGATCAATACTTGCCTCTATCAAACAAGTTTTCATCTCCACACATCAGAGACAAACTAAAAATTTTGCATCCATGTGACAGAACACAATTATATCCACTTTTCAAAAGCTTAAAACAAAGATTGCTGGCACATTCCTCATGAGGGCTGGAAAGGTAATCATACCAATTCTAAAAATGTTGTGGCACATACATGTTGCAGTCAAAAAGGGAAATGCTGAAGGAGCTGCAAGATGAACCATCCTTAATCCTGTCAACAAACCTAGGAATTCTACCATCCACATGGAAAGAAAAACACTGTAGCTCTATCAAACTGTCATTGCAATCGCTACTAGATCCATTCATGCCAAAAATTTGCACCTCCAAGGAGAAGATACATTGATCTTCATGCAAACACTAAGGGGACTCATCATATGGGACATCATCATTAAACATAGGAGCACTCTGCATCATGTCAGGATCTGACAAAACCAAAAAATTTTGATAGGTGGGAAGAGAAACATCAACCTATTCATGAGATGGTGAAGCTTGAATAGCTGAGAGACCATCCTTCCATGGCCTAGTAACAGATTCAGAATCCGAAAAGGATTCAAAATCTATACAATTATCCCAACTAGTACTCAGTACCACATCAGGGACACTTGCATTACTTGAAGATGAACAAACACTGATGACTTCATCATCTAATATATCATACTATACCTAGTTTCCATCTAGTAGTGGTGGGGCAAAAAAAGAATTAGAGGCACACATGTCAAAGTCAAATCCTATTGACTCATGTTCCATATCAAAATCAATGTGTGCTGGATGTAAGAATCAGAGCCATCACCCCTTGAATATCTGAGATATTCACAAGATAATAAATCTAAAATTTGTTCACTGTGAAGTGAACAGCTGTCCTCAAGAACATCATCTTCTACCATACAATCATCAGTAGTACCTTGATCAATCCAGTCCTCTTCTTCATCTGACTGATTGCATAAACTTTCTACCCCATATAGAGAAAAGGCATCACCTTCATGACTACAAGAAAGAGTGTCAACACCTGACACATCTCCTTCATAAATTTCATCATTCTCAATAACAGCACCACTAAGCAAAGCCCCAAGTGCATCCTCAAGTTCAAAATCAGCATCACCAAGTACCCAATCCCTGATACATCCATAATACTCTTCCCACAAGGCATTTGACCAACTAGTTGACTCAGGAAAACAAAGTTTCAAGAATAAACCAATGAAGTCAAATTCAGGGAACTCAACATCCTCAGGAAGCTCATCATATACTTCACAAAATCTATCATAGAACAAGGATATGGATAAATCCTTTCTACACCCCACCTTCAAACTGACTAATCTTATGCAATCCCTAAGGATGCCTTGGTCTAATAATGCAAGCTCTTAATTCAACTTATCCATTAAACTTAATCTAATACTTTCACATAATTTTGCCAAACTGCAACTGAAAACTTGAAGTATGCTAACCTCTGCTCACACCTTATCCTTCTTTTAGTGCTTGACCACTTTATAAGAAACATTTAAAACTTGAAAAATACCTAGGAAAATCTTGCAGCAGAAGACCTTTGGCTGGAAGGCAGGGTAGATCTTGGGCTCACCTTGAAGCTCCATCAGATAACTTTGTCATGCAGAGCTGCAACCTCCTTGAGAGGAAAATGTTTTACTATTTCTTCTTCCAACCAGCACAAAGCTACACTAGGTATACACACTATTTATCAAAAAGAACACTGATCAAACAAAGAAAATCAGAGCCAGCACTCACAACTATGTGAAAAAAATTTACAAATGCTTTATTTTGTATCTGACTCTTTTCTAGACTCTCCCCAGCAGAGTCACCATTTTTTTGGTGACTTGGATGGGCCAAACCAATCTGGTCAAAAGATATGATATTGTAAAATTTTTTACCATAACCAGAGCTCCTCAATAGGTTTTCTTTATATTCTCCCTAGCAAAGTCACCATTTTGTTGGTGTCCGAAAACTCTTATACACAAATGGCTGCCAATATACCTTGAGACTGATATTAGGACTGGTTAAATCCAAAAGTGAAAGCTCTGTAAGGCAATTGGACCAACTATAGGGTCTTAATATGCCCTTTTCTGCTTCTGGCACTACAAAACCAAGGAGGGTGCACCTAATCTAGACAAAATTCAAACTCACTACACACCCTATACTTCTGAATTCATAAAGCAGATCATAGTAAAGGATTGCTAAATGCTAACCAGGCATTCATTGAATCAACTCTACTATGCAAGACAAAATGGTCTTGTGACCTCAAAACTATGAGAGATTACAGGATTGGAAATATTAAATATAATTGGGTTTCCTGCAGGATGCAGTCAACTATGCAACACTTTGCATCAGCACAGGGATACTAACTCAAGATCAGTGTCTTATCCATTGGGCATCACACCTAAAGTGAACCTAGAACACAAAGACAACTACTAGATTCATCTAATAATCTAAGCCATAAACACAGTTAAACATCTCTTACACTACTTACAAGTATCCTTACTGATTGGACCAAATGAACCTATGCTTCACTCAAGGACTTTTAACCTGATTCTAAACCAAGGCTGAGAGATGAAACACATGCATAAGCAACCAAATGCAGTGAGCCAAAAAACTCAGAATTCATTAAGAGCAACTAAAGGAGAGATCCAAGACTGAGAAACTGTATTAAGTATGTGGATTCAAATCCTTGCATTACAAGTTCATTCAGAAAACACCATAGACAATATGCAAAAGATACCTGAGGTTTTTCCCAAAAATGTTGATATAACCACTAGAACTGACAAAAAATTTAGAACTTCTAGACAGTCAAAAATTTGACCATTTATACCACTGGTTACCTTGGAATCCTAAACCAGTAGGATGCAACAAGCTACGGGTAACCAGGGTTAAGACTTCAACCACCCAACCAATAGTAAAATTTTAAAATTCAAAAGCCCCTGTAGAAAGCCTCAAACAACAAAGTTTTCCCATCACCGCATGACAAAACACCCCTATAATACACTCATGGAATCTTGGACCACACTGCAAACCAATCGCTTCTCACCAAACAGGGTCTTTTCTGCATTCAATTCCATAAAAATGGTACCCCCTGTCTCTCAGAAATTTAAACTCAAAATGCAACGGTCACATGCACCTCACGGGCTTTAAGCCTTTTAACCATTTGCCCCCAGCTATGCAACTGCACGGTCACAAACCTAACTGCCACAGGAAACAGGCTCCAAAATATGCTTGGTCACATGATCGCATAATCTAAAAAATAGGTTATCCAAACATGCGATAGCCCGCTATCCACTTGCCTTCTCATAATTGTCGACACCGCCACTTGCCACAACAGGGTTTGTCGCATGTTCACAAGCTGAGAAACTGGCCTATGCGAACATGCAACAAGCCGCAAACATGCAACCTATCGGCCGTCAAAATACCACTGAGAAACCCCACCTGGGCCCACGTTCAAATCCACCATCCCGCCAACACAGACCAACCAAAAACTGCCACGACACCACCTACCAGCGAGACCACCAAGAAAATATAGATGGGCCCTAGGGACATGTGGTACCTTGTCACATGATCGCATAGCCTAAAAATAGGCTATGCGAACATGCAACCACCCGCCAACCTCAGCCAACATAACCACCACCACAACCGCAAGGGGTATCACAACCGCCACCATAGCCATGGACACGTGTCAACCGGTCACATGATCACATAGCCAAAAACTAGGCTATGCGATCATGCGATAGCCAACGCAAAGCTGCCACATCACCACCACCACAACCGTCACCGCATCCGCTAACTGACTGCAACCAGCACCACTCTGCCGATGGGCCCCAGGGACACATGGAAAGTGGTCCCATGATTGCATAGCCAAAAGCAGGGCAATGTGACCATGCGATAGCCAATCAGAGGCTGCCACATGTCCACCTCTACCTACCACCACACGAAGATAACACCACCACCCACCCACCAATAGGACACCGCCACCGCATCTGAAAGATACCCCATACCCTGCAACTGGGCCCCAGGGACATGTGGAAAGTGATTACATGATCGCATACTTAATAACTGAGCTATGCGATCATGCGATAGCCAATCGCAGGCTGCCACATCACCACCTCAGACCACCAAAAAACAACCATTATCATGAAGAGCTGAGACCCATGTGGACAGATGGCAAGCGATCGCATGATCGCATGTTAGAAAAGTCTAACATGCGGCCATGCGAGAGCCAATAAGGATATGCCATCTGTCACCTCTCTGACACCGAGCCCACTAAATAGAAGCAATGTTGGAACAGACAAAATTGACGGTAGGTGCATGATTGCATGGGGAAAGAATATTCCATGCGATCACACGCTGACCATTGATCTCCTCCCTCTAGCCCCACATCGTCACACTTGAACACTTAAGACAAAGAACAAGGAGAGCTGGCCAAAAAAAAGTCATGCAAGGTCAAAAACACATAGGGTTTTCGGAGAAAGATCGAAAACATACAGAACTTTCAACATGACACAAAGGTAAACCAGGAAGCCAAAAACATCGAGGGTTTTTATGCAGGCCAAAAATGTTGAAAACATCATGGATTTTTGTAAACACAGTGGGTTTTCAACACAGTGGAAGATTTTAAAATTTGCTTCCCGCAGACCTTGAAACTTGAAAAACTTTCTAGGCTTTGTGAATTAGGAGACGCAATTTGGACTGAAGCAAGGCAACAACAATAAAGAGCATAAGGCAGGACACTTGACAAACACTTGCAGGGGAGAGGCTAGCTTCACGAGATTTTGCAATGACTAGAAAATTGGCCTAAAAGGACTGAAGTTCAGATTCATGTTCAAGGTATGCTATCTCTGATATGCTAATAGCATGCTACAGACTTAGAAGAGGTCATTTTTCTACATATCTGGTGACTCCAGAAAGTCTATTGGTTTCAAAGGCCAAGTGCTGGTTTGTTTATTGGTTTCATATGCCAAGTCTTTTCAAAGATACTAGTCTAGTATCAAAACAAGGGCCTGTGGTGAATGAACTTTTATTTGAAGAGGAGGAGAAAAAATCTAAGGTATCAGTGCAGAGTGATGACTATGGTGAAATGGAGCAGCAAGATGGGGAGGTGGAGATTGATGCCCAGCCTGAGCTCTTGGCTGGTTTTCTTGATGAGCTCCCCCTCTTTGTTGATGATGAAGAAGAGACCATGCCATTACCTATGGCTGAAGATCAATCAGAACAACAGGTTCATCATCAATAGGAGGTTGATTCTATGATGGATGCATTGTCCTTGTTGGATGAGTTGCTTGGTTTTGATGAGTAGGGTGATAAAGATGTGATCATAGCCACCTCTTTGAAGTTGCAGCAACTAGAAGAGATTGATCCCGAGGATATGCTGATTCATGAGCTTGATCTTATCTTTGAGGAGGAGACTTCCCAATGTGCAAAGGATAACCAGAGCCTTGACCAAGATTATTTGGGAAGCATCACAGGTGGCTTGTGTATGGAGCCTAATTGTGAAGAGCCGGTCATTCCTAGAGATCTTCAATATTTTGACAACTTTGATGACCTCTTGGCTAGTTTAAAAGAGGAGGATGATAGTCCCCTGACTATAGATGATGAGTTGACCTAGCTATCCATGATGGAGAGCAACCATGAAGAAGAAACCAACAAGGAAAGTCCTACCTTTAGACTTTCAAGAGGTTGCCCCATCAGATACTTGGCCCAAAAAGAGTTCACTGAGACACCTCCATATGATCTATTTGAGGTGAGTGAACTTGATCTTGTTTTTGTAGAGGTAGTGCATCCTCATATGCCAAATTTTTATGTGCCTCACATCCTTGTAGCTATCCTCATAAGTCCAATGCAAAATATCCTAATGAGGAAGGATAGCTACTTTTCACAACCAGTGAATGGTTTTTTTTAACCAAGTTTATGCACTAGTTAGTTTAGGTTAGGTTAGTTTTCCTGCTTCCTTCTAGTTTTCTAGCTTAGTTTCCTATTTTCCAAGAAGTCCTCGAGCACAGTCTGGTTCGGTTTTGTCTTTGTCAAAGTTTTTGTGTTCTTCAGATTGACACTGTGCTCAATGGATATGTCAAGATCACTGGTCTAATGTCTAACAGGCTGACATCCCATAGAAGTCACCAAAATGTTGCCCAAAATTTCCTATTTTGCAAATTTGGCCAAGTTTCTAGGTCTCTATTTTTATCCCGCCCTGCTGCAACTTGTTTTCACTTGTGAAGTAGATCCTCAAATTTTTATGTTTTGCACTCTAAACCCCATGATCTTCAATGTGTCACCATGCTTCAATTCAAATTGCACATGCTAAATCACAAAGCCCTCATACATTTTCAAGTTTGAATGGTTGCAGGAAATGCTCAGGTCACAATTTTCCAAAATGTTCAGTGTCGAAAACCCTCTATATTTTTTATCTTCACCCTGAAAGCCCAGTGTGTTTATGACCTTCACTCTGGAAACACTCTGTGTTTTTGACCCCTCATGTTTTGCACTTCTTCCTCTAGCGGCATTCATTTCATAAGCGCACAATTCTAACAAGTGGGGCCCAGTGGTTGTTTTCAAAGAATGCTAGCGGTCTGTCGCATGATCACATAGCCCCTTTTTAGGCTATGTGAACATACGACAAACTATTAGGTATGCTAATAAGGGCCTGCAGTTTGGTGACATGCCTGCATTTCATTGGTCGGTTGGTGACAAGGTTTTACAGTGGGCTTGGGATGCAAGTGTGGTAAAGATCGGCGGTGGTCACATGTTCACATGGGATCTTTCGACCCCATGCGATCATGCGACAACCATCCAATGGAGCAGTCTGTGGGTCTAGGTTGTAGTTTGGTGGCGATGGAAAGAGCTCTACGGTGGTCGTAAGATCTCATGGGATCTTCCGACCCCATGAGATCTTGCACCTGCTGTCTGATTGGAATCTTAGTTTGCAGGAGGGCCCGAGGTTGGTAAAGCAGAGCACGGTTGCGTGGTTAGGGGTTTCACATGGTCACTAGATGGAACTGGGGTTAACAAAAACATTATATGACTTGGCAACTAAAGGAAGGTGAACCTGAGGTGAAGCCTAGGGTTAGATTTGCAGTCAAATCTTGGGCGCTATTTTTTGCCAGCAGTTTGAATTTTTGGTGGACCCGAGGTATCTTGTGGCAGTGACTAGCAGATTCTAAAGGCTTGTCACATGATCACATGAAGCCTTTTGGGCTCATGTGATCATGCGACCAACGTTCAAATTCAGGTGGTGCAACTTTTTGGTGGGCTTTCTTCTCCAGAGGATGTTGCAAAGCGGCGGGGTAGCTCGGAATTGATTTCTGAGGACATTTTCTAGTTGTGAGCATGATGATAGATGATCTAGTTGATGGTGCCATGGATTTTGTAGGGTACCAGTTAGCATTCATGTCAAGACTTTTGTGCAAAAAGGTAGTTGAATCTAGGTTGTTGTGGCTGCAGGATGATTTCAGTACAGGGATGGGCACGCAACCTAAAGTCTGATAAGCCATGATATTGCAGAGACATATTCATGATCAGACTTAGCATTAATTCTCAGGGTCCCTAGGGTTTGTTATTATATTGTAAAATATGTAACCTTGGTTAATTTTTTATTCCTGCCTGCGCGCAGTTGACGGATGTATATAATGTTTTTTTAGAGCTTGTAGAGCTCAGAGTTTGCATTTTGTAAAAAGAGTTTTTCTCTTTCTTGGAGTTATTTGTGGCATTTTTTCTGCCCTCTGACTTTTACAGTCTATAACCTTTCATTGAAGTTGCAGGTTCAATAGAGGCTATCTGTGGCATTGGTTCTGCCCCCTGGTCTTTCACTTGTCTGCATTTCTCTTATTTGAATATGATATGATGGCTTTGTTAGAGAAACCTCAGAGTTCCAGAGCCCTTCTTTCTTTCATCTCACATGTGTACTATTGTGTATGATCTGATTGGATTGAGTTTGTGGGTATAGTTCAGCCCCCTATCTTTCTATCTCATTCCTGTACCCTTTTGCTGAAGAGAACATTTTCTTGTAGGTCATAGTTTGTCTTATGTTCAAGCCCCTCTATGAAATACTTTTGCAAGCCTGTTTAGAAAGATTGTGTCCTATTAGATCTAAGATCTTTCATGCTGATGTTGTCAGTGTATTATGTTCATTTCAATTCAGTGCATCACCTAGTAGGATAGTTTGCTTTCAGTCATTTCCCTTTCATGCACTCCTTCTACCCCTTTCCCTTCAAAGTTTACTTTCCTATCTAAGAGAAAACTAAGGTGATAATCCAAGAGGAACCAGCCTAGAACCTGGAGGTTTCATCTCGGTTAGCAAAGGTCCCACAACCTTGAGATGATCCCCATGTTATACTGAGTTATCAAGACCAAGAGAGCTTGAAACAAAGGTGCAAACTCAGTGTATAACAATATGCAGATGAAAGAAGGTGAAAACATTGTGCAATATACAAACAGACTAAAAGAGGTAGTACATGGTATTAGATCATCTAGTAGAGTTATTGACAATGAAACAATAATAAGGTAGATTCTCAAAAATTTGTTGTCAGTTTATGTGATCAAGATCTTTGCAATTCATGAAACATGGGCTACATCCAACCTCACCCTTGACACTCTAATCGGTAAGCTTACAACCTTTGAATTGAATAACTTTGACAACAGTTTTGTACCTTCTATTGAATCTACTTTCATGTCTTCTTTGAAGATTGGTAAGTCAAGTACCAGGAATGATAAGAATAATGATAGTGATAGTAATACAGATGATGAACTTGATGATCTTGAAGCTCTTATGGCCAGAAGATTACCCAAAGGTAAGGGAAGGTATAGAGGCAAGTTACCTCTGGCATGTTTTAATTGTAAGGAATTTGGCCACATCGCTGCTAGATGTTCGAATAAGAAAGATGATGATAGATCCAAAGAATGATTTGAAGGAAGCTATGGGAGAAGAGTCAATAGAGGCTACTGATACAACAATAGAGACAACTGGGATAGCTATGAAAAAGGGAAAAAGGTATGTTACATAGCCAAAGAATTTGAATCTGAATATGACACTGATGATGATGTAGAAGTAGTATTTGTTGCTATGAAGGATGATTCAAAGGAAGAAGAGAAACATGAAGAGATAGCACTAATCTCTAAAGTAAGCAGAAATGATACATGGATCATAGACAATGGCTGTACACATCATATGACTGGTGATATAGAGAAATTTGATCTGGTTGATGAATATGATGGTGGATCTATTAGAATGGGAAATGATGCACCTTGTATAGTGAGAGGTAAAGGTTCACTGATGATTAATGATAGAATAAAATGTGAGTATGCATACTGGGTAGATGGACTGAACTACAATTTGTTAAGTGTGGCACAATTGAACAACTCAGGTCACCGACTTGCTTTTGAGAGAAAAAAAGTAAGAATCTATGATGATGAAGGAATACTTGTTGGAACTAGTACACAATCTAGAGGTAATCTATTTTATCTTGATATTGATTAGTCTTCTTGTTTATTAATGAAAGATGAAGATGCATGGTTGTGGCATAAGAGGTTATGTCATGTGAATTTTGATAACATGATCAAGATCAGTAAGAAGAAAAGAGTTAGAGGGTTTCCTAACTTGTCAAAAATGGATCATGCTATGTGCCATGAATGTGAGAAAGGTAAGATGACTAAGTCTAGTTTTAAAAGCAAAGACTACTCAAAAAGAAGATACTTGAGTTGGTTCATACCAACCTATGTGGTCCTATGAGAACTCAAAGCTATTATGGTGATAGATACTTTATTCTTTTTGTTGATGACTATACTAGACTGATGACTATTATGTTCCTGAAAGAGAAATCTGAAGCTTTTAAGATGTTGAAATGGTATAAGGCAAAGGCAGAAAAAGAAACTAAAAAAGAAATTAAATGCTTAAGATCTGATAAAGGAGGTGAATTTATTTCTGATAAATTTACTAATTTCTATAATGAGAATGGTATTAAGAGATAGGTCTCTACAGCGAGGACACCTCAGGAGAATGGGATTGCTAAAAGAAGGAATAGGTCAATCATTGACTGTGCTAGAACAATAATGCTACAAAAGAATATTTCTCAGACATATTAGAGGGAAGCTATCAGCATAGCTGTATATGTGCTTAACCGAGTACAACTGAAGAAGGACACCAATTGGACACCTTATGAGCTATGGTTTAGACACAAACCTACTATAAGTTATTTGAAGATTTTTGGAAGAAAATGTTTTATTATAAAAGATGAGAGAAATGGGAAATTTGATTCTAAAGGTGATGATAGAATATTCTTAAGATATTCTACTAAGAGTAAAGCATACAAATGTTTAAATAAGGTTACAAATAAGATGATTGAAAGTAATAATGTCCATGTTGATGACTATGATGACATGAACACAAAAGAAAGGAACTGGGATACTATGGTAGATTCACTTACATTGAACTTTCTAACTATCTACTGAAGTCGCAACCTATGATAACCAGTCAGCAAGAAAATAACCCCGAGGAACAGGAAAGGGAAACCGATGAACAAGATGGTGCTACCGAGAAAGCACATGAACCTAAACAGGATGAACAAGAAAGAAGAAACTGAGTACTAGCTAGTTTTGTCAGAAGACATCACCCCGAGACACAAATTATTAGAAACAGACAAGCTGGAATGTAGACAAGAAGCAAAACAAGACAAGGTAGATGTCTAGTTTGTGAATTTGAACCACAAAATGTGAAAGTTGCATTAGAAAATGAAGAATGGGTTAATGCAATGAAGGAGGAAATAGAAAGAATAGAGAAAAAAAAAACTTGGTCCTTAGTACCCCGACCTAAAGATAAGAATGTTATCAGTACTAAATGGATATTCAGAAACAAACTGAATGAAAATGGTGAAGTAACAAGAAATAAAGCAAAATTGGTATGCAAGGGATATGCACAGGAAGAAGGCATTGATTATGGTGAGACGTTTTCACCTGTTGCTAGATTGGAAGGAGTTAGAATGTTACTTGCATATGCTACACACAAGAAATTTAAGGTTTATCAAATGGATGTGAAATCAACATTTCTGAATGGTATACTTGAAGAAGAGGTCTACATAGAACAACTTGAAGGATTCATTGATCCAGACAATAGAAACATGGAATGTAGATTACACAAAGCTTTATATGGTTTGAAGCAAGCACCAAGAGCATGGTATGAAAGACTGCATGCTTACTTGTTAAGTATTGGATTTGTAAGAACTAGTGAAAACAACAATTTGTACATGAAAGGTGATACTGATCACACTATTATTATTGCTGAAATTTTTGTCGATGATATTATTTTTGGAGGTCAAGATCATGTATGTAAATCTTTTGTTGATGACATGAGGAATGAGTTTGAAATGTCTATGTTTGGAGAGATTAAATTCTTTCTCAAATTACAAGTGATTTAGCAGAGTGATGGGATATTCATCACATAGTCCAAGTACATAAAGGAATTCTTGAAGACATTTGGCATGGACGATGCTAAACCTGTGGATACACAGATGGCTACTAGAAGTAAATTGACAAAGGAAGATGAAACTACAGAGGTAAACTAGACACTTTACCGATCCATGATTGGTAAGCTCGTGTATGTAGTTCACAGTAGACCAGATATAGCACATGCTATGGGAATTGTTGCTATATATTCTACTAATCCTAGAGAATCACACATGATTGATACTAAAAGGATCTTAAGATATCTGAAAAAGATAGAGGATTATAGATTATGGTATCCTAAGGAATGAAAGTTTGAGTTGAAGGTTTATACTGATGTTGATTGGGCTGGAAATGTGGATTGCAAAAAAAGTACCACTGGAGGAGCATTTTTCTTTAGTGAAAGACTTGTAACCTAGACAAGTAAAAACTAGGCTTGTATTTCTCACTCTACAGCTAAATTAGAGTATGTTGCTGCTAATAATAATTGCTCAAATATTGCATATATCAAACAAGTGTTGGAAGGAATGAATGAGGTAATCACTGACCCGGTGATGATATACTATGACAACACAAGTGCAATTAATATTTCAAAGAATCTTGTGATGCACTCTAAGATAAAGTATATATCAATTAAGTATCACTACTTAAGAGAACAAGTGCAAGAGAAGCAAGTAAAGTTAGAATTTATTACGTCTAAAGAACAACTTGCAGACATTTTTACAAAGCCTCTACCAAAGGACTCATTTAAATACTTGAGGACTAGACTTGGGGTACGTCACCTATCTATCAATCACTAATGTGATCTGGATGTTGCATCAGCCTAATCTTATCAGAAGATCATTCGTGTTGATGCAACATAGTTCACACTTTGGATTTTGTTCAAGGTTGTGACTAAGTTTGAAGAACTAAAACAAATTGGGATATCAGTATACTAAGATACAGAGGAAGTAATGGACAATAAAGAGCTACTTAGCTACTACAGAGCTGATTATTTATTTGTTTCTTTGGCATTGTTGTCAACGGGAGAGATAAATAATATGAAAAAGAAAAGGAGATATGCACCGATGAGAACTATCTAAGGGAGAGATAATCTGAAAGGAACTTGAGAACTAAAAAGGTTATATCTACAGAATGACAAAGTTGTATTTTATAATGTTGTTTCGTAACATAGTGATTAAACATATTAATGTTGTATGAGCTGCAAAGCATTTGATCACAAAGTTGTAGAATACATGTTTGGTATGTGTATGGTAGATTTCATATTATTTGAGTTGCCATCAATGCCAAAGGGAGAAATTGATGATCTACAACTGATTTAGAACCTGAATGAAGAATCTATAATTTAAGATTACTAAGGAGTTGATGATTAGATATGCAAGATGATTAAATTAATATTATGTTGTCCTTTATGTCAACTAGCTTAACAATACTTATCTTGTAAGTTACTAAAATGACACATCTGAAGGAAGGTGAAAGAGATGAAGAACAAAAATATCTACATGAGGAAGATGTATATGATAGATGAGGATAAGGAATACAATGAGTAACTTGTTGATAAGTCTATGACTTGATGAAATTAACTTTATTATGTTGCATTCATCTATGATGAAGAATAGAGCTGAAAGACACAAAGTAGTGTTTTCGGTAAATAAAGTATTTTAGTATACACCGACGAAGTGTAGTGTATACCAACCGCAGTGTTAACCGTGCTTGTGTTCACTGACATATTTCTTTGTTAACCGAGCAAAATAGAAAGGAATTAAATGATGAATTTAGCCGATAAAGTGTATGAAATTGAGGTAACAGATAAGGTTTGTTATGAAGATTGATGACTAACATAAATCAACAAGGATCTAATGGAGTAGATTGAAATGTGTTACTAACACATTAGTTGAGGAAGCTTAAAGTGGAAAAATCTATGAACATGATTAAGTGGCAAAATGTGGAGGAAAAGAAAATGATTTACTTGTCTATATAAGAGACATTGATTTCATTATTGAAAAGAGCTAGAAGAAGAAGATACTGCAGAATTATTGCATGGAGAATTTTTCATGCATTCTGATCATACTTGTTAATAATAACCGAGCTACAAAACAATTACCGAGCTATAGAGAGTAATTATCGATGAATAGTAAGTTGATATAATATTGAATCTGAAGTGTTATATTGATCATAAATATTTGAATGAGCTAAACATTGATCTGTAAACTGCAAACTAAAGTTTCTTTAAGGTAGATCATGTACTGTTACATATTTAACCATTGTACACAGTCAAATCTCTTAATTGAGAGGACTATGAAAGTCTTTTGATCGTTCATTCATAGAGTGAACATGGTTATCCTGTCAACCCCAAAGTGACTATTGGTTGGACGATAACTTCTGGTCTAAAATCCTCTAACAAGGTCACACCTAGCAGTGTGTTTGTAACCTTTGATAGGGTTGGGTCTTCACGGACCTCACTTCAGAAGAGTGAACAATTTTGGGTTGTCAGTCCCAGGTGGTTTTTCCCTTCACAGGGTTTCCACATTAAATCTATTGTGTTATGTGTTTATTGTGATATTTATTTCTTATCATACTTTGCATATTACATGTTAGATCTAATCGGTAAATATTATAAAGGTTAGACTGACAATCGGTAAAAACATAGACAGTGAAAGTATTATATGTTTACCGAGTAGTAGTAGTAGAATTGTTTTGGATTGTACATTTTGAATTGTAGGACACTAGATAACTGATTCACCACCCTCTCAGTTATTCTAGCAATATATATATATATATATATATATATATATATATATATATATATATATATATATATATATATATATATATATATATATATATATATATATATATATATATATATATATATATATATATATATATATATATATATATATATATATATTGTAGACACCTAAAAATCTTTTAGAAAATAAAGTATTTTTATTTTTTTTTAAATTCCTGATGACATCATCATTTGTTAATTAATTATTTATTTTATTTATTTATTTATTTTAATGTCATTAAATCCCTTTATCTTAATTAAAAATATTTAATTAAGAAATCCCTCCCAAAAATGTTTAAATCTTATTTAAACATTATTCTCCTTATTTATTAATTATTTAATTAATAAATTGACCAAAAATCCCAAAATAAATAATTTATTTATTTTTTGACCAAAACTTGGCCAATTTCCTTAAGACCACTAACCTCTTCCAGAATCTTCTAATCCTTCTTTAATTTTGATTAAAGGCTAATCCCATCTTTTCTAACCCTAATCTCAACTCAAAATATTTAATTAAGATTAAATATTTAATTTTCATATTTATTAAATATATTTTAATAAATATTCCCAAAACCAAAAGCCTTTGGAATGAATAAACATTTATTCCATAAAACCTAAGAAAACTCTAGACTCTTCTAGAAACTTCTCAACCCAACCTCTCTACTCATCCTAATCCTAAAATCCCTTAATCCTAATCTTAATCCTCCCCCTAACCTTGTCACATTCCCTAAACAAGGTTAGCCAACTCCTAAGCTTGACCCAAAGTCAACAAACTTCTAGAGGCTTCTCTTACATGCATTGAAGGCATTTAAGGCCTCCTTATCCCTCTTACATGCATTTATGGTGCATTTAAGAAGCCCCTCACCCCTTTCTTACACCCTTTGACCTTAGGCACATTTCCCAAATTGTGCACATTCCTCCTATCTTTCAACCGAATCCCCTTATGACACTTGTCACAAGGAGATAACCCTTCCCCTAATGAGCCTCAAACTCATTAAAGCTTTTGAGATAAATAAATCTTTATTTATCTCCTAAATTCCATATTTATCCTTAGAAAGCCTAGACTCTTCTAGAAAGTCTTCATCCTCATCCAAAGCCTAGACTCTTCTAGAAAGTCTTCATCCTTATCCCCTTGACTCAACCCCTAACCTTACCTCAAACTCTAACCTATCCTCCTAACCCAAGCCCTTAGGAAATCCTATAAATACTCCTCCTTCCAAGAGAAAATTATTAGCTTAGTTTTTATCATTTACTGCATTGTTATCATGAGTATTTTTAGCTAGATCATCTTAGCATACATCTTAATTGTTAGATTTCTTCATGTTTTTCATGTTTTCTAACACATCTTAGAATAGCTTAATGGATTAATCTTAGTTCATATTTCAAGCTTTTCTCATCATTTATGCATCACCATAAATCCCTCTCCATGCATTTGAGAGCACACCCACATCCCTCTAATTGAAGCAAATCAAACATTTGCTCTATAGCACTTGTTTTTAGCAACAATTTTGAGGTGGCTTTGGTTTTGTTTTCATGTCTTATGCTATTTTTTAGTTCATGAACATGTTAGATTAGTCTAATGTTTGAATGTTTTAGCCTTTCAAGACAGGTAACAGGTTCAAAATCATAGTCTACATTCTGGTACGCCCGGTGGGACCCACTTCACAGATTCTTTGCAAACATTTTGATTTTTCAAGCTTATAGGTGGACGAAGCACTTTGAATTCTTCTTCCTCTTCTTGTCTATATTCTTCTTCTATTCTATTTACTTCTTTTTCTTCGTCTTGTAGGATCATGGCAAATTTTTCTAAAAAAAAAAAACAAAACAAAAAAAATGTTTAAGGAAGCAAAATCATACACACCTTGTTTAGTGCTTAAAATGAATCCCCAAATCATTGTTGAATGCATTAAGGACTAAAATTTTCAAAATTTGTTCTAACAAACAAGAAAAATTAATCAAAGCATTTGCATCCTTGCAACATCAAGGTTTTAGATGCATTCATGCAAAAATTAGGAACACTTGAAAGCTTTGGGTACTTAAAAAAAATCTCAAATTTGGATCTTAAAATCTAAAATGGGTTCCGAAAATCAGTCCTAGAAATTCTAACATCTTTTTGTGGCAAAGTCTTGAATGTTTTTCCAATTCATGCATCAAACTAAATCTAGGAACTTTGCCTTGGGGTCTAAAAAAAAAAAAGTCAAAACAAAATCTTGAATGAAACTAAAGGAATGAACTTAGGTCCTAAAGTGTCATTTTCATTTTGAAAATCAAACACAATCTTGGATGATCTAAATTGGAAAGAAAAGAATCCTTATTCCTTCCTTGTTGTATTTCAGTTCAAAAAAACTCAATCTTGAATGATCTAAGGTTAAAACAAAGCACTTTCAAAGTTCTAAATCAACACGCTCACTCAATCTTGAATGCTCAAAGGAAAGAACTTGCAAACGCTCAAATCGTTTATCTTTTGGAGAAAGAACAAATCAAACCTTAAGCACTTGTGTCTTCAATTTCAAAGGTTTTTTTTTCAAACATCACTTAATCAATTTGAAAAAAAAAAAGAACAACTTGCTTGATGTGCATCTAGGAGCTTTACATTTTTTGTATAATCCTTGTTAAAGTAAGCAACGTAGAACATTTGAACTTGGACAAGTTCACTTGTTCTACTTTTAGCGAGGCTTGTCCAGAGAGAAAAGTGCTTTCTCCTTGGAGAATGACCTCAAACCGGTATCCCCCCCAACCGATATATAAATAAAGTGAAGGCAAAAAGTACTCACTTATATCTCCTAATCCATGGGCATTTTGTGCCAAATGCAAATGTCTGGGGAAAGGTAAATATTCCTCCCCCAGCGTTGTTGGCTAGGCTCTTAAGTGAGTCACAGGCGGTCAGCATAACTGGGTATGGAGACTCCACGGAACTATTAAAAACTTGATAAAATAGAGGCTACCCTATCTACATCTGAAAGTATCAAAATCCTTGTGCAAGGACAGATTCCAAGGGGTTTATCGGGTCGCCTCAAGATTACTCACCATTTGTATTCCCTTCTAGGGGGTACCAAGCTGTGGGCAAGTGATTTTGATACTCACCTTCCTTAGGTAGATTTGCTTGAAGTGCATGACAGTCAAATACTCTGTGAAAACACTTGTTGGAACATACACTTTCAAAAGCTTTATCAGAGTCAGTCATCTTGCTTGTATCCCACAAGGTTGCTTTGTCCCTTGCGAAGATTGCTTTTTCAAAAATCTTTGTTGAAATCTATCCTTTGCCATTGGAAAACATCAAACTGATCTACAACTTGGTTCAAAGATACTCAAAATAGCCATGTCAGTCCAAATCCTCCCAAAATCTAGAAAATGTCCAAAGCTTTCAGAATCTCAAAACATGGTCTTGCAGTCATATTCAATCCAGTCTTGTCATCCTTTCCTCATATCTTAGGTTAGTAGAGTCATCTTGGTCATCCCCCATCCCCTTGTCTGTCTTCCTCTAGAGTCAGTCTTCTTCCAATCTTAGGCCAAATCCAATCCTAGTATGATCCTGTCAGTCATTCCAATCTGAGTCTTAGTCTTCCAATCCATCTTCATCCTTCATTCCTATCTGACTCATCCACAAGTCAGCATGTCTCAAAACTATTATGATGAGTTTGGTTATTATGTCTCTCCCCTCAATCCATCCTATCCCAAAGATGATGAAAGCCTTGTAGATCACGATGCATATTTTGAAAATCTTAGCAAGTTTGCTCCAAACATCCCCTAGCATCCAATCATTCCTCCAAAATATCCTATCATGCCTCCACGCTTATCCACTAGCACTCCCTTTCATGTCCTCAGCAAGGCAAATCCATTATCTTATCCACCCACACCTTATCCCTATCTTAAACCTACACATCCTCCATATGCATCCTACATACCTCCATCTCCTGCTATGGTCATATCCCAATCACCACCATCCCTTCGAAACACTTCACGCTACTTCCCTTATCTAAAACCTCCATCCACTCATCCTCCAAATCACCCCCAAATCCAAAATTCTAGTCTTCCCATCCTTTATCCGAACCCTTCATCTACTTATCCTCCAAATCATTCTCAAAACCAAAAACCAAGTCTTCCAATCCTTTCTCCCAACCCACCATCCTCTAACTCCTCGTCAACACCATCATCCCCTCAAGAAAGTTCAAAATCTTCCACCCCACCTTCATTTGAGGACCATCCAAGCTCCCCATCTTCTACACATTCTAAACCCTCACCTCCTCCAAACCGAAAGTCTCCAAGGAGTTTCACAAGGAAGCCAATAACAAATCCCACTCCTAAAGTTGAAGATCCAAGCCATCTCAAACCTCCATGTGAAGCCATCATTGAAGATGCCCATCCATCACTCCCATCTTTCATCTATCTTTCATACATTGACCCTCTTCCATCTCCTAGCATCATTGAGTCCCTTCCATCTAAAGTCTCCATCCAATCCCCACCAACATCACCTCCTCCTAGCATTATCCAAAGCACATCCAGTGAGCCCCATGAGTTCACCCTTCTTCCTGCCATCATAGCTGCAGAATCTTCCATCCTTCCATCCACCCCCTCTGAAGAGTCCATCCATACATCCCCCATCACTCTATCCACACAAAACCTACCATGTCAAGATCTTTCCCAAAAGCATGTTGAAATACTCACAGAAGAAAATCAAGATCAAATCCCTTCACTTCCCCCATCACATGTTCTATTGCTTCCATCACCCCCAATCCAAAATCCTACAACCTCAATTCCTCCAATCCAAGATCCTATCATCCCCATTTCTCCATCTGAAGATCCATTACCATCCCCCAATCCCAGTCAAAATCCCACCATCCTATCCTCTCCTCTTGAGGATCTTCCAATCCAAACTGTCCCACAACCATCACTCTATCCTCTTGGATCACTTACTTTTGTCAAAGGTAGTCCACTTGAAGCAGAAGAAATTAGTTTCATATCTTCCATCAGGGAACCCAAAATTGGATTTTTATCATATTCCCCAAGTCAGAAATATCCTTGTTTGGATAAAATGCTCAAGAAATGGAATTATCAAGGCAAAGGCCTAGGATCCATGAACAAGGAAATCTGGAGCCTATCCAAGACAAGAAACATCCAAAGTTATGTGGCATTGGTCACACATCAGAAGAAGACACTTCCTCCAGAAATGTTGGTACAACTAAAGCTAAATTCAAGCATCCTTCCAAACCCACCATCACATCTTCCAAGGCATACAATGCTATTCCTCCTCCTCCATCATTACAGCCCAGGGCAACCTATCACATTCCTCCATCCTCCAAATCCATTTTGGGTCCCTATGTCCCAAAATCTACTAGTACATATCATTCACATGCCAAATCCATTTTGGGCCCTTACATCCCAAAATATCATCCCCCATCTTATCCTACTCAGACCTTCATCCAAAATCCAAGCATCCCTAGTCAAGATCAACAAAGGCATATTCCCACATATCCTATCTACCAATCTCCTTTCATCTCTCCATCCATATTTCCTCCATCCCACACATCTCCTCATATTCACTCTGATGCTCCCCACAATTTGGATGCCATATCCAATATGAATAAAGGGACATATCCACAAAGATCTAAGGATTGCCATGTCCAATCTAAACGACATGGTCAACCAAAGCAAAATCCAATCAAGCAATCCAATGCATCCCAATGGCCACAAAGGCCTAGCAAAGCACAAGCAAAATCCACTACATGGCCACAAAGGCCCAGTAATGAAAAAGCAAAATCTGATGCATACCAATGGCCACAAAGGCCCACCAAAGCTAAAGCAAAAATGATGTGGATCCCAAAGCAAAAAGATGTAATGCATCTAAAAGAAACATCTACAATGGCATCCAAAGTTGCTAATCCCCCAGCTATTCAGTCTTCTCCTCCATCTCCTAAATCTATTTTGGGTCCCAAAGATTCAAAATCTCTTAGTGTAAATCCTCCATCACATTCACCTCTATCTTCCACGTCCTATCCGCTTCATCCACCTTCCTCACAACATGTGCCAATGTTGGTCCTGATAGCATCTCCCTATCATGATCACTTTCCATCTTTCCATCCAAACAATTTCTACCACCATATATCCCATCTACCCCATCCAATCTGTGCTTTTGCATAAATTCCTCCATCCTGACAAAGTTGTACCAACATCCAAGCACATCAGAAAGATCAGTGAAGAAAGTCAGTGACAAATCAGAGAAATCAGCAGGTCAGCAAAATCAGAAAACGTCAACAACAAGTTAGAAGATTAGTAAAGAAAGATAGCAACACATCAAAAATATTAGAAGGTCAGCATCTAATTAGTGAAAAATTAGAAAATCCATAAAAATTGGAAAAAATCAAGAGAAAAGTAAAAAAAAAAAAAAAGAAAAGAAAAAGAGAAAAACATTCGTCCTATGGTCAAAACTTGGCAATTCAAGCACCTTGGACAAGTACCATGGTGAAAACCTGGCAAATAGGCATCATGCGTAGGCTTCCCCCCCAATTCCTTTTTGTAGTTGGGGGCCATTCCCTTCTATCACCTCTTATCCAACATCTCCTCCATCCCATTTGTCTCTCGCTTTCATCCTCCTTTTTGGATCTTGATGACAAAACAAAGACTACTAGGTATACATGCTTTTGGGCACCTTCTTGTCATCCATCACACTTTTTAGCTACATATCCTCTATCCAATCCATTCATCCTATCTTCCATCTACCTTCCTCATCCTCTTGTTGGCAGTTCTTCCATCCAATCGTACCCCATGCCTCTGAAAATACATGAACTATCCTAAGCAGGGGGCATCTTATTCCTTGGTAACATATTCCTTGGAGACTATCTTTCATCTAAAATCTTTCATCTCCCAAATCCTTAAGCAAGTCTGCCATCCAATCTCCCCAAGCATTCCTCTATCCAATCCTCAAGAAAATCTGTCATCCAAGTCTCCTAAGCAGTTCCTCCATCCAAATCCAAATCTTCCTCCATCCAAATCTCCTAGCAGTTCCATCATCCTCATCCTAAGCATTTCTTCCATCTTTTCATCACCCAGTATCTTCCCTTGTCATTGGTATCTAGCTATAGGCTACCTTTCATGCAATCCAATGCCATTTATCCCTATCCAAACATTCCTAGCAGTCTTCTAGCAATCTTCCAATCCTCTCCACATCCTCTAGCTATCCAACATCCAAGATCAAGCCAACCAATCCAATCACATCCTTAGTCTTGTAGCTAGCCTTGATCTCAATCCAATCATCATCATTGGGATATGTCCTTCCCAAATCTATGTCATTTCAGGACACATCATCCATCACCAGTCCATCTTGTCCTTCCAGCACAACTAGGGCATTATCTTGCATATCTTTGGAGTTTTCAGTTTCATCCCAAGGTTCTTTGTACATCCTAATCCTGAGTCTTGTACCATAGCATCAGTCGTGTCTCCACCTAAACTCATTTGTACATATGTGTCTTTAGGACCCATCCTTTGTGTCCGGCATCCCTTGTCGTTGTCTTGTTGTACATATCCTTGTTAGTCCTGCAGTAATATCTGATAAAAAATCTTGTCCTACCCAACCTCGCACTTCAACAACATCAATTGTCAACTATCCTTGATCATCATGACCATCTTTGAACTTCATCATTTTCCAATCAGCAACACAACATTCTCCCCATCAGCATCGAGTCTGCATAGATGTATGCTTCTGTTTTGTCTGACCTAAGCCTAATCATGGGTCCCCTCAGTTGTATCCTCCCTGTCTGACTTAATCTTCCACCAAGCACACCAGGTCCGTGTCGATGTATCCTTCCACACGTTCAGACCAATCTTCCCACCATCAATCAAATCAAATCTCTCTCCTTGGCAAAGGTTGTCTTTTGGAGTTATCATTTTGGCCTTGGATTTTGTCCTTTGGGTCTTGTTAATCTTTTACAGCTTCTCGTTGTTCTCTACTCAAAGTCGCCACGATCCTTTATATCATGGTGCGCTGCGAATGAGGATAATCTGGGGCAAGGTCTTTTGATCTTTTACTTCTGCCTGTGAGTCAGTTGTGTGTTTGTGGTTTCTTCAGCATCATTTCCACCATGCTTCCTCTTGGGTTCATGCGTGATGATGGGGCAACCTTGCATGTCTTTTTAGCATCGGTCCTATGCAACACTGGTGACAAGGCCTCGTGATCCCAATATCCTTGGTAGGTCTCTAGCATTGCTATATTAAACTAGGTTGTGCTCTCTAAAAGATCTAAAGCATGGAGCTTCCCCAAATCTCTTGCATCTTGCATCATATAGATTAATCTTGCATCCTCATATAGTTGCATCCTGCATTTTGCATTCCATCTCATCTTGCATTCACCCATCTTTTCTCTTGGAAGCTTGGTAATTTATCTCCCCTACTTCCTCAGTCATTCCTTCTCTGTTTCCTTTCGAGAAAATTTCACAATGTTTATTCCTTGTGTTATTTTTTCGAGGGGGCACAATCCCTTATTCTTCTAAATTCTAGCCTTGGGCATCTTATTTTCTTGTCTTTGAAGCCATGCCACTTGCGGCATCGCATCAAAGAGGGGCAAAATGTAGACACCTAAAAATCCTTTAGAAAACAAAGTATTTTTATTTTTTGAAAAATCCCTGATGACATCATCATTTGTTAATTAATTATTTATTTAATTAATTAATTTATTTTTATGTCATTAAATCCCTTTATCTTAATTAAAAATATTTAATTAAGAAATCCCTCCCAAAAATGTTTAAATCTTATTTAAACATTATTCTCCTTATTTATTAATTATTTAATTAATAAATTGATCAAACATCTTAAAATAAATAATTTATTTATTTTTTGACCAAAACTTGGCCTATTTCCTTAAGACCACTAACCTCTTCCAGAATCTTCTAATCCTTCTTTAATTTCGATTAAAGGCTAATCCCATCTTTTCTAACCCTAATCTCAACTCAAAATATTTAATTAAGATTAAATATTTAATTTTCATATTTATTAAATATATTTTAATAAATATTCCCAAAACCAAAAGCCTTTGGAATGAATAAACATTTATTCCATAAAACCTAAGAAAACTCTAGACTCTTCTAGAAACTTCTCAACCCAACCTCTTCACCCATCCTAATCCTAAAATCCCCTAATCCTAATCCTAATCCTCCCCCTAACCTTGTCACATTCCCTAAACAAGGTTAGCCAACTCCTAAGCTTGACCCAAAGTCAACAAACTTCTAGAGGCTTCTCTTACATGCATTGAAGGCATTTAAGGCCTCCTTATCCCTCTTACATGCATTTATGGTGCATTTAAGAAGCCCCTCACCCCTTTCTTACACCCTTTGACCTTAGGCACATTTCTGAAATTGTGCACATTCCTCCCATCTTTCAACCCAATCCCCTTATGACACTTGTCACAAGGAGATAACCCTTCCCCTAATGAGCTTCAAACTCATTAAAGCTTTTGAGATAAATAAATTTTTATTTATCTCCTAAATTCCATATTTATCCTTAGAAAGCCTAGACTCTTCTAGAAAGTCTTCATCCTCATCCAAAGCCTAGACTCTTCTAGAAAGTCTTCATCCTTATCCCCTTGACTCAACCCCTAACCTTACCCCAAAATCTAACCTATCCTCCTAACCCAAGCCCTTAGGAAATCCTATAAATACTCCTCCTTCCAAGAGCAAATTATTAGCTTAGTTTTTATCATTTATTGCATTGTTATCATGAGCATTTTTAGTTAGATCATCTTAGCATACATCTTAATTGTTAGATTTCTTCATGTTTTTCATGTTTTCTAACACATCTTAGAATAGCTTAATGGATTAATCTTAGTTCATATTTCAATCTTTTCTCATCATTTATGCATCACCATAAATCCCTCTCCATGCATTTGAGAGCACACCCACATCCCTCTAATTGAAGCAAATCAAACATTTGCTCTATAGCACTTGTTTTTAGCAACAATTTTGAGGTGGCTTTGGTTTTGTTTTCATGTCTTATGCTATTTTTTAGTTCATGAACATGTTAGATTAGTCTAATGTTTGAATGTTTCAGCCTTTCAAGATAGGTAACAGGTTCAAAATCATAGTCTACATATATACATACATATACATATATATATATATATATATATATATATATATATATATATATATATATACATATACATATACATATACATATACATATACATATACATATACATATACATATACATATACATATACATATACATATACATATACATATACATATACATATACATATACATATATGTATATTGTTGGAAATGAATGCAAAGTATTTTGGCAGTCATTCTGTAGTAGTTGTTGTTGCATTCATGACTTGGATTGTCATTGATGTCAACACAATGATATTCTAGATATTACCAGGAAAGTAGGTACAATTTTGTTTTACACACATGTTGTATTGTAGATTGGATTTTGCGCAGTTGATGGTATTTTCTTTGGTGTGTTATTAACCTATGGTTAATAGCGCAAAAAGAAATTCATTCATTTGTGAGAGTTATGAGCATTTTGGTGAAAGTAGTGTTTAGACAGTGTTTCTGTGAATCGATGTTCAGAAATCGGAGGATATCTCTTAGCTAGGATGGAATCTAATTTTGTGCAGTTAAAGGGATGTTGGAGACTCATTAATGATGATGTGGTTCACAATGCAAACTTTGAGGATATGTTTGGAGAAAATTACAGTATCTGGAAGCTGATAGTTTTATGTGAATTTTGTGTGTAGTGTGTAGAATTTATTATTTTGTAATTGAGGACCGACTCATTTGTAATTATTTGAGTTTGGTATATAAGAAGGAATGTTTTCCTTGTTGTAATGAGTACTATGAAGATTGAGATGCGAATATATGCATGAAGTGAAGAAAAGAGCTAATTCAGTGATGAAGGAAGACTTGTGAGTACAGAGATCTGGAATTGTGATCTTTTGTAGCAGAGAGTGCGGTTTTGGCATAGTGTTAAGGAGGTAATATATTTCATATTATTCTATTGAATAATTCTAAGATCTTTTGGACAGTGGGTTTAGAGATCTTTTCTTGAAGCTGTTTGGGCAGTGCGTCCTTCTGTCTTCCATAAACTCTTAACCAGGTTAGAATCTTTTAACAGGGATTCAAAATCTCCTAACAGGGATTTATATGTACTGAATGTATTTCATAAGACTTCTAACAGGGTCCATCCTCTAACAAGAAACTTTTATATTAGTGCATCATTTTGTGGGCATCATTCCCACTAGGGTTTACTCTTTTCAAGAGGTTCCCTAGTCAACATATCTTGTGTTATTCTGCAATTGTGTATGATTATCTTTCTATGGTTGATCAGTACATTGATTAAAATTTTTAAATCAGTTGAATGCATAAATTATCTGATAACTGATTGACCCCCCCCCCCCTCTCAGTTATCTTAGGGATCTTTACTTTCTAACAATTGGTATCAGAGCAGCAAGTCCTTGAAAGAAAAGTTTAACAACTTAAGGAGATCCATCATGAATTTCAGAAAAGAAAGCCCTAAGTTTGATGGAGTAAATTTTGACAGCTGGAAAGAAAATATGAAGACACATCTATTATGTTTAGGACCAAGTTATTGGTTGATTACGAAGAATGAGAAGACTATCATTGAGGAAGACAATCTAGAGGCAGGAACTAAAGATGAACTAGATCTATTCATGTGTAACATACTTGCAAGAGAAGCACTTTTGTCAGCACTACCCAAGAATGAATATAGTCAGGTAAGATGTTTGAAAACATCTCATGCAATTTGGAAAGCTTTACATTCTACTTTTGAAGGTGATGAACATGCAAAGAAGGCTAGATTATATAATTAGATTTGTGCATTTGAAGATATCAGAATGATGGAAGATGGATCTATTAGAAGCTATATTGGTAGGATGTCTAAGATTGTAACAAGAATAAAGTCTTATGGAGGTGATAAGATAGAGAATGAAGTGATATGGAAAATTCTAAGAACTTTGACACCAGTATTCAAGTAGACAACGCAGATGATTGAACAAGTGATACCTTGTACATCAAACTTTTCAAGAGAGACTCTTCTTGGAAGATTAGAAACAGCAGAGATGAACTTGAGCTTATTAGGAGAGCTACCTAGAATGGAAAAAACATTCAGTGCTCTTAACATTAGACCTACAAGAAGTACTAGTGTGAATGGAGATTATGCCAACAGTAGAAGATCTGAGGAAGATAAGAAGATTGAAGAAGGTATTGCATTACTTGTAAAAAGAGAACTAGATGGTAAGAAAATCTTTAAATGTTGGACTTGTCAAGAATATGGTCATTTTGCATCTAAATGTCCTAAAAGAGTTAAGAATTATAGAAGCAACTTTAAACCTAGGAGATCTAAAGAATGTTATTATGCAAATGATGAAGATCTTGAAGCAGGAATTGAAAAACATTTAAGTGATAGTGATAATGATAACTTTGAGGAAATAGGATTTGTATCAATTAAAGAAGAAAGTTCTAAATCTGATAAAAGGGAAGAAAAAGTATTATTTTCACAAGTTGAAAAGAAATCTAATTGGATTATAGACAGTGGTTGTTAACATCATATGACTGGAGATAAAAGAAAGTTTGTTAAGTTAGATAATTATGATGGATGAATTGTTAGGGTTGGTAACAATGCACCTTGTTTGATTAAGGTATAGGATCTATTACTCTTGATGGAAAGACTAACACTGATGATGTTTACTATGTTGATGGACTGAGACATAATCTACTAAGTGTTGGACAATTGGCTGATAAGGGTTATCAAGTTTGGTTTTCTGAGAAAACTTGTGTGATAAAAGATAAAGATGGAAATCTGATTGGAAAAGGATCCAGAACCAGAGGTAATATATTTCAGTTGAAAGCTACTGAGATGACATGTTTGATAACTAGGATTGATGACACTTGGTTATGGCATAAAAGGTTTTTTCATATAAACTTTGATAATATTGTCAAGGTGAGCACTACACTTGTGGTAAGAGATTTACCTAGAATTATGAAACCTACTAACATGATTTGCAAAGAATGTATGATGGCAAAGCAGAAAAGGAGTTCATTTCCCAACAAGAAGTTCACATCAACAGAGAAGCTGGAGATTGTTCATACAGACTTGAGTGGTCCTACTAGGACTAGAGGATTCTATGGTGAAAGGTATTTTATGATTCTTGTTGATGATTTTACAAGAATGATGTGGATTGCATTTTTGAAAGAAAAATATGAAGCATTTGATAAATTTAAGATCATGAAAAGAAAAATTGAGAATGAATCTGGAATGAAGATTAAGTGTCTAAGATCTGATAGAGGTGGTGAATTTACATCTAGAGAGTTTAACACCTTTTGTGAAATGAATGGTATTAAGAGACAACTTTCAGCCCCTAGAACACCAGAACAAAATGGTATTGCAGAAAGAAGGAACAGGTCAATAACTGAAGTAGCAAGAGCTATGTTATTTGAAAATGATTTGGCTAAGACTTTTTGGAGAGAAGTAGTGAACACAGTAGTATACACTATGAATAGAGTACAAATCAGAGCAGATACAAACAAGACACCTTATGAATTATGGTTTGGACATACACCCTCAGTTAAGTATTTTAGAATTTTTTGAAGTAAATGTTATATAAAAAGAGATGATGATATAGGAAATTTTGATCCTAGAAGTGATGAAGGAATATTTCTTGGATATTCTTTAAAAAGAAAAGCATATAGATGTTATAACAAAAGAACTAAGACTATTGTTGAAAGTGCAAATGTAAAAGTTGATGAGAAGTTTAAAATTCAGGAAAGAATGCTTGATTATGAATCTGATGGAGAAGCACAACCTCAGCCTAACATTGAAAATGAAGAATTATTTTTTCAAACTAACAGTGATTTGCTGAATGAAAGTCATACTGAAGAAAATAGAGAAGAAAGTAGAGAAGAAAATAGAGAAGAAAGCAGAGAAGAAAGTAGAGAAGAATCTACAGTTAGAATAAGATCAGTAACTATGACACCTAACACGTATACTTCAAGACATCACCCTATTGAGCAAGTTATTGGAAGTTTAGATAGAGGAGTTTTGACTTGAAATAAGGTACATTTATGTTTGATTTCTCAAATTGAACCTAAGACTACTAATGAAGCTTGTGAAGATGAACATTGGATTAATGCTATGAAAGAAGAACTAGAGTAGATTGAAAAAAATAAGACATGGGAATTGGTCCCTAGACCTGAAGACAAGAATGTGATTGGAACAAAGTGGGTATTCAAAAACAAGATGAATGAACAAGGAGAAGTGATAAGAAACAAAGCAAGATTGGTATGTAAAGGATATTCACAACAAGAAGGAATTGACTATGAAGAAACTTTTGCACCTATGGCCAGACTTGAAGCAGTGAGAATGTTTCTAGCATATGCAACTTACAAGAAATTCAGAGTGTATCAGATGGATGTGAAGTCAGCATTTTTGAATGGTGAATTGGAAGAAGTCTACATTGAGCAGCCTGAAGGTTTTCCTTTGACACAAGAAGGAGATATGGTATGTAAGTTAAATAAATCTTTATATGGATTAAAACAAGCACCTAGAACCTGGTATGAAAGATTGGATAAGTATTTATTGAAATTGGGATTTATAAAAGGAACAAAAGATAGTAACTTATACACAAGAAATTGAGAATGGTTTGTTGGTTATAGTTATATTTGTTGATGATATTATCTTTGGAGGAGAAGAAAAAGCTAGTGAAAATTTGCAGATGAAATGAAGACTGAATTTGAGATGAGCATGATTGGAGAAATGAAATATTTTTTGGGATTATAGATAACACAAAGCAAGGAAGGTATATTTGTAAGTCAGACTAAGTATTTGAATGACTTATTGAAAATCTTTGGAATGGAAGATTCTAAACCTGTCGGAACACCTATGGTAACCGGACATAAGTTATTTAACAAAGATGAGACACCAGCAGTTGAGCAAAAAAAGTACAGATCTATAATTGAAGGATTGTAGTACTTGACACATACAAGACCTGATATAGCACATTCAGTGGGGATTGTAGCAAGATTTCAAGTAGAACCTAGAGAATCACATTATGTAATAGTAAAGAGGATACTGAGATATCTGAAAGGAACAATGGATTATGGATTATGGTATAAGAATTCTGATGATTTTACTTTATGTGCCTATACTGATGCAGATTGGGGAGGCAGTGTTGATGACAAGAAAAGCACTAGTGGTGGAGCCTTTTTTCTTGGAGGAAAATTTGTCTCTTGGCTAAGTAAGAAGCAAAATTGTACTTCACAAAGCACAGCAGAAGCAGAATATGTTGCAGTAGAAAATAATTGTAATCAGATTATTTGGATGAAGCAGATGTTGAAGGATATTGGAATAAAGTTTGATGAGCTTGTTGTTATACATTGTGATAACACCAGTACAGTGAGTATGTCAAAAAATCTTGTTTTACATTCTAAGAGTAAACATATTGAGATCAAGTATCATGTTGTAAGAGAGAAAGTTGTAGAAAAAGAAGTAAGATTGGAGTACATAAGTACAAAGGAGCAGATAACAGATATATTTACAAAGCCTTTACCTAAGGATACATTTGTGTATCTAAGAGGTATGCTTGGGGTTATGCCCCAACCTATTTTTGAGAATTGATGCAGATGATTACATCCGTCTAGTGGTATATGATCCCTATCTTTCTTCTGGATTGGATGTTGGAACTTCCTCTATGGGGGAGTTTATGAGCTGAGTCATGAGGACTCTTGTTATTGTATTTTTCTGAAAAGTGTCTTTTGACATTAATTTGTTGTTGACTTAGTGATAAAATTTCTATCATTGATGTCAATGGGGGAGAGATATACATGAAAAACATTGTGGATTGTATGAGAGAGATGAATAGGAAAACGAAGCAAGATTTAATTTGATATTTTGCAGTGATGTTGCAGTATTGGATTTTTGGAACATTGGATGTTTTTCATCTATGTTGCCATCAATGTCAATGGGGGAGATTGTTAGGAATCAATGCAAATTATTTTGGCAGTAATTCTATAGCAGTTATTGTTGCATTCATGACTTGGATTGTCATTGATGTCAACACAGTGATATTCTGGATATTAGCAGGAAAGTAGGTACAATTTTGTTTTGCACACATGTTGTATTATAGATTGGCTTTTGCATAGTTTATGGTATGTTCTTTGGTGTTTTATTAACCTATGGTTAACAACACAAAAATAAATTCATTCATTTGTGAGAGTTATGAGCGTTTTGGTGAAAGCAGTGTTTAGACAGTGTTTCTGTGAAATGATGTTCAGAAATCGGAGGATATCTCTTAGCTGGGATGGAATCTGATTTTGTGCAGTTAAAGGGATGTTTGAGACTCATTAATGATGATGTGGTTCATAGCATAAACTTCGAGGATATGTTTGGAGAAAGTTACAATATTTGGAAGCCGACAGTTTTATGTGAATTTTGTGTGTAGCGTGTAGAATTTATTATTTTGTAATTGAGGACTGACTCATTTGTAATTATTTGAGTTTGGTATATAAGAAGGAATGTTTTCCTTGTTGTAATGAGTACTATGAAGATTGAGATGCGAATATATGCATGAAGTGAAGAAAAGAGCTAATTCAATGATGAAGGAAAACTTGTGAGTACAGAGATCTGGAATTGTGATCTTGTGTAGCAGAGAGTGCGCTTTTGGCATAGTGTGAAGGAGGTAATATATTTCATATTATTCTGTTGAATAATTCTAAGATCTTTTGGACAGTGGGTTCAGAGATCTTGCCTTGAAGCTGTTTGGGCAGTGGGTCCTTCTGTCTTCCATAAACTGTTAACCGGGTTAGAATCTTTTAACAGGGATTCAAAATCTCCTAACAAGGATTTATATGTACTAAATGTATTTCATAAGACTCCTAACAGGTTCTATCCTCTAACAAGTAACTTTCATATTAGTGCATCATTTTGTGGGCATCATTCCCACCAGGGTTTACTCTTTTCAAGAGGTTCCCTAGTCAACATATCTTGTGTTATTGTGAAATTGTGTATGATTATCTTTCTATGGTTGATCAGTACATTGATTGCATTGTTTAAAGTAGTGGAATGGATAAATTATCTGATAACTGATTCACCCCCCCCTCTCAGTTATCTTGGGGATCTTTACTTTCTAACATATGTATGTATGTATGTATGTATGTATGTGTGTGTGTGTGTATATATATATACATACATACATACATACATACATACATACATACATACATATATATATATATACACACACACACACATACATACATACATACATACATACATACATACATACATATATGTATTTATATGTATATATATATACACACATATATATAAATGTGTATACACATATGTATGTGTATATATTAATAAAAAAATATAATTTAATAATAAATTTTTCAAAATAACAATGAAATTTTTCAAAAAAATCCCAAATCTTTCACTGTCACTGAAACCCTTTTGCTGCAGAAGGAACTCCATTACCCCTATCAAAATCACATAGTGGGGTTCCACCTATGACAAACCCGCATATATGGGGGGTTTCAATCAAAATGCCTTTCTTAAGCGGTTTGGATCGGAATCCCCTGCTTAAGGGATTTCGATTGAAAGCCACCGAGATCAAATAAAATAATAATTAAAGGGGGTTTAGATCAAATCCCACCGAGATCAAATAAAATAATAATTAAATGGGTTTTCGATTGAAACCCCCTCTAATCCAAATTTCAATCAAATCTCTTTGAGTTTCATTCAAAACTATTTTTCAGTTCCGATCAAAACCATCTTTTGATCAGAACCCCCCATTTTTGGCTTTTTCCTGAAATGGAGGAAATCATTCATCCGAAAAATTGCAACCCATTATTGTGGGTTCACCTAATGAGATAATCAAGAAATGCTATATATTAAAATAGAGATTATACTTTATCTTTCTATTTATAGAATAATGATGAAGTTAAGGTATTTCTAGTGATGCATAATTTTATTGCTCATAGTGAGGCACATTTTTATAGCCAATGAGGCTTTGTCAGTGAAATGTCCACAAAAGTAGCCAGTGAGGCTATGTAAACAATAATTTTTTATCATGCTAGTGAGGCATTTTACCATGTGCTTTTTCATCCTTGTGAAGGTATCCCGCTCATGAAAAATATTTTATTATGATTCTCTTGTGGTTCATGTGATTGTCATGTTTCTTGTTACAATTACTTCACTTCTCTACTTCATGACATTTGAGATTTTAATGTTTTAATGACCTTCTCTCGGTTGCCACATTTGAATACATTCTAGTAATTTAACACCTAATTATGACAAAGAATTCATATGTTTAGAAAACTATTTGACTTGAAGTTGATTATTAAAAAACTGATTCACCCCTATATTTTGAGTGTTTTCCTTTAACAAACACATCCTTCAAAGGTGGCATAAATCATATTAATGTGTAGATAAACATTAAAGAAAGTTAACTAGTTGGCGCAAAAACATTCTCCAATGCACATAACTTCTATGTAAGAGAATTTGGTTCTTATTGGCGTAATTCAAGAAAGTTATTTTAGTTAACTTTGGAAATCTCTCCATTCAACACTTAATAGCCTATTAGAAAACCTCCTAAATAAATAGGAAATCACATTGTTTTGGAGATGATCGATAATGCTAACTTCTTAACACCTAGAGAATACTAGTAGATTAAGCTCCACCTCCTTATAGATTTAGAGTAACTGCTTTGGTTTGGGTCAGGCATAGCCCTCTTTTTGTTATATATTATTTTATTCATATTTTTTCCAATCATACTTTTTTGAGCTCTTTAAAAATTAAGTTGAAATTCCTCTTCTTATAATTTATTTGTAGTTCCTATGTTTGTCAAGTGTCTATATTTTAATGATTCAAACCTATTTTTTTTCTACTAAAGATTATTTTTTCCTTCAAAAGAAATACCACAAGTTAAATTAAAAAAAGGAACTTGTTGAAGATGAGGAACAATTTATATTTTTTAAAAATCCTTAGTAATGCATCATTTCCCACATCCAATATGTTTTAGTCCCCTATTTATTAATAACACTCTATTATACTTTCTATTGATCCTTAAAGAGAATAGAAATATAATTATAGTTATGTCCTTTATGATTTTTCATTTTGTTGATCCTTAAGAGGGAAACTAAAGCAATATATACTTTAACTTCCAATATATTGTTAACTTGGAGCTTGGATCTATATCTTTGTATATTCTTAACTTTTATCATTAATAAAATCTATTTAGTGACTTTTTCCATTTAAAAAAAATGTATGACAATATATTTCCCTTCATAAGGATGACTTTCATTGTGACACTCATATTATATATGTGGATAAGTTGTTTTGATTTCCTTCTTTAACAAGTTTATGGTAAATACAACTATCTGAGCTACATTTTTAAGTAAAAAAAAGTATATTTGGAATAAATCCATTTAACAAGTTATAATTTTTTTAGTTAAAACATGAGGCTTAATATATTGTAAGACCTTTAGAGCCTCAATATCATTTCAAGAAAAAAATAAATTTCATGCACTATTGATAGTTTTGAATATAATAAAAATTATTGAGAATCATTGTTTTCATGTGTGAAATTATTGCCTTTTAACCACATATAATAAGCAACATATTAAGCCTAGATATTTTTTGTCAACTTTGAGTGTTAGAATAACTAAGAGGGGGGTGAATTAGTTAGATCAGTTATCCTACAGTCCCAAATACAAAGATGTAACACTTAAAACAATTCCAATAAATTCTGCAGCTCGGTAACATAAACTATTAAACTATCTGTGTCTTTTACCGATTGCTAGTTAATTAACTCACTATGATTACCGACCAAATCAAATATGTAGTATGTAAATTATGACAATAAAACAATCATCACAAAAACACATAACATAATGATTTAATGTGGAAACCCTGCTAAGGGAAAATCCACCTCAGACTGGCAACCCAAAATAATTTTCACTCTTCTAAAGTGAGCTTAGTGAAGAGCCAACCCTATTAAAGGTTACAAACACACTGTTAGGTGTGACCTTGTTAGATGATTTAAGACTAACAATTAAATTTTGACCAAAATTCACTATGGGGTCAATAAGATAACAATGTACATTCCTTAAATGACATAGGGGCATAACATAAGATGGTTAAGTCCACTCAGTTAGGAGATTTTCTGTATCAATGGTTAAACTGAAACAGTAGTTGATCTGATTACAATACAACTTAATTTATAGATTTTTAGATCTATTGTAAGCCCATACAAATCCTCTAATCAATATTTCAATTCACTTCCTCAACTTCCTATTATGCTCTCTGACACTCAGTACTATTCTGCAGTTCAGTTCTTCTTCGACCAGTCTAATCAGGCATGCATGAAACTGTATTCATGCAAAATCTCTGCAATCTTCCTTCTTCTGGCATAGTTTCTATAAAGAAACTAATATCTCTTATATAGATAGATAGATCATTTTCATATCAACCATTAGATTTTTCCACTTATTCTTCTTTGTTGATTTTTCCTCTTAAACCTTCCTCAGTAGTTGTGTCAATAACAAGTTTCAATTCCATCCTTTAGATCTTCTTCGAATTTTGTCAGTCGTGGATCTTATAACAAACTTTATCCTCAATCTCAAAATAACAACAATTTACTAGTCATCATATTCAGTCAGCTAAACTAAGCATTTAATACTCTCATCCAAACTTGGTTAACAAAAAATTGCATCGACAAACACAAGCTCAGTTAATACTATCACTAGGTATACACTACACTGGCTCGGTGTATACTGAAGTGCTTCATTTACCAACCACATTGCCTTGTATAATTTTGCTTCCTCCTTCATAATAGATTAATGCAACATAATCAAGTCAACAATATGAGATCATAGACTCATTAATAAGCTACCTAAAGTATTCCTTATCCTCATCTGTCATATCCATCTCTCTCCATGTAGATATCTGAGTTCTTCATCTATTCTCTCCTTTATGCATATGTTTCAATGTTTGTAACTCACATGATAAGTACTATCAAAACTAGTTGACATCAATGACAACATAATGAATGATTTAATTATCTTACATATCATTTCAGTAACTGAGTGATCTCTAATCACTAATCTTGAAATCATTCAGGTATTCAATCAATTGTAGTTGATCAATCTCTCCCTTTGGAATTGATGGCAACACAAGCAATATGGAAATATGCCATGCACATACCAAATATGTATTCTACAACTATGAAAGTAAATTTTGTAGCTCAGTAAGCTCTCCCTAGCTTGATATTTAATATGTTTAATCACTATGTTACATAAAATCATTACAAGTGTAGACTCTCCTCTGCAGATTTGTTATTTTCGGCTCTCAAATTATCTCTCCCTTAGATAGATGTTTCATATTCGATCCTTCTCTCCTCATTGTTTATCTCTTCCTTTGATAACAATGCCAAAGAAAAACATAAAACATATAGCTCTGCAATAGCCAAGTAACTCTCTGTTGTTTCAGTGTAGACAATGTATCTTTGTATACTGATATGCAAATCTCTTTTCTAGCTCCTCAAATCTTTCACAACCTTAGACATGATCCAAAGTGTGAGCTATGTTGCATCAACATGAATTATCTTTTGATAAGATTATGCTAATGAAACCTCTAGATCACATTAGTGACTGGTAGACAGGGGAAAGACTCCAAGTCTAGTCCTCAAGTACTCAAAAGTGTGATTCGGTAGAGGCTTGGTAAAAATATCAGTAAGTTTCTCCTTTGATGTAACATATTCCAGTTTGAATTGATTCTCCTTTACTTTTTCTCTTAAGTAGTGATACTTAATTGATATATGCTTTGTCTTTGAATGCATAACATGATTCTTAGAAATATTTATGGCACTAGTGTTGTCACAGTATATAATCACTGACTCAGTGATTACCTCATTCACCCCTTCCAAAACTTGTTTGATATAAGAAATGTTTGAACAGTTTGTAGCAGGAGAAAAATACTCTACTTTAGTAGTAGACTAAGAAATAAAAGGTTGTTTCTTACTTGTTCAAGTTACAAGTCTTTCACCAAATAAAAATGCTCCTCTAGTTGTGCTCTTTCTATCATCTATATTTCCAATCCAATCTACGTCAGTGTAAACTCTTAGTTCAAATTTTCCTTACTTACAATACCATAAACCATAATCCTCTATTTTCTTTAGGTATCTTAAGATTCTTTTCACTACAACCATATGTAAATCCTTTGGATTGGCAAAGAATCTAGCCACAATCCCCAATGTGTGTGCTATATCAGGCCTACTATGTACTACCTACATCAGTTTACCAATCATAAATCAGTACAATGTCTAATTTACCTCTGTAGATTCATCATCTTTTGTTAATTTGTAGCCTATGACCATTATTGTTCCTACTAGTTTAGCATCTTCCATGCCAAATGTTCTCAATACTTCCTTTATGTACTTTGATAGTGTGATGAAAATTCCATCATTTTACTGAATAATCTGAAAGCCTAGAAAGAATTTAATCTCTCCAAACATTGACATTTCAAATTCATTTCTCATCTCATCAGAAAATGATTTTAAAATATGATCTTGTCCTCCAAAAATTATATCATCCACAAATATTTTAACAATCAAAATAGTATCATCAAATCCTCCTTTCATGTACAAATTGTTGTTTTCACTAGTTCTTACAAAACTAATACTTAAAAGATAATTATGTAACCTTTCATACCATGCTCTTGGTACTTTCTTTAATCCATATAAATCTTTTTCTAGTCTACATACCATGTCTTTCTGATTTGGATCAACAAACTCTTCTGGTTGTTCTATGTAGACCTCCTCTTCTAGTATTTCATTCAAAAAATATGACTTAACATCCATTTGATAGACTTTGAATTTCTTATGTACCATATGGAAGTAACATGTAGACTCCTTCTAGTCTAGCAACAGGTGCAAAGGTTTTACCATAATCAATACCTTCTTCTTGTGCATATCCCTTGCAAACAAGTCTAGCTTTGTTCCTAGTAACTTCTCCATTCTCATTTTCCTTATTTCTGAAAATCCATTTAGTACTGATAATATTTTTATCTTTCGGTCTAGGTACTAAAGTCCATGTCTTTTTTTTCTCAATTTTTTCTATCTCTTCATTCATAGCATTGATCCATTCATCATTCTCAAGTCCAACCTTAACATTCTTTGGTTCAAACTCACAAACTACGCATACATTTTGCCTTAACTTACTTCTTGTCAGTATCCTAGCTTGCTTATCTCCAATGATTTGGTTCTCAAGATGATGTCTTCTAAAAAATATTGCTAGCACTTAATCTCTTCTTTGTTCTTCATTCTGTTTAGGTTCATTTCCTTGCTTGATAGCTTCTTCTCGATCCTCGGTTTCCCTTTGTTGTTCCTCAGTATTATTTTCTTGATGCTCGATTGACTCAGCCTATGGCTTCAGTAGGTACTATAGATGTTCAACATAAGAAAATATACCATAGTCTTCCAAATCCTTATTGGTTTCATCATCATTTTTATCAGGAAATTCATCAACTCTGACATTAGCACTTTCAATCATCTTATTAGTAACTTTATTCAGACACTTGTAAACTTTACTTTTAGTAGAATATCCAAGAAATATTCCCTCATCCCATTTAGAGTCAAATTTCTTATTCCTATCATCTTTCAGAATAAAACATTTTCTACCAAAAATTATGAAGTAACTTACACTTGATGTGTATCCAAACCATAGCTCGTAGGGTGTCTTGTTTGTGTCTTTCTTGCGCTATACTTCATTCAGGACATATACAGCTGTGCTAATTGCTTCTCTCCAATACATCTATGCAACATTTTTCTTTATCATCCATGTTCTTACACAATCCACTATAGATTTGTTTCTCCATTCAACAATCCCATTGTGATGTGGTGTTCTAGGTGCATAAACCTATCTTTTGATGCCATGCTTATTACAATAGTTAGTGAATTCATCAGAAATAAACTCACCACCTCTATCAAACATTTTAGTTCTTTTCTAGATTCTTTCTCTACTTTAGCCTTGTACCATTTAAACATTTTAAATGCCTCATATTTATCTTTTAAAAACATGACAGTCATCAATATAGTATAATCATCAACAAACAGAATAAATTATGTATCTCCATAGTAGCTTTGAGTTCGCACGAGACTGTATCATCTTAAAATTGAAGCACTTCCATGATAAGAGCATTTAGCCCTCCGAGTAAGTGGTTTGCGGTCATGTTGAATGCCTCGAATGGGTACTTGACTTGGATTTGGCTTTTTCCCCTATTCCACCCCATTTTCCACTTCTTCTTGGCATTTTCCCATCATCCTAAACTATGAACTTGAGATTCTTGACCTCAGGGTCAAGCTGACCTCAACCTTGACCTAGGTCAGGGATGACCTCAACCCTGACCTAGGTCAAGGTCGACCTCATCCTTGACCCTAGGATCCAAGATCCTCGGGGTTAGCTTCCAGTTTCAGGATTTCATCAAAATCTTGTCTTTTCCCTCTTCGGGGCCATTATTTCTCAAATTAAGTGTCGAATTCTCAAATTAATATTTGAGATGGACCTTTCTTGAAATTTGTATATAATTCCTAATTTATTATTGGAGATTAGCCTTTCTCTAGTTTTGTGCCTAATGCTCAAATTAACTTTGGGGTTGGCCTTACCTCAAATTTTGTGACAAGGCTCTTAAATAATTATTTTTATTTCTATATTAAGGGTGGTCCCCTCCTAGAGTTTTGTGTCAAGACTTTAATTTAATTTCCTCTCCATGTGCACCTCTCTAGATTTTTGTGCCATGGGCCCTTAATTATTGTTTTCTACGAGGCCCCTCTTGTGCCCTAGATCACTATAAAATAGAGCCTTCCTCTCTCACTTTCTCCATCTCTCAATCAAGTTTCTCAATCTCTCAAGCTCTCAAGTGCAAGCAAGCAAGAAGATTAAGCATTCAAGACTTCAAGCCTTCAAGCATTGAAGATCCAATTCATCAAGGAGATCCATTAGTAGCCATTGAATGATTCAAGCTCTATGGAGCTCTTTTTTTGAAGATTCATCCATTCCCATTCAAGCCTCTTCCTAATTCAAGATCCATTCAAGATTGGTGTTGAAGATATAAAGACAATTGATTGGAGACATCCTACATTCGATTCTACATTCATCCATTGTTGTGGATTCAAGGATTTGAATCCTCCACAAGGGTTTAAAGCCAAGCAAGGTGAATTGTTCCATTTACTTTGTTTATTCCAGCAATTTTAATTCAATTTCAAGGTTAATTCTTAAATTCAGGTTTGACTAAGGAAAATCCCTCCTCCCAACAAACAAAACCATTTTTATTGCAGGTACAGGTGTAGAATTTTGAATCTGAGATCAGATTTGGATACCCTTTTTGGTGAATTTCTAAGAGCTACGAACAAAGTCAAACCTTTTATGAGGGTCAAAGTCGACCTGATCTCATCTTAGAAAAGGATTTTTGGGTTTTGTAGATCTCACAGTTTCAGTAGAGAATTGCGGGAATCAATAGTTTTTGAGATTGTTTGAAAGGGTTTTTAGCCAATTCTTTTTTGGAGGTAAGTACCTTTATTTCTTAATTTCATGTACATTTACTTTCCACATCAATACAATTTCATGTAAGTGTAAAATATTGACTTTGGGGTCTCTTTTATGTGTAAACCATTGTTCTAGGACCTTATCCATATTTTTATCCTTTACATTTTGGTGAACCCGACATACTTACCATCCTTTCTTTTGTAGATTTAGATGCTATATTGTGTTAGATCTTCCTTTGTATTCCCTTATGTGTTCACCTTCACTTTACATTTTGGTGAACCTGACATACTTACCCCTTTCTTTTGTGGAATTAGATGCCCTATTGTGTTTATGGTGTTTGATTTCCTTTCCATGCTTATAAATTTCATTTGAATGCATTTAGATATATCTAGATCTATTTTATATGCATTTCCTTATTCATTATCATGATGCATAAGTGGTTTCAAGTGTTTTTCAAATGCCTTATGGATAGGGATGATAATCCTCCTATTTGGGATGAACCTTTAGATTTGGATATTGATTACTCTCTTCCTCATGTAGCCATTGTGAATGACTCTACCTTTTGGAATGAACCCTTGGATAAAGACATTGATTTATCCCCTCCTCACTCCCCTTATGTAGACATTTTAGTGAAAGAAGATGATATTATAGATTCTTTACCTCCATTTGAGATTCCTTCTAGTGATGAGACATTAGTGGAGAATGATATGAATTCCCTTAATGCTCTCCCTTTTAGTGATGATCCTATAGAGAATCAAGATCTTACCTCATCTCCTCCTAGGATGTCCTCTTTGCTTCCTTTTTTTGAATCTATTTGTAGTGTTGAGACAACTAAAATGGTTTATCCTAAACCCTTGTTGACTATCAAAGGTTATCCTTGCATTACTATCAAAGGAAAACCTATGGAGTCTTTTAATGATCAAGATTTGATAGCTCACACATATCGTACAAGGAATAATCCTCAACCTAATCTGGTGGTTTCTACTTCTTTGCCACCTTCTCAACCCATTCTTCCTCCTCCACCTTGTCTTCCTAGCAAGGAGTATGATTTGATAAACCAATTACAAAATACTCCTACCAAGATTTCTTTATGGGAGCTTCTTCAAACTTCACCTACCTACTATGAAGCCTTGTAAAAAGCTCTAGCAACTCTTCCTACTCCACCTCCTAATCAAGAGAACATCAAAAACTTCTTACAATGCATGCATACTACCCCGGGTCCTCCTGACAGTGTATTTACTCAAAAAGATTTACCTTCTAAAGAAGTTCAGAATCAATATGATGCTCTTATGGTTGTTGTTTCTGTCAATAAAAGTATCATTCATAGGACCTTGATTGATAATGGATTTGGGCTTAATGTTTGCAGCATGGACATGCTCAAAGTGATTAATGTTGATCTTTCAACTATTCAACCTGACAATGTTCCTATATGTGGCTTTGATAACATTGCTAAGAACACTTTAGGCATCATTACCTTACCTATCAAAGTAGGACCAGTCATCCTAAATACACCTATTCGTGTTATGCCTAGACCTCTCAACTATAACCTTCTTTTGGGTAGACCTTGATTTCATGAGATGCATTCCATTCCTTCCACCCTTCACCGTAAAGTCAAGTTTATACATAATAAAAAGATGTATTCGCTTCATGCGGATGTTGTGCCTAATCCTTATCTGAATATTCAAACCCACACTACTCCTACTTCTAATAATAATCCTTCTTCCTCTAATTCTCTTCCTAGTGATGATTAGGGATCCTTGGATTTTACTCCTACCTTTATTGGAGAATATAAGATTAATGATCTTGATTTTATGAAGAAACAAAGAGAATTTGAACAATGAGTTTTTACTTCTACTACCCTTAGTAATAACTTTGTCACTACTTATACCCACAATAAATCTTTCAAGCCTACTAAGGATGATATTGTGACTACTAAGGTTCCATTGACTCTTTCTGATATGTCTTCTTGTTATGGTCCTCGTTATCACTTCCTAGTTAAACAAGGATTTAATGGTCAAGGATCTGGTAAGCATAAGCATGGAATTAAAATGCCCTTACACACTGGGGGCATGAGCATTCTTATGGATTGGGATCTAATCCTCAACAACAAATCAATGTTAACAACATCTCAAATAACACTTCAAAACATGATGAAACTATGAAGGAATTTGACCAAGAAGTTATTTTCCCTAAACTCTTTCATGCTAAGATGATTACTAGACCTAAACACAAAAGAAACATAGTCCACATTTCAAGACTCTTCCTTTTTGTTTATATCATATATTTCATGATCACTCTACTAATGAATGTCAAGCTTTACATTATAAGATTAGGCAGCTCATTGACAGTAAGTTTATTTATATAGCATGTGGCAATGAGTTGTATTTCAATCCTTTTTTCTCTAAATAACATTTATGTTCCTATTATGGAGCTCCACATTATGTAAAAAATGTTAGCCTAATCCTTGGGGGCTCATTGTCTTGTATAGTGTTACGAGTGATATAATAGGTCCCCTTCCATCTTTGTTCCTACACTTGGGGGGCAAGGATGTCATCTCCTTCTTTTCTATCTTTTTGGGATTCACCTCTTTCCTTGGTTAAGCAGAATCTATCTATTATGTGATATCCAATAATACATGAAAATTTTGGTTTGCATTGAGGATCTATGTCCTTGATCACAACCTAGTTTGTTGTCTGACATTGGGTTTCCATGGTTGATAAATCTCTCACCTTGGAAAATGAATAGTGTGTTATCCCTCACAAGGATTACTTTTTCTCTTTTTGCATGATATCTCTTTGCATTCATCCCTTCCATGGCCTCATAGGAGCTATGACCTTCTTGGCTTGGACTGGGTGTTGTCTATGGATATTATCTTGATGCTAAAAAAGGATTTATCCTTGTTCTTTTCTTTCCTTAACATGTCAAAATAGTATTTTTTTGTCATATTAAGGAGGGGGTCATATATATGGCCTCCCTTGCTCTATATTATGTATTTTTGTTCTAACCTTTTGTTTTGTAGCATGCTAAACCTTGGAAGGTAATGCACATAATTTGCTAAATCCTGAAGGGACACACATTTCCAGTTTAAAATATGCTAAATCTTGGAAGGTAACACACATAAGTTGCTAAATCTTGAAAAGACACACATTTTCAATATGCTAAATCTTCTGAGGTTAATGCACATAAGTTTCTAAATCCTGAGGAGACATGCATTTCATATTCATGGTGATACAAGAAGGTGGATCCATGGGTACTTTATAAAAGCCATCACAAGATGCACTACATACATGCACAAAGCTGCCAAAAGGTGCACAACATTATGGGGTGACTATCAAGTGTTTTCTTGGTGGGCCATCCTATCCTTTTTGTAGTTCACAGTGAGATACACACATCTTACTGGGCAAGCTAACCACTCCTCTCTCTCCTTTTCTCTCTTTTCTTTAGTGATGTATCTCTTATTACAATCTTGGAGTTGACAAAGACTCAAGTCCCTAGGGGCTTGAGGATTCCTTTGTCCCTTTGATTTCAATAAGATTATCTTTTTCTTTGTGATCTCCTTTACCAAGAGTTTAAATCGAGTCCATACTCTTGCTAAAGTGGGGGCTTAATGTATCATCTTAAAATGGAAGCACTTCCATGATAAGAGCATTTATCCCTCTGAGTAAGTGGTTTTGGGTCATGTTGAATGCCTTGAATGGGTACTCGACTTGGATCTGGCTTTTTCCCCTCTTCTGCCCCATTTTCCACTTCTTCCTGGCATTTTCCCAGCATCTTGAACTGTGAACCTGAGATTCTTAACCTCAGGGTCAAGGTTGACCTCAACCCTGACCTAGGTCAAGGATGAACTCAACCCTAACCTAGGTCAAGGTTGACCTCTTCCTTGGCCCTAGGGTCTGGGATCCTTAGGGTTAGCTTCTAGTTTCGGGATTTCATCAAAATCTTGTCTTTTCCCACTTCGAGGCCATTATTTCTCATATTAAGTGTCAAATTCTCAAATTAATATTTGAGATGGACCTTTCTCAAAATTTGTATAGAATTCCTAATTTATTATAGGAGATTATCATTTCTCAATTTTTATGCCTAATGCTCAAATTAACTTTGGGGTTGGCCTTAACCCAAATCTTGTGACAAGGCTCTTAAATAATTATTTCTATTTCTATATTAAGGGTGGTCCCCTCCTAGAGTTTTGTGTCAAGATTTTAATTTAATTTCCTCTTCATGTGTACCTCTCTATAATTTTGTTCCATGGGCCCTTAATTATTGTTTTCTACGAGGCCCCTCTTGTGCCCTAGATCACTATAAAAGGGAGCCTTCCTTTCTCATTTTCTCCATCTCTCAATCAAGTTTCTCAATCTCTCAAGCTCTCAAGTGAAAGCAAGAAAGAAGATCAAGCCTTCAAGCCTTCAAGCCTTCAAGCATTCAAAATCCAATTCATCAAGGAGATCCATTAGTAGTCATTGAAGGATTCAAGCTCTATGGAGCTCTCTTGTTGAAGATTCCTCCATTCCCATTCAAGCCTCTTCCTAATTCAAGATCCATTCAAGATTGGTGTTGAAGATCTAAAGAAAATTGATTGGAGACATCCTACATTCGATTCTACATTCATCCATTCTTGTGGATTCAAGGATTTGAATCCTCCACAAGGGTTTTAACTCAAGTAAGGTGAATTGTTCCATTTACTTTGTTTATTCCAGGAATTTCAATTTAATTTCAAGATTAATTCCTAAATTGGGGTTTGAATAAGGCAAACCCCTCCCCCCCAACAAACAAAACCATTTTTATTTGTAGGTACAGGTGTGGAATTTCAGATCTAAGATCGGATTTAGATACCCTTTTCGGTGAACTTCTGAGATCTATGAACAAAGTCAAAATCGACCTTCAGAATAAAAATGTAGCCTTTGACCTTTTATGAGGGTCAAAGTCGACCTGATCTCATCTTAGAAAAATATTTTTGGGTTTTGGAGATCTCACAGTTTCGGTTCAATACTATGAAAATCAATAATTTTTGAGATCATTTGACATGGTTTTTAGCCGATTCTTTTTCGGAGGTAAGTACCTTTATTTCTTAATTTCATCTACATTTACTTTCCATATCAATACAATTTCATGTAAGTGTAAAATATTGGCTTTGGGGTTTCTTTTGTGTACAAATAATTGTTCTAGGACCCCATCAACATTTTACTCCTATACAGGGATCACATAGGTCAGTGTGAACTAACTCAAGATTCCTTTTATTGAATAGTCTTTACTTTTAAAACTATATTTTTCATCTTCCCTTTCTGACATTGATGACACATAACATGATCTAGTTTAGTTAGGCTAGGCAATCCTCTAACTTTTCTCTTTCTACTGATCTTAATCATGTTATCAAAATTTACATGACATAACCTTTTATGCCATAACCATGCATCTTCATTTTTCACCAGTAAACAATAAGTCTTAGCATTATCAAGATAGAATAAGTTACCTTTTGACTATCCTCCTATTCCAACAAGCTTTCCAATCTCATCATAGATCCTCACCTTCTTGCTTTCAAATGCCACTCGGTGACTTAATTTGTTAAGCTGTGCTACACTGAGAAAATTGTAATTCAGTCCTTTTACCTAATAAGCATTATCACATCTGATTTTATCATTTATCAATAAAGATCCTTTTCTTTTAAACATGCAAGGTGTATCATTACCTATTTTTACTGATCCTCCATTATAGTGCTCAAGATGATCAAACTTATCTTCATCACCAGTTATGTGATGTGTACAACCACTATCAATGATCCAAGTATCATGTTTACTAACTTTAGAAATGAGTGTCATTTCTACATACCTTTCTTCTTACTCAGAATCATCGTTCATCATAACAAATACTACCTAAACATCATCATTTGTGTCAGTATCTGTATCATTCTCTTCAGCAAAGTAACATACCTTTTTGCCTTTATCTTTGTGATCTTGGTTGTCTCTATTGTAGTTTTGGTAACTTCTATTGTTTCTTCTTCCATAGCTTCCTTCACTAGATCGGTCTTGGTTTTTATATTCCTCTTTCCTATTGGGACATCTAGCAGCAATATGGCCAACTTCTTTATAGTTAAAATATGATAAAGGTAATTTTCATTTATATCTACCTTTACCTTTAGGCAGTCTCCTGGCCATAAGAGCTTCAAGTTCATCAAGCTTATCATCAATATTACTTTCACTGTCATTCCTTATATTATGTCTACTACTAGATTTGCCAATCTTTAGAGAGGACATAAAAGAAGACTCAATAGATGGTACAACACTATTATCAAAATTGTTCAGCTCAAAATTTGTTAACTTACCAATCAGACTATCAAGAGTAAGAGTGCTACCAGGTGCAGACCTTATTTCATGTATAAAAGATATTCTGATTGCATATGCAGGAAACAAGGTTCTTAGAATCTTACTTACCACTGTATCTTCATCAATGAAACCACTAGCTCCTCAGATAGCATTGACTACCTCTTTGATTCGATTTGTATATTGTACTATGTTTTCTCCTTCCTTCATTTTCATATCATCAAACCTACCTCTTAAGCTTTCAGCTCTGGCTCTCTTCACATTTGCATCACCACCATAGACTAGAGCAAGTTTATCCTAGATTTTCTTTGTAGTAGTGCAACTCTTGACATCCTCAAATTCAGCATAAAATAGAGCAACATCAATCTCTATCATAGTAAAGTTGTGTTCGTGACGGTCTCTCAACTGATCAAGAGTTAAAGGTTCAGTCGGTGGTTGTAAGTAGACATGTTCAAGTAGATGTAAGGCATAATCTCTGATTCTAGATATGTGAAGTTTCATTCAAATTTTCCATAAAGTAAAGTTGTCCTTATTCAACTTCGACACTTCTCTCTTATACATCTTGTAATCTTTCTGCTAAAGTCCTTAAAACTTTGTTCCAAGAAACCAATGTTGTGATACCAATTGTTAGAATAACTGAGAGGGGGGTGAATCTGTTAGATCAGTTATCCTACAATCCCAAATAGAAAGGTGTAACACTTAAAAAAATTCCAATAAATTCTACAGCTTGGTAACATAAACTATTAAACTATATGTCTGTTTTACCGATTACCAGTTAATTAAGTCACTATGATTATCGACTAAATCAAATATGCAGTATGTAAAGTATGACGATAAAAAAATCATCATAAAAAAACATAACACAATGATTTAATGTGGAAACCTTGCTAAGGGAAAACCACCTTGGAACAGTAACCCAAAATATTTTTCACTCTTCTGAAGTGAGCTTAGTGAAGAGCCAACCCTTTTAAAGGTTACAAACACACTATTAGGTGTGACCTTGCTAGAGGATTTAAGACTAATAGTTAACTTTCAACCAGCATTCACTATGAGGTCAATAAGATAACAATGTACATTCCTTGAATGACATAGGGGCATAACATAAGATGGTTAAGTCCACTCGGTTAGGAGATTTTCTGTATCGATGGTTAAACTGAAATAGTAGTTGATCTAATCACAATACAACTTAATTTGTAGATGTTTAGATCTATTCTAAGCCCATAAAAATCCTTTGATAAATATTTCAATTCACTTCCTCAACTTACTTTCACTCGGTAATAGCTCTCTAATGCTTAGTACTATTCTGTAGTTTGGTTCTTCTTCAAGTAGTAGATGATCAAGCATGCATGAAACTATATTCACATGAAATCTCTACAATCTTCCTTCTTCCAGCATAGTTTCTATAAAGAAAGTCATATCTATTATATAGACAGATAAACCATTTTCATATCAACCATTAGATTTTTCTTCTTATTCTTCTTCATTAATTTTACCTCTTAAAACTTCCTCGACAGTTGTGTCAATAACACATTTCAATTTCATCAGTTAGATCTTCTTTGAATTTTTTCATCCATGGATCTCATAACAAACTTTATCCTTAATCTTGAAATCATAACAATTTCTAGGTCATCATATTTAGTTAGCTAAACTAAGCATTTAATACTATCATCCAAACTTGATTAACAAAGAAATGTGTCAGTGAACACAAGCTCGGTTAATATTGTCACTCGGTATACACTACACTGGCTCGGTGTATATAGAAGTGCTTCATTTACTGACCACATTGCCTTGTAAAATTTTGATTCCTCCATCATAATATATTATTGCAACATAATCAAGTCAACAATATGAGATCATAGACTCATCAATAGATTACCCAAAGTATTCTTTATCCTCATTTGTCATATCCATCTCTCTCTGTGTAGATATCTGAGTTCTTCATCTTTTATCTCCTTTTTAAAGATGTTTAGATGTTTAGATGTTTTTAACTCACATGATAAGTACTACCAAAACTAGTTGGTATCAATGACAACATAATGACTAATTTAATTATCTTACATATCATTTCAGTAACTCGGTGATCTCTAATCACTAATCTTCAAGTCATTCAAGTATTCAATCAGTTGTAGTTCATCATTGAGTGCTTAGCACTTTTAGCCTAGGAGTCAACACTTAGTGTATGTGACTTAAGTTAGTCATTATGGAACATTCAAAGTATATGAAAAGGATATTATTAAGTACTGAGGGGTTAAAGCTGATATAAACTTTAAACTTAGTGACTATAAAGATGATATGAAGCAAGTTAGATTTTCCTTTTTTAATGCATTTTTTATATGTTATAGTATGGGTTGAATAAAAAAGTTTAATATCTAATTAGTTTTCCATAATTATAAAAATAATTCATACTTCAAAATAATATTTTATGCATATTCTATAGTGCCAAAGCAATGAGTAATATCTATGAATCTTTCTTCAATTTTTTTTATGCAATTATTTTCTTAACATTGTTTTATAGATTGGAGTATGAAATATTTAATAGAAATCAATCTTTATTTTATATTGGCAGTTATATTCACATGGTTAAAATGAATGACTTGACATTCTGTAAGATGCAAGTATATTTCCCTAGGTTTATTCGATAGCGATGTGGAAGCTACAAGGTGAAACAAGTATGAATTTTTTCGATATGTAATTTGATTTTAAGAACTACATAGAATGAATTGTTTAAGAAAATGGTAGTAAATGTAACTGATGTGAAGGTTTATTCATGGCTAAAATCAATTGTAAATTTAGGGAAGCAGTACCAAATTGTGATCCTTTTTCCTACAAAAATGAATCATGAAGAGATGTGAATCACTCAAAAAAGGTCGGGGGGCAGGACGTCAGGTTGCAAGTATTCCATTTTCTAAGTATTGAATAATTTTTATTTTATTTTTGAGGATTTTGATGCAAAATTAGAATGGATTGGGTCTCGGTGGTTTTGCAGGTGTGCATTTGGGATTCATTCTCTTCCATCATCATGATTGGTTTTTTTCAAATGAGAGAACTATAATCTTTTTCAATGGTAAAGTCTATTTTGTCAATTATTGTGTAGGCATAAAGGATAAGAGCTTTAAGGTAGCTTGGACCTTTATCACTAACTTCTTCACCTATATATCCAAAAAAAAATTAACGAATATATATATATATACATATATATATATATATACATATATGTATATATATATATACATATATATATATATATACATATATGTATATATATATATACATATATGTATATATATATACATATATGTATATATATATACATATATGTATATATATATATACACATATATGTATATATATATATACACATATATGTATATATATATATACACATATATGTATATATATATATACATATATGTATATATATATATATATATATACATATATGTATATATATATACATATATGTATATCTATATATATATATACATATATGTATAAATATATATACATATATGTATACATATATGTAGATATATGTATACATATATGTATATATATGTATACATATATGTATATATATGTATACATATATGTATATATATATATAGATATACATATATATATAGATATACATATATACATATATACATACATATATATATATATATATATATATACATATATATACATATATATATATACATATATATATACATACATATATATATATATACATACATATATATATATACATACATATATATATATATATATACATATATATATCTATACATATATATATATACATAGATATATATACATAGATATATATACATAGATATATATACATATATATATATATATACATATACATATATATATATACACATATACATATATATATACACATATACATATATATATATAGATAGACATATATATATATAGATATACATACACACACACACACACACACACACACAGATATATATATATGTGTGTGTGTGTGTGTGTGTGTGTACATATATATATGTACATATATATATCTACATATATATATCTACATATATATGTACAGATATAGATGTACATATATATATGTACACACACACACACACACACACACACACACACACACACACACACACACACACACACATATATATATATAGTTTTTTTATAAAATATTATAATAATATGAATAAGTAAACATCTAAGTAACATTTCTCTTCCATTTCATGGCAGCTGAGGATCTTTCCCTTCCTTTCAGGTTCCAGGTTGTATGGAAACCACCTCCCCACTCTGCCTAAATAGAAGCCAGGTTTCGACCCATCTGCTGGCCTTAATAAGATGGCCCATGTCTAGGTCCGTCTTCTTGGGCTTCCTCTTGAGTTTTGAGATTAATAGGTTTTCAAATCGATAGGGAACTCTTTTGGTCATTACATCTCTACTAACCTGATTACCCTCTCTAAATCTTGCCTAGTCTTTGCCCGCTTCTTTGTTAATGTCCCCATTAACAAGACTCTCCCAAACTTTGTTGTTCTCAAATCCAAATTGGGGAAATGGTCCCAAGCCATTGTCTATGAGAATGCAACCCTCTTTTGTCAAGTCTATAATGCTAAAGGGCATACCAGGAAGAACTAGAAGGAACCTAAGCTACTAGAGCTAAAATGAAATAACATCATCCCTAATTCTTCTTCCCCCCAAAATACCACATATGATGCTGCTCTAGTGACTCCTGTCACTAAGGAAAATCTACCCCTCTTGGGTGATGACTCCAACAACAGTGGGCTAGAGGATGGAGAAATACCAGTGGGTAAGGCTTTGAATGAGGATGGATTTTGTTCCCCTAACAGTGAATCAGACACTAAACACTGTGTCCAATTTGACCTGGCGGTCATGAACAATACATGAAATCTGCTTGAGGCACCCCCAATGGAGTTGGTGGGTACCCTAGTGATGGAAGTGGTTCTTAACACCAGTGACATCATCCCTCAATAGATAGCCTATAGTACTCTAGTGAAGCCTATGACAACATCAAAGAATGATGAGGGAGAATGGAAAACCCAACAGAAGAAGGAAAGCAATAAAAAAATTGATGTTGGAGTGGACACAAAACTAGGATGGCCATTTGATAGGGTCAGAAGAAAAAGGAGCACAACAAAGGATATTTTTGTTGGTAGGTAGAAAACCCTTGACCTCACACACAAAGGTAAGAAATGATTTTTTTCTACTGGAACATTTGGGGTCCAAATAATCCCTAGAAACAACTTGTTGTTAAGGAGTACATTAATGACTATAGAGTTCATATTCTCCTAATTCAGGAAGTTAAAATGTCTTATAGTAATTTTGATACTCTTGTGGGATGGCTATGGCCTGGGGCCATGTTGTTTTATTCTAAGGCTAGTGGGGCTTCTAGAGGGATTTCTACCCTCTAGAATCTGTCTAAGGTCAAGGAGGATGCTCTCATCTTTTCCTAGCATCATCTTGTTGTTTTCTTCACATCCCCGGTAGCTCTCTGGCACTGTTTCAACATTTATGCTCCTAATTCTTGCCAAGGAAGAAAGGAGGCTTGGGAGGATTTATCAACCTCCTTGCTCCCCCTAAAGGACTCAAATTTTCTAGTGCCAGGGGACTTCAACTCTCCTATATACCCTTCTAAAAAGTGTGGAGGCATTATAGATTTCATTGATAGCATGGGGGATCTATCCCACTTTGTTAGCTTGAATGACCTCCATGATTTGGATCTTAAAGAAAATCCCTTCACCTGGACCAACAATACAAAGGGAAACCACCTTATATAGGTGATGCTGGATAGGGTCCTAACCTCTTCTTCTTGGGATTTGGGACCATCCTACTCACTAACAGCCCTCCCTAGAACCACATCTGATCACAACCCCCTGTTGTTTAAATGGATGGATGGAAAGCATCCCTATGCTTCCCCCTTCAGGTATGAAATCATGTGGACTTCTCACCCCATCTTTCAAGATAGGATCCAACAATGGTGGTCTACTCCTATCAAAGGTACGACCATGTTTAGGGTGGCCTCTAAACTGGAACTCATCAAAGGAGCTATCAAAGGATGGAACAAAACTTCTTTTGGGGACATCTTTGATAACAAAAAATCTCTGGCTAAGAAACTTGAAACTCTCCAAGGATAGATGGTTGCTGGCAACCTTTCACCTGATTTACACATCGAGGAAGAAAAGGATAGAAAAAGTTGGAGGGTGACCCTATCCAATGAGGAAGTTTTCTAGAAATAAAGATCTAAGGTACTATGGCTCAAAGAGGGAGACCGCAACACTACTTTTTTCCATAAATCTACCTGTAAACACAAGAGACATAATTCCATTAGCACTCTTACTAATAATATGGGGAATGAGTCTCTGACCCTACCCTACTTGGGAATATGTCTACGGACTATTTCTTCAATACCTTCACTGAAGTCAATGCAGGGAATTCAGACAATCTCCAAAAGCAGCTCATTTCAATTTTTCCTAAGGTGGTCACTGACATTGACAATAGCTCCCTCCTCTCCAATATTTTTGATGAAGGGTGCTCCCCTTAATACCACAAACACATAACATAAACAGAGAAACAACAACAATTTGTAAGAAAAAAAATGGGCTTCTTATTATCTCCACAAATGTGGAATTACAAATTTCAGAACTACAATATGCAAAGCCACATGGACATTCCCTTTACAATATTAAGTAGAACAAAGCCTCAAATCATTACCCAAATCTACCCAGAACTTCCCTAGACAACACTACAGACCTTCTTTATAAAGGCAATTTCAACCACCCGAGAAGGTTCCATAAATTTAGCCCTTAAGGCTGACTATACATAGGATTATTTTATTTTCACAATTTTTACAATAGGGTCCTTGCTCAAAGGAAATAAAAAATATTCTTTTAGGTAGCCCAAATTCTAGAGGCCATAACTTTCTAATCATAGCTCCATTTATCTATTATAACCACTCTTCAAAAACACCAAGACAAGATCTACAATGCCTGACTCACACAAGCTCCAGTCATTGGGGGGTCGATCGCAATCCAGAGCCTCTAAGGCCTTCAAAATTGACCTAAAATATTTTGTACCCATAAACCATAATAACTTTACCAATACAGATGATGTGGCATTGAAACTCAACTGGTAGGCTGATATGACTAAGATGAACCTCCAACTGTGAAATCAGAACATTCAGAGATCATATGACCAACTTACTAAAAATAGTAAGTTTCCATAAATAGCAGCTCAGCACAAGATAGCCCTTATTGAAAAGAAAACAAAAATATTTTGGGTGATGCAAGATTACTCTTACACCCATGATGCTCTTGCATCAAACACCTAAGGTAATTTGAGAAGTGACCCCGTCACATCTCGGGTGTGAAGAGGAAAACCAAGACAGTTAACCTCCTCCCTTCTCAGCGATGATGAATCTTCAATAGGTCATCATTTCCACTTGACTAGATATTCTTCATATGTCTTATTCCTTGTGCTTTTGCCAACATGACTATCCAGTATATCCTCAACCTCTTTGATATCTGAACTAGTTGTTGGAATACTCTAGTGTATTGTCGTGATCTCATCTTCAACACCTCCTTCATGATACTCTATCAAATCTAAAATGTTAAACAAAGGTGAAATATTTAGCTTAGTAGGAAATTCTACCTCATAGGCATTTCCTGAATCATGCTTCTTCAATATCATACATGGCCCAAACTTCTTCATTTTTAACTTGTTATATGTACCAACTAGAAATCTCTCATTCTACAAATAAACTATGACTTCATCTCCAATCTAAAATTCCTTATGCCTCCTTTTCTCATCCGCCTTAACCTTATACTACACATTCATCTTGGTAATGTGCTTCCTCACCTCCTCATGGATGTTCTTCAAGTGTTCTACAAAATCCTTAGCTTCAACACTACTTATTTCTCCTTTATCTATCTTTCTCAACTCAAATGCATTTCTTGGACTACTTCCATATACAATCTGGAATGGTGATTTATTAGTGCTCCTATTAATAGAATTATTGTATGAAAATTCCATCTGTTCTAAAATCAAATCCCATCCTGTTGGCTTATCTCCAACCAAACATCTCAAAAAATTTCCCAAACTTTCATTCACCACCTCTGTCTATCCATTAGTCTGTGGATGATGTGATGAACTAAACTTCAAATCTATCTTCAACTTCTTCCACAATATTCAACAAATTTAGTGTCTCGATCTGAAACTATACTTTATGGCAAACCATGTAGTCTCACTACTTCTCTGAAAAATAATTCTACTACATGAATAACATCATTAGTCTTCTTGCAGGGAATGAAATGTGCCATCTTTAAAAATCTGTCAACCACCACAAAAATTGAATCATGGCCCCACTGAGTCCTTGGTAAACTAAGAACAAAGTCCATATTGATATCCTTCCAAGCTTTCTCTAGTATAGGTAATGGTTGATACAACCCTATATTCTACTTCACTCATTTCACCATCTGACATACTCTGCAACTTTGTACAAACTTCTTGACATCTTGCTGCAATTGTGACCAATAATAGTTCTCACTAACTAAAGCAAGGGTTTTATCACGACCAAAATGTCTAGCCAATCCTCTGATATACTTATCCTTGATGAGATTATCCCTCATATAATTTCATGGAATGCACAACTAGCTCCCTTTGAATAGCATATCATCCTAAATGATGAAATCCAACCACTTCATTCTGTCTAGAGTAATAGGTTCTATGAAAGCTTTCCAAGCTTCACCAAAATTAGGATCCTCTGGATACAATTTTTTGAGCTCCTTGAACCAACCACCTCAATCTGCATTTCTATTAGCAATAGTTTCCTTTTGCCAAGTGCATCTGCAACCCTGTTAGACTTTCCACTCCTGTGTTTCAAAACAAATTTATAACTCTGCAAAAACTCAACCCATTTCAAATGCCTCTGATTCAACTTTCCTTGACTATTCAAATGTTGCAAATCTTGATGATTAGTATACAAAACAAACTCCTTAGGAAACAAATAGTGTCTCCAATTCTTCAATGCCTGAACTATAGCATAAAAGTCTTGATCATAAACAAAATATTTTCTCTTGGCATCATTTAATTTTTCATTGAAATAAGCAACAAGTTTACCTTCTTGACTCATAATAGCTCCTATTGTAGTACCACTAGCATCACATTATTAAAATCTAGAAGTGCTAAAATAGGTTGTTCTATAACTTTCTATTTCAACAGTTTAAAACTCTTATCTGCCCCATTAGTCCACTTGAACTCTTTTCTATCCCCTCTCACTATTTCAGTCAAGGATCCACAAATACTGCTAAATTTTTTGATAAAATTTCTAGAAAAGCTAGCCAAGCCATGAAAAGATCTTACCTCTGTAGCATTCCTTGGAGTAGGCCATTCAAGAATAGCCTATACTTTCTCTGGGTCCATTTTTAGACCTTCTATTAAAACTACAAATCCCAAATACAATAACTCTTTCTTCACAAAATTGCACTTCTTCAAATTTATCAATAATTTCTCTTCTCTCAGTTTCTCAAACACCATACGAATATCCTAAAACTCATTCAACAAATCTGCAACTTCTACAGGTATATCTTCTACCTCCTCTTTACTAACTTTTCAAATTAAATCAAAACACACATGCTAATGCCTCATACCATCTAAGAACTTTCTTCCATGAACAAAAGTTATTCTTGCATTACCACATACCTTTTCTTCTATGTCATTCAATGGATTTAGCTTATGTCACACTCCATCCTTTGTCAAGAAATAGGTATTCCCACAACCTTCATGTATAGCACACCTGTCAAACTACCATAGTCTACCCAACAACATATGACATGCATCCATAGATATGATATCACATAGTACATCATCATGGTATCTGCCAATCTTGAACTTCACTAGGCATTGTTCATTGACCGTGACCTTGTGGTCATCCTGTACCCATGCAATCCGATATGGATGTGAGTGTTTTTGTCTCTCGAGTTTCACCTTTTTCACCATCTCTTTTGACACCAAATTGTTAGTTCTTCCACTATCAATAATCACATCACAACATTTACTCTCACACTTGCATCTAGTACAAAACATGCTCCTCCTTTGCTCAGGTTCATTCTCACCACTCAGTAGGACTCTTCTATTAATCAACATTTCTCCTCTTTCAGCATCTTCATAATGTGATGATCTAGCATCTTCATCTATATGTGCAAATCTGGCCTAGCCTTCATTCCTCCTATTTTTCCTTCATGGCATTGAGGACATTCAAATGCCCTATGACATTTTTCTCCATAGTGAAAATATGTTCCACAGAAGCCTCCTCTTCCTGATCCTTGTCCTCTTCCTTTTCCTCTCTGATCTTTATTATTCTGATCATGGAAATGATTAGAAGTGTTTCCTCACTGATTTTGACTACTACTAGCCTCATCCTTCTTTTTCAGATCTTCATTTCAGCCACCATATGATCGTCCACTAGATCTTCCACCATGACCTCTTCTATTTTGTCTGCTCTCAAATTTCTTGTTCAACTTTTCCTCTACTTTTAGGGAAAAATTGTATGCCTCTTCAATACTATTCATTTGAACCAAATTCATCTCCTCCTGAATGCTCGGTCTCAACCCATTAAGATAACGAGCAACTTTCTCCTTATCAGCTTTCGCATGGCCTATTCTGATGATGATTCGATAGAACTCCTCTGTATACTCATGAATAGATATTCCTTCTTTCTTCAAACTTTGTATTTTCTTTAGTAGGTCAAGCTCATAATCAACAATAATGAACCATCACTTCAATTTATCCACCATTTGATCCCATCTTGTGATTTTATCCTTTCCTCTTTGATTTCTCTCTAATTGGATCTCCTGCCACCATATCTTTGCATGACCCTTCAGTCTGGCCTTCGTAAACTTGATTCGATCAGGATCCTCAACATCTTCATACTCAAAATATTCTTCTAACTCATTGATCTAGTCAATCAACTCTTGTGGGTTAAGATTTCCTGAAAATGTAGGAACATCAATCTTAGGTCTTTTCCCAATCTTGGAAATGGCCTGAAAAAGTCTTTCTTCATCCTCGTTTAAAATTTCACCTTCTTCTTGATCAAAATTTCCTTCTCCATCAGCTTCATCCTCACTTTTGTCTATGACATTAAGATTCATTCCTTTGCGAATCTCTTCTTGCAATGCTCGCACTTGTCTCTGGAGTTCTCTAACATCAGGTGTAACTGTTACCCAATTTTTCCTGTTCCATACAAATTTGGTTATTGATTGAACTCCATCCAAGGGTCTGCATTTTAACCTTATAAAACCTTTGAGAAAATTTCATGGCTTGTGTCCTATCCTCTGGCCTCTGCAATTGTTTAACTCTCTAGTCTGCAAGCTTTTTATTTGAAAATGTGACCATTAGAGCCAAAAAACCCTCAAAACCCTAAGGCTTGTTCTATTTCGCTGTTACTTTTCAACCACTTAAGTATCTCCATTTCCAATGTGCGCTTTATAAGCTTAGGCTAGTCACGAGATCTCTAAGACCCCGTAGAATATTCCTTTATATTTCCCGATCCCATGACTACCTTGTATCTCTTAATCTCCCAATCAGATGGAATATTCTTTCTTCATTCTGCGACTTATCAATTACCCCTTTAGTCACCAAATCTTAGTAAGTTTTTTTTGAGATCTAGCGACTTCTGTAAAAAAATTGGTAAGAAAAGGGCTATAGTTGTGTTGTCTCTAAATCGATTTCCTTTAATCGCTAGATCTTAGAAAGAAGGTTGAAAAGTCAGAAGGCTGCAGTGATTAAGAGACTTCCTTTAGTTGCTAAATCTCCAAATTCATCTGTCAGGTAATGAAATAGACTTTAGTTGCTGGATCGCTAGATGAAAGAAGAATGAAGAAGCACTTAAGTTTTATTCAAGGACTAAGCAACTGTGTGTTCATGAGATCTCCTATTCCTAGCGGTTAAGTCCTAAACATCTGACGACCTAGCGGGCGGTCTTCTTTCCTTCAGTTGCAAAATCTCTAGATGGTTGGTAGTCATGGCTCTGCGGTTAAAGATGAAGTAAGATCTATAGTTGGTGCATGATCTGATGGAATATTCTTATGCCTTACGATCATGCGATGACCATCGATCTTCATTCCAATGTAGTGTTTCAGTTGTCAATGGGTCCACTACCACATTGTCCGAGGTGTTTGATCTTGATTGGTCAAGAGCTTGTGATATGGAGATATGTCAATAAGGGCCCAGTGTGCTATCTATAATGAAGATGTACGGTTGTCTTATAATCACATGGAATCTTCTGAGCCTCTAAGATTATAAGATAGCCGTTTGATCTTCTAGGTGTTCAGGCCGATGTCAGGTGGGTCAGTCTGATATGCTGAAATCTTATTGGTCACTAGGTATTACAGTTAGCATCTGGTGTGGGTCTAGATTTCTTAAGTGAGGTGGTAGTAAAATAGAAATATCTATACCTAGCGCATGATCTAAAGGAATCTTCTGAGCTCATAAGATCATGCGACAGTCGTCAATTGTGCCCAAGCTTGTAAGTGTTGTCGCTAGATCTCCAAAAAATCTTTTAGCGACTTGGCGACTATTAAAGTGGGATAAAGGTTGAGTCACGTAATCACCAGAATGAGCCAAAGTTAAATAAAACATCAGGTGATTTAGTGACTAAAGGGAAAAGGAAAGTTTGAGGTTAAATGCAAGGTTAAGGTTAAAAATATAAGCAGTGCCTGGTAAAATAGAAGATCTGACGGCTATGTTTTAAAGGACCGATCAACTTCAAATATTAATCATTGATAGATAAAGCTTGGCACCACCTATGACTATTTAATCAATTTTTAAATTCAAATATCTGAGAGTACTAGATTTGAATAGTTATGGCAAGCCCAAGTTGCAGAGAGGTAGATAGATCAAGGTGGCTTGTCTGCAGGCAAATACAGTACATAGATGGACATGCAAACATGATATATGATTGGTTGGGATATTTTCATAGACATTTATGATTAGAATTGATAGAATTAGGGTTGGCTATCATTTTTAAAAATCTATAAACCCTGATTAGGTTTTGAATCCTGCCTATGTGCAATTGAGGAGATGTATATAATGTTTTTTGGAGCTTTTAAAGCTCAAGGTTTACATTTTGTAAAAAGAGTTTTTCTCTTTCTAGGAGTTATCTGTGGCATTCTTTCTACCCTTTGACTTTTGCAATTTGTGATCTTTCATTGAAATCTCAGACTTAATAGAGGCTATCTGTGGCATTTTTTCTACCCTCTGGTCTTTCCCTTGTTTGTATTTCTCTTATTGAATATAATACATTGGCTTATTTAGAGAAATCTTGGAGTTCCAGGGCCCTTCTTTCTTTTAGCTTATATGTGTACTATTGTGTTTGATTTGATTTGAGTGAGTTTGTGGGTATACTTCATCCCTTGTCATTCTATCACATCCCTATACCCTTTTGCTGAAGAGAACATTTGCTTGTAGGTCATTGTTTGTGTCTTTTGTCCAGACCCCTCTGTGAAGCACTTATGCAAGCCTATTTAGAAAGATTGTGTCATATTAGATCTAAGAGCTTTCATGCTGACTTGGTTAGTGTATCATGTTCATTTCATTTCAGTGTATCACCTAGTACGATAGTTTTCTTTCAGTTATTTCCCTTCCATGCATTCCTTCTATCCCTTTTCCCCTCAAGTGTTTTTTTACTTTCATGTCAAAGAAGCAAATTAAGGTGATTATCCAAGAGGAACCAGCCTAGAACTTGGAGGTCTCATCTTAGTTAGCATAGGTCCCATAACTTGGAGATGATTCCCATGTTATAATAGGTTATCAAGACCAAGAGAGCTTCAAACAAGGGTGCAAACTTAGTGTATAACATTTATGGCATGCCTGGTGGGACTAAGATCAGATTCATGTTCAAGGTATGCTATCTCTAATATGCTGATAGCATCCTATAGACCTAGAAGAGGTCATTGTGTTGCATATCTAGCACCTCTGGAAAGTCTTCTGGTTTCAAAGATCAAGTTCTGGTATGTTTCAAATCTTTCATATTCAAATTCCAACTAATAGCATGAGTAGACATGTCAAGTTATCATGGACAGTCAGGTTACCCACCATCCTATTATGAGGACAATGCTCAATGGGCTAGTTATCAACCTTATCAAAGCCACCTAATGCCTGCTTTTACCCCAAGATTTCATACTATATAGGGCCATCAATATATCCAACATGCCCCAAATGATTATGCCCTTGTACAAGATTATGAGCGAGCCCTCCAACAAGAGGGATCATGGGCACAAATGGTACAACAAAAAATGAAAAGCCAACTACCTCATCATGCTTACCACCCATCCCTCCCTTCTCAGCTTAATTGGTAGTAGATTCACAGCTCAAACTTCACAAAAGAGCAAGAAGAGACAAAGAATCTATTGCTTGATTTGATTAGGCAAGTGTTTGAGATCAGGGAGCAGCAGGAGATGGAGGCTCAAAGTTATGAACAAGGGTTAGTTCCCTACCAAGTGGTAGGGGCTCTTGTTGATGAGCAACAAATAAAAAAATTTCAAGAAGAAATCAATCACCAAGCTGATATTGAGTCAGTAAGGCTAAGATTACAAATTGCTGAATAAGAGGCTCCTAAACCTAGGATCCCAAGCTGGAGAACCCATTTGTCTCAGGAGGTTACACATGAAGAGCCTACAAAGCATTCATTTCCAAGCTTTAGGGGTACCCTTCAAGAGTCTGAGCCTATTTTGGAGCAGTGGCAACCTCATTGTGGTTTGCAAGGACCTAAGGGCTATATTGAGATAGAGCAACACCAAGATGGCAAGGCTTTCAGTCTTCCAAGCTTCAAGACAGGTATGCCTTCTATGTCTCCCCTTGAAGCCCCTCAATTTCACATCCCAAGTTTTAAGGAAAAAAATTCTTTCCAAGAGCCTATACTTGAGAATCAGTCTAACACTTTGCAAGAGCAATCTATGCAAAAAAATTGTTCATCTCAAGAGGTCCCTCTGGTCTCTCAAAATGATGAAGTGTTGTGGATTCCCCAATGGACTCTGCCTCCTAGCTGTCAGGTGCCAAGTCTTTTCAAAGATGCCAGTCTAGTATCTTAGCAAGGACCTATGGTAAATGAGCTTTCATGTGTTGAGGAGGAGAAGAAATTTGAGGTATCAGTGTTGAGTGATGATAGTGATAAAGTGAGATAGTAATGTGAAGAAATGGAGTTTGATGCTCAGCCTGAACTCTTGGTTGGTTTGTTCGATAAGCTCCCCCTCTTTGTTGACGATGAAGAAGAAACCATGCCATTAGCTATGGCTGAAGGTCAATTAGAACAAAAGGGTCATCATCAACAGGAGGTTGATATAGAAGAGGATGCCTTGCTTTTATTAGATGAGCTGCCTTGTTTTGTTGAGCAAGAGGATAAAGTTATGGAGGAGTTTTTCCAAGAAAAGAACATAGACAAACACCCTGAGGAGTATGATTTTTCCAACATCATAGAGGTCTTTTGTGACAAATTAAAAGATGAATCCCTACTCCTTGGAGTGGAGACTCAAAGTTGTATGACTATAGAAGGAGGCCTAATTTTGGATTTCTCTGCTTCTGAGGGGCTACTACATGAGCAAGGGGTGGAGCCAATTCCAGATCTTCAGGATATTGACAACTTTGATGAGCTCTTTGCATGTTTAAATGAAGAGGATGACAGTTCCCTGTCCATGGAGGATGAGTTGTCATGGCTATCCATAATAAAAGGTAACCATGAAGATAAAAAAGAAACCATCAAGGAAATTCTTGCCTTCAGACTTTCAAGAGGCTACCCTATCAGATACTTGGCCCAGAAGGAGTTTACTAAGACATCTCCACATGATCATTTTGAGGTGAGTAAAATTGATCCTATCTTTACAGAGGTAGTTCATCGTCATTTGATAAATCTCTATATGCCTCATTTCCTTATAGCTATACTTATGCACTCAATGCAAAATATCCTAATGAGGAAGGGTAGTTATTTCAGCCTACCAATGAATGGCTTTGTTTGACCAGTTTTCTGCACTAGTTAGTTTAGGTTAGGTTAGTGTTTCCTATTTTCTATCCCTACTTTCTAGTTTAGTTTTCCTACTTTCCAAGAAGTGCCCATGCACAGTTTTTGTTCCTCTAGTTCTAAATCTTCCTCTTTGTCAAGAAGGTGTTTTTGCTCATAATGATGACTCCTATGCCCAATCAATTTTTTTAAGGCCACTGATCTAATGTCTAGCAAGCTGACATCCAGCAAAAATTGCCAAAATGTTACCCAATTTTTCTTGTTCCATAAAAATTTGGCTATTGATTGAACTCCATCCAAGGGTCTGCATTTTAACCCTATTGAACCTCTGATAAAATTTCATGGCTTGTGTCCTATCCTCGGGCCTTTGCAATTGTTTAACTCTTTGTTCTACAAGCATTTTATTTGAAAATGTGACCGTTGGAGCAAAAAAACCCTCAAAACCCTAGGGCCTATTCTATTTTGCCATTACTTTTCAGCCACTCAAGTATCTCCATTTCCCATGTGCGCTTTATAAGCTTAGGCTAGTCATGAGATCTCTAAGACCCCACAGAATATTCCTTTATATTTCTTGATCCCGTGACTACCTTGTATCTCTTAATATCCTGATTGGATGGAATATTCTTTCTTCATTCTACGACTTAGCAATTGCCCCTTTAGTCACCAGATCTATGTAAGTTTTTTTTGATATCTAGCAACTTTTGTAACAAATTTGGTAAGAAAAGGGCCATAGTCATGTGGTCTCTAAATGGATTTCCTTTAGTCGCGAGATCTTAGAAAGAAGGTTGAAAAGTCAGAAGGCTGCAATGATTAAGAGACTTCCTTTAGTCACTGAATCTCGAGATACATTTGTCGGGTAATGAAATAGACTTTAGTCACTAGGTCACTAGATGAAAGAAAAATGAAGAAGCGGTTAAGTTTTATTTAGCGACTAAGCGACTGTGTGTTCGTGAAATCTCCTATTCCCAGCAGTTAAGTCCTAAACATCTGGTGACTTGGTGGCTGGTCTTTTTTCCTTCAGTCGCAAAATCTCTAGATGGTTGGTAGTCTCAGCTTTGGGGTTAAAGATGAAGTAAGATCTACAGCTGGTGCATGATCTGATGGAATATTCTTATGACTTGTGATCATGCGAGGACTGTCGATCTTCATTCCAATGCAACATTTCAATTGTTAGTGGGTCCACTACCATGTTGTCCAAGGTGTTTGATCCTGATTGGTCAAGGGCTTAAGATATGGAGATATGTCAGAGTGGGCCCAGTGTGTTGTCTATAATGAAGATCTATAGTTTTCTTATAATCACATGGAATCTTCTGAGCCTTTGAGATTATAAGATAGTTGTTTGATCTTCCAGGTGTTCAGGCTGATGTTAGGTGGGTCCGTTTGATATGCTAAAATCTTATTGGTCGCTGGGTATTATAGTTGGCATCTAGTGTGGGTCCAGATTTCTTAAGTGAGGTGGTGGTAAAATAGAAAGATCTATGGTTGCTGCATGATCTAAAGGAATCTTCTGAGCTCATGAGATCATGCGACAATCGTTGATTGGTCCCAAGCTTGTAAGTGTTGTCGCTAGATCTCTTGAAAATCTTTCAGCAACTTGGTGAATGTTAAAGTGGGATAAAGGCTTAGTTGCCTAATCTTTAGAATGAGCCAGATTTAAAGAAAACATCAAGCAATTCAATGACTAAAGGGAAAAGGAAAGTCTGAGGTTAAATGCAAGGTTAAGGTTAAAAATATCAGTGGTGCTCGGTAAAATAGAAGATCTGATGGCTATGTTTTAAAGGACCGATCAACTTCAAATATCAGTTGTTGATAGATAAAACTTGGCGCCACCTATGACCATTTAATCAATTTTTAAATTCAAATATTTGAGAGTACCAGATTTGAATAGTTATTGCAAGCTCAAGTTGTAGAGAGGTAGATAGATCAAGGTAGCTTGTCTGCAGGTAGATACAGTACAGAGATGGACACGCAAACATGATATCTGATCAGTTTGGATATTTTCATAGACATTTATGATCAAAATTGATAGAATTAGGGTTGGCTATCTTTTTTGAAAATTTGTAAACCCTAATTAGGTTTTGACTCCTACCTGTGTGCAATTGAGGAGATGTATATAATGGTTTTTGGAGCTTTTAAAGCTCAGGGTTTACATTTTGTAAAAAGAGTTTTTCTCTTTCTAGGAGTTATCTATGGCATTCTTTCTGCCCTTTGAATTTTGTAGTTTGTGATCTTTCATTGAAATCTCAGACTCAATAGAGGCTATCCATGGCATTTGTTATGCCCTCTAGTCTTTCCCTTGTCTGTATTTCTCTTATTGAATATAATATACTAGCTTTGTTAGAGAAATCTTGGAGTTCTAGGGCCCTTCTTTCTTTCAGCTTATATGTGTACTATTGTGTTTGATTTGATTTGAGTGAGTTTGTGGGTATACTTCAGCCCCTATCATTCTATCTCATCCTTGTGCCCTTTTGTTGAATTGAACATTTTCTTGTAGGTCATAGTTTGTCTTTTGTCCAAACCCGTCTGTGAAGCACTTATGCAAGCCTGTTTAGAAAGATTGTGTCCTATTAGATCTGAGAGCTTTCATGATGACTTGGTTAGTGTATCATGTTCATTTCATTTTGGTGTATCACCTAGTAGGATAGTTTTCTTTTAGTTATTTCCCTTCCATGCATTCCTTCTATCCCTTTTCCCCTCAAGTTTTGTTTTACTTTCATGTCAAAGAAGCAAATTAAAGTTATTATCCAAGAGGAACCAGCCTAGAACCTAGAGGTCTCATCTCAGTTAGCATAGGTCCCACAACCTGGAGATGATTCCCATGTTCTACTAGGTTATCAAGACCAAGAGAGCTTGAAACAAGGGTGCAAACTTAGTGTATAACAGTAACAACACCAACTCTTCCACCATGTTCCCTTCGTGGAGGCATTTTCATGTTGCTTGCTGAAACCCTAATCATAGTCCTAGTGCAAACTACCTCACAGTCAGCGATATGTCTACACACTTAGGAACTCCCGCTCTGATACCACTTGATGAAGGGTGCTCCCCTTAATACCACAAACATAATAGAAACAGAGAAAAAACAACAATTTGCAAGAACATAAAATGGACTTCTTACTATCTCCACAAATGTGGAATTACAAATTTTAGAATTATAATATGCAAAACCACATGGGCATTCCCTTTACAATATTCTATAGGACAAAGCCTCGAATCATTACCCAGATCTACCCAGAACTACCCTAGACAACACTACGGGCCTTCTTTATATAGGCAATTTCCACCGCCCAAGAAGGTTCCAGAAATTTAGCCCTTCAGGCCAACTATACATAGGATTATTTTATTTTGACAATTTTTACAATAGGGTCGGCTCAAAAGAAATATAAAATATACTTTTAGGTAGCCCAACTTCCGAAGGCCATAACTTTCTAACCGTAGCTTCGTTTATCTATTATAACCACTTTTCAGAAATGCCAGGACCAAATCTATAGTTTTTGGCTCACGCAAGCTCCAATTAGATGAGGGTTGATTACGATCCAGAGCCTCTAAAGCCTTCAAAATTGACCTGAAATATTTTGTACCCAAAAACCTCAATAAGTTCACCAATATAGATGATGTGGCAATGAAACTCAACAGGTAGACTGATATGACTAAGATGAAACTCCAACTATGAAATTAGAACATTCTAATATCATATGACCAACTTACTAAAAATAGTAAGTTTCCATAAATAGCAGCTCTGCACAAGATAGCCATTATTGAAAAGCAAACAAAACTATTTTTGGGTGATACAAGATTGCTCTTACACCCAGGATGCTCCTGCATCAGTTTCTAATGAAAAAGTCTACAAAGCAGTGTTCTCTATGGGACCCTTCAAAGCCCCTAGCCCTGATGGCTTCCCTCTTCTTCTTTTTTAGGAATTCTTGGATATTGTTGGTTATGATGTGACACATGCAGCCAGGGACTTCTTCAAAACTAAGAAAATCTTCAAACAGCTCAATGACACTTATATAGTTCTTGTCCCCAAGTGTGTAGAGACCAGAATAATAGAGGATTTCAGACTCATTAGTCTCTGTAACACCCTCTATTTCCAAGATCATGGTTAATAGAATCAAACCTTTGCTTGGAAAAATCATGAATCCCAATCAGAAAGCTTTTTTCCCTGGTAAACAAATCATGGATGCAACCATTACCACTCACAAAATCCTACACTCTATTAATCATAGTAAGGCTACTGGAATGGCCCTTAAGCTTGACATCTCTAAATCTTGTGATAAAGTCAACTAGACCTTCCTCTATAAGGTCCTAATCTCTTTTGGCTTCTCTCAAGATTTTATATCTTTTATTAAAGCTTGTACTGAAACAATTAGATTTTTTGTGATGCTCAACGATAGACCGGGTACTAAGTTTTCTCTTGGCAAGGGTCTGTGCTAAGGGGACCCCCTCTCCACCTACCTCTTTATCCTTATGCCTGAGGTCTTGGGCCATAATATGATGCAAATGGCACAATCTAGAGAAATTGAGGGTATTAAACTTTCTTTTAGCCTTCTCCCTAAGGTCTTGCAGTAGTTTGTGTATGACACCTTCTTCTTTGGAACCTCCTCGGTTAAGGAGGCTAGGATATGGACACTAATGCTGGATAGATATGCTACTATGTCAAGCCAACACATAAACTATCACAATAGTTGTATGTTCTTCAACACTCAACCTTTTATGCAAACAAAGATCTTGAAAATTATGGGCTGCCAAGATGACTCCCTCCTTGTGACTTACTTGGGGCTTCCCCTAACTATCAAAGATGTGAAGAAAGAGTTTTGGAACTCCATCCTTGAATGAACCCAAAGGAAGCTTGTAGGATGGAAAGGTAAATTACTTAGTAGTGCTGGTAAGCTCCAACTCCTTACTTCTTCTCTTCAAGGTATTCTTGTCTATTTCCTTTCCATAATCAAGATTTCAGGTTTCATGGCTAACAAACTGGAAAAGATACATCAAACCTTCCTTTCATCAAGATTTGAGGAAAATAGAAGGCTTCCTTTGGTCAATTGGGATAAGGTTTGCCTCCCTAAAAACTTGGGGGCCCTAGGGATGAGAAGAATTCACAACCTCAATAGGGCTCTGCATTCCAAGTTGGCTTCGAACATGGTCTCAGGTTCTGCTAACTAGAGAAAAATCATGGAAGCCAAGTACCTTGATGGAGGATGTTTTTGTAAGCTCTTCATGGAACAGGGATACCCAAGAGGATTCAAAATTTTGAACAATATTCTCAAGAACAGAAGTAGCCTAGAAAAATGGACCTTTTGGCAATTGGACAATGGTAGGGACATTAGGTTTTAGGAGGACCCATGTCTACCAGATGGTATTCTAGCCTCCACTCACTTTTCCCAATTAAGAAACATCCTTACTCATGGGGTTGGTAGTCTTGTCTCCAACTTCATAGCCAATGGTAGATGGATTGATATCATTCCTTTCCTAAGGAATAAATAAAATATTCTTAACCTAGCTACCAAGATCAATAAATTAATCCACTCCATCTGCATAACCCTATTCGATAGGCTTGATAGGTTGTTATGGAGACACACCCAAAATGGTGGTTTCACTGTTAAATAAGCTTATAATCAACTAATCATAGAAATTAATGACACTATTTGCTGGGAGAAAGTGTGGCAGCCTCAAATGATCCCTAAGGTCAACTTCTTCTGGTGGATGGTGCTCCATGGTAAAATACTCAGTATTGACAACATCACTAAGTGGGGTTTCAATCTGGCTAATAGGTGTTGCTTATGTAAAAAGGAGGAAAGCATAAATCAGATGTTCATTCACTATGATTTTGCTACCAAGGTTTGGCAAAATATTCTTACCCATCTCTACATTTTGTGGGCCCCTAATAAGGACATCCATGACTAGTTTCATGACTGGCTCTCTCCTTCCCACCATCCCATGATAAAACTCCTCTGGAATCAGGCCTTGTCCATGTTTTGTTGGTCCCTCGGGAAGGAACACAATAATAGAATTTTTAGGGACACTGAGATTAATACCATGATGGTGTTCCAACTTGGTCTCAAATTATTACAGGAAATCTTACTCATCTCCCACTAGAAGATCCCAAGTCTCCCCCTTCTAACTAGGATCACAAAATTGCCATGAATTAGGGTATTCATAAGAGATTTTCTAAAATTGATAGCACCAAGATTGCAGCACGAAAAGCCACTATGTGGACTCCCCCCAAACTACATGGAACAAACTCAATTTTGATGTCTCGATCCCCAATAATGTCCAAGCTGGTGGTGGTGTCACATGTGATCACAAGGGCTATTTGGTGGCTGCCTATGCTGGCCCCCTTCATAATTATACTTTCAATGAGTCTGAGGGTATGGCTCTCCTCTAGGGCTTGAGGATTTCCATTACCATGGGATGTACCAACATTGCTATGGAAGGAGACTCCAAAATCATAATTGATGCTACTCGGGGAATTTTTAATGCTGGCATGAAAGTGGATAGTATTTTAAGTGATATCTGTGGCATTATGGAATGCACTCACAAGGTTACTATCATGCACATCTATAGAGAAGGAAACTCTATCATTGATGCCATGGCTACTACCAGTTTGCATCTCGATAGGCTTCGATGTTGGAGAGATGTTAATCAGCTTCCCCAAAATACTCAAGACCTACTTAAGTGGGAAATGAGAGTGGAGAATTTGAAATCCATGAAGTTTAAAAATTGGAGCTTGGGTTGGGTGCCTACTGGTGGGTCCAGGCCCCATCACATTTTTGCAACCTATGGCTCCACCCCTTTTTCTTGCAACATGGCTTGCTGTGGTGGGTCTATAATCTATGAAAGGGGTCTGAAGTGGCATATTGGCATGAGATTTCCCTTTAAAGGTCATCATTACTTTAAATGGGCTCTGAATAAAAATTAATTTATGGAGGATGTTAAGAGATATAGAGTGGCTTTAACTGATGTCAATTATAGGTTAACATGCCATTCCCACATTTTAGCCCTAATGGCCTCCATGGTAAGGTATCATTAGCCCCAAGATAATTAAGGCCCTAATTACTAATAATAGCCTGACAAGACTTCAAATCTTTTTTTGGCTTTCTTTTCAAAATTTCCACCTATTGTGTTGTGAAAAATTGGAGAGCTAAGTCTAGTGAGAGAACTCTCCTTTCCACCTCTGGTTATCCTCTATTTGTTGGGTTTTCTAGCTATTGGCACCAAGAGAAGAAGATGGGAGGCAACAAAAAGAGGATTGAGCTAGTCAATATTGAGGAGGAATTCTCTTCTGACCCTATGGTCATGTATTTCTGCAAGGAGGGAGGTATCCTTCCTTTTATGGAAAACCTCATAGAACACAACGAGATGATTTCCAAGTAGGTTGCTAAAACTGTTATACACTAAGTTTGCACCCTTGTTTCAAGCTCTCATAGTCTTGATAACCTAGTATAACATGGGAATCATCTCTAGGTGTGGGACCTATGCTAACTGAGATGAGACCTCCAGGTTCTAGGCTAGTTCCTCATGGATAATCACCCTAATTTTCTTCTTAATAGGAAAAGTAAATCTTTTGAGGGAAAGGGATAGAAGGAATGCTTGAAAGGGAAATGACTAAAAGAAAACTATCCTACTAGGTGATACACCAAAAATATGTTATGAATTACAGTATAAAAGATGAAATCAATGAATCGACTTAGGCCTAGGAGATCACAACTCACTAAATAGGTTTGCATAAGTACTTCATAGAAGGGTCTATAGGTGAAAAGAGCTATTTAGGGAAAGAGAGATTCTTTCACAAACAATAACACTCTTGGAATTAGACAACAATCTATGACCTGCAAACAAACATTCACCTCTACAACTAGGTATAGGAATGAGACAAGATTGTTAAGGGTTTGTATTATACCCACAAAAGCACTCACATCAAATCATCCAGAATGACACACAAAATTGCAGAACGCTAAGATATCATTGAAAAGCATGTAAATACTGAATTCATTAAGAGATAACTAACACAAGAAGGCATAGGGACATGCAAAATGTCACAAAATATCTTCAATATCTGAATTATCAATGGAAATTTACAACTTGAGCTCGCCATAACTATTCAAATCTGATACTGTGAGATATTTGAATTTAAAAAATTGATAAAATAGTCACAGGTGGTGCTAAAATTCCCTATCGACGGTCGGCATTCAAAAATCAATCTCACTTTAAAATGCGACTGTCAGATCTTCCTTTTTACTCGGGCTTGGTATTTGACTACAAATTTAACCTTAAGTCTACCTCGGGTTCTATTTCCCTTTAGTTACAGAGTCGTTTAAACTTTTAGTTGACCCCGATTAAGTCTAGCAAACATGGAAAAGATCTTTAGTCACAGATTCATGGAATACTCTTAACCCTGGGCCCAGAACCACCACATGTCATTCTTTTATTCACCCTTGATTTCTCTATAGGCATACACCTCAACAAGTTCTGACATGGTCCCACTGCAGCTTAGATTCCAATCTAATGGCGGGTGCATGATCTTATATGTCAGAAAGATTCCTTGTGCTTTTACGCTAGCCATAGATCTTTATTAGACCAGGTCCCTTCTAACAAATAGACCCACTGAAAATCCAATCATCACCACGTGGACCAATCAAATGCTTCACACATCAGCCCATCTAACAACGTGGACCCATGACCTTCTTTATCTTCATCAGATGGTTGTCGATATACCACCAGCTTAAATAGCATGCATCTTACCTTGGTGGTATAATGATGATCGTTGATCCTACTCGAAACTTAATCCTTTGAGGAAGCCGACCTCACTGAGAAACTTCCACATTTTCAAAACCCCATCTAATGAGGAGTGAGCACATCAGAGCCAAGTAGCACATTGGACCCATGACCCAGAGATTCTTATTAGATAGTTGTCACATGATCTCATAGGGTCAGAAGATTCTATGAGATCATACAACCACCATAGATCTTAGCCCTTCTAACACATCCACAGACCTTTTGACATGGTCCCACTGATAGATCCAAGCTATCACCTGGGAGCCAATAGAAAACAAGCACGTCACCATAAAAGGACCCACCTGACAGAGCCCAGAGATAAAGCAAGATCAATGGTGGGCGCATGATCTCATGCGTCAGAAAAGCTCCTTCAGATCATGCACCAGCCATTAGATCATCATCGACTAACAACCGTTAGGCCCACACTGACATGGTGTCGAATCACAAGTCCTTGACTAATAAAAGGTGTACAGCTTGAACAATGTGGCCGGACCCACTAACAAACTTAGTCTGTAGACAGGAAGATCAACGATTGTCACAAGATCTCATGGAATCTTCTAAGGGCATGAGATCATGTGACAACCGTCAGATGTAGAATCTTGACTTTAGCTACTAAGTAGAGACCACCAACTTAAAAGGTAATTGTTCATGGGATCACTAAGTGTTAGGTCTTGACCATTGAGAATTGGAGATTTGTTGACTGAAGGATTTTAAAATGCACACGCGAAATGAAGGGACTTAAGTGGCTGATAAAGTAAACTACAAATTAGAATAGGGCCTTAGGGTTTTCAAGGTTTATTTAGCTCAAATGGCTACTTTTTAAAATATTTTCAACTATAGACCACAGAGTAAAACAATTTTCAAAGGCTAGAGGACATGGCATAAGATCGTAAAAATTTTAGGGATGCTTGGCAGGATAAAAATAGAGACCTTGGGATAGATATTAGCCAAATTTGCATGCATGTGAAAATTAGGGTAATATTTTGGTGATTTCTACTGGATGTCAACCTACTAGACATGGAAACTAGTGGCCTTGACATAATTCATTGGGCATGGGGTCATTCTGAGGAGCACAAAACTTGACAAAGAGATAAAATTGAACACAGGGAGACAAACTTGTGCACGGGCACTTCTTGAAAAGTAGGAAACTAACCTAGAAAATAGGAAGAAAGCAGGAAAGCATTTTTACAAAATTCATAGAGAGGGATTAACCTCAAAATAGGGCTTCAGGTGGAAACCATTGACTGATATTGGCAAGGCATCTCCTTCAAGAGTTGATAGTTGAAAATCATTGGACCCCTTGCACTCTATTATAACAAATGGTCCACCCCAAAATGAATCAAATTTTGTATGTCTACCAGGCTTGGATCTGAACTCATCCCACTTGAGAACTACATCCCCAACTTTGAAATTTTTGACCCTGGCCCTCTTATCAAAACTTCTCTTTGTTTGAATCTGATGGAACTCCATATCCTACATTGACTTGTCTCTGAGTTCTTCCAACTCCATCAACTAAGCATATCTGATCTGCAAGGGATCTCCTTCTTCAAATAGGGCATACTGAGTACCCAAGTCTAGAGCTAGAAATTCAACTGAGATAGACAACTTGGCCTCTCTGCCATACACTAACACATAAGGAGAATTACCAATAATCTTTTTGGAGTGATTCTGTCTAACCATAATGGAGACCTCAATTTAGTATGCCAATCCCTCTCTTTATCTTGGAGAGTCTTCTTGATTATCTTAATCAAATTCTTATTTGTTTATTCTGCTAAGCCATTGCCTTATGGGTAGTAATTTGAACTGGTATTTAGATAGATGCCATTCTTGACTACCCACTCTAAGACTTTGAGGCCTATGAATGCCAATGCATTATCTAATATGATGGAATCAAAAGTGCCAAACCTATGAATTATATCATCATAAAAACCTAGGACAACACTCTCATTGGCCTCCTTTAATGCAATTGCTTCTATCCACCTAGTGAAATAATCTGTTGTAGTGATTATCCATTTATGGCTTGCACTAGATGGAGGATTGATCATACCAATGAATTCTATACCCCATTTCATGAAAGGTTGCTTTGTTCTAACTGGCTATAGGGGTAAGGCTGCAAGCTTTTCTTTTCCTACAAACATAGCACACTTCATGCATTTTCTCACATAATCATGACTATCCTTAAAGATAGATGGCCAATAGTATCTAGCTCTCATGATTTTAAAAATAGTAGTCCTAGGAGAAAAGTGACCTCTAGAAGGTCCATCATGAAATTCAAATAGGACATTAGCTATCTTTTCTGAATCTATGCATCTTAAAAGGACAACATTGTGATCCTTTTTGAAAAGAACTTCATCAATCAACAAAAAAGGAAGAGATTGAAATCTATAATACCTTCTTTTTGCTAAATCTAAACCTGGAGGACACTATCTTGTCTTCAAGTAATTGATCATATTAGGAAACCAACTTGTTGCCTTGGCTTGTTCTTCTGTAGACTGCACCACTAGAGATGCATCTATTGTTTCTAATTTCTTTGAACCTTCATCCTCTTCCAAATGCTCACAAAGACCTCTTCATCTAACTAGCTTGGTGGTCTGAATATCCATGTTATATTCCATCACCTTGGTGATCCAACCAGCTCTCTTCTCATTTAGGTCCTTGGAAAGAAAAAACTCTTTGACACTTGGATGAGTAACTTTCAAGTGTACTTTGCTATGGCTCAACAAATATCTAAACTTTTTAAGGCTCTTTACCATAGCAAGTACATGTTTCTCTACAAAAGAGTATCTTTGTTCATATTCTTCTAAACCTTTGCTAAAGAAAGCAATAGGCTGCTCCAATCCATCTGAATTTTCTTGGGTTAGCACTGTAGATATAGTATCATGACCTCCATAAGCATAAAGGACAAAATCCTTATTGAAATTTGGGTTTAATAGGGTAGGATCTTCTATCAAGGCTTCTTTGATAGCCTGGAAATTGGCTTTCCCTTCTTTGGTTCAGCTAAAAGTTGAACCCTTCTTTAGCATGGCTGTCAAAGGCTTGAGTAAATCTGCAATATTAGGCAAGAAATGCCTAACAAAATTAATCTTTCCTATGAAAGATTGGAGACCTTTCTTGTGATGAGGCAATGGTAGTTCTAGGATGGCTAAAATTCTCTTAGGATCTACTATAATTCCTTCTTTGGATACTACATATCCCAACAAGTTTCCTTCATGAACTGCAAACATGCATTTCTTGGGATTAAGAGATATCCCAAACTCTCTACACCTTTCAAAAATCTTCCTCAAATGTTTGATGTGATCTACTGCATGTTTAGAATAGATAGTTATGTCATCCAAGTAGACCAACACAAACTTGTACATTAGGCTCTTAAAGGCCATATCCATTGCCTTTTGAAATGTAGCACCTACATTTGACAAACCAAAGGGCATATTTTGATAAGCCATGGTTCCCCACTTGGTTGTAAATGTAGTCTTGTATTGATCCTCTTCATTTAATAAGATCTAATTTTATCCTGAATAGCCATCGAATAATGAAAATCTCTCAGATCTAGAGACACATTGTAAGATTTGTTCCATGGAGGGCAGTGGATGGCAGTCTTTTAGAGAGGCCCTGTTAAGATCCCTGAAGTCAACACATAACCTCAGCTCCCCATTCTTCTTCCTGATAGGAACAAGGTTGGAAACACAACTAGTATGCTTGATGGGGTAGATGATACCACTTTCTATCAATTTGAGTACTTCTTTATGCATGAGTGGCTCAAGCTTGGGATTAAAAGGCCTTTGCTTCTACCTCACTGGCTTGGCATTGGGTTCTAATTCAATAGTGTGCTAAGCAAGGGCAGGGTCAAAACCTTTAAGGTCTTCATATTTCCATGCAAAAAAATCACTAAATTCTTTAAATAATTGGGTATAAGCTTGCTTCTCCAATTCAGTGTTCACTTTTCCAAATTGTAAGCTCTTATCTGGTTCCAACTCTAATTCAACACAATGTTCTTGTTGAACTACCAAGCCAGCTTTATTCTTCTTGACTTCATCATCCTTGTTGAAGACAGTCTCTAATGTAACAAGACCTCTGGGCATCTTATTAGACTTAAGTTGTATCACTTGATCACCATCATTTTGTGATAACCTATCTTGATTATGCTTTGAAAAAACATCTTCTTCAAACAAGAACTACAGAATTTGTTCATCATTGTCAAACACCTACCAACTGACATTATTATTTGGAATAGAGAGTCTGACAATCACTTTGATATGCTATTGATCTATTTCTTTTGAAATGCTATTGGGAATATCATACTAAGATCCAACAGTGGCTAACCTATCTGCATTTTGATTTAGCTTCCTAGGGATAGCAACAATATTGAAAGCACAAAAATCTTCAATTGCATCCCAAACTCTATGTTTGTATGCTTTCAAAGTGTCATTTTTGGTTTCACTTATCCCTCTTACTTGGCTGACAACCAATTCACTATCACCATAAATTTTTAAGGCTTTAAGCCCTCTTTATCTAGCCCATTCCAGTCCATTGACTAGACTTTCATACTTTGCAGTGTTGTTAGTGTAGGAGAAACTAAATCTAAAGGGTGTATAATACCTTTCTCCTTTTGGGAACACTAACATAGCACCACCACTAGAACCATGCCTACTTCTAGGTCCATCAAAGAATAGTTCCCAAACCTGATTGCTCTGATCCTCTGAATCAGCATCTTCCTTGAGAAGGCTTGGTTCTATGGCTCCACTCTCTTATATTAAATAACTTCCCAAACTAAAATCTTAGATAAGATTTTCTTGGGCCTCTAAAGCTCTTTCATCTAGTAGAATATCAAGGATATTCTCTATCTTAGTGTCTGCTTCTCAAATGGTTTGGAAGTCACTGTTATTAAATATAGGGCAGTTTACATTGATGGTATTGAGCACATATGGCTCTATATGGGGCACTACCAATGGTTCTAATTTAATGGTTACCTTGGTCCCATACCTCATATGAAATAGCATGTGAGACCTAAGATAGGTAGCCTCCTATCTTAGTTGTAAACTCCCTTGAAAGACATATAGCAAATAATGCAAGGAGATCTATGATATATATATCAAAGAGGATGGAGAATTTAGGACTAGCATGAAGGATTAGATTAGTATCCTTGGCCACACCTATAGTATTTACTGAGGATCCATCAATTTTGGTAACCTTCTTTTGGAAGGGTTCATATTTTAGTCCTAATTGATCAGCTACTTTCTTAGGCATTACAATGCTAGTAGCTCCATTATCTACCATACAATTATGCACTAAATATTTTCCAATGATTAAAGATACATAAAAGGGAGGTGGCTTTGAATTCCTACCTTGTGTGGCATTGGTCTTGGAGTTGCTACTTGGAGCCTCCTTTTCTTGATCATTATTAACCAACACTGGCCTTGTAGTTTCTTTTGTAGGATGAGGAGTTGTTACTTCAGTCATGGCCTTCTTCAAAATTTTAGGGTGTCCTGGAAGAGCCAAAGAGTCCCACATGGACATGGTGACATTCACCTTCTTCATGCTATCAACAATGTTAAAAGGTGTCATAGTGTGTACTCTTTGTTTTTCTTTCACTATGATGGGCTCCACCTCTTTAGACTATTGGCCTTCTTTGCTTGTGATGGCAAGAGCCTCCCTAGGTGTGATGGGAGTAGCTTGCTCCAATGGCTTTGCAGATGTAGTGGCTTTAGTACCAGAATCTTCTCTTTCCATGTCTTGAGATCTTCTCTTTGCTCTTGTATAAGAAACAAAAGAAAATTCATCATTGACTCCATTGAAGTCTGGTTGCTCCCAATCAAAAAGAGCAGTCTCATTCTCTTGTGGTTCTTGTTGAGGAACTGACCCACTGGATGAAGCCTCTGACTGAGCTTGTGAGGTATTTTGAACCATTAGAGCTTGGTTCATCCATCCATTTGAACATGTAGCCTGATTATGAGGCTGATTACAAGGAAAGAACCATTCATTATCCATAGCCATATTATTTTGACTAGGAACCATATCCCTAACTGGATTTGTAGAATTTAGAGGTGCAGGGTTGTATAGTTGAAATGGCCTCTGATTAAAACTTTGCCTTTGTCCTTGATAGCCTCCTTGGTATGGTGGCCTATTTTGTTGGTAAGGCTGTCCTTGATTCTAATATTGCTAATTAGGACCTTGGCCTTGTGGCTGGAAGGGTGGTCTAATCCCTTGACCTTGCTTCTTTAAATTTGTGACCTCTTTAGTCAAGGTCTACAACAAGTTGGTCATTTCTTACTTACTACTTTCTTGACTATTCTTTATCTATTGTAACTCTTGAGAGAAACTAGTTGTTAGCTCTTAACCACTAGTACTAGCCTGAGGTGCTAATATGGTGGGAATAGGGGTAAATGGGGGTACTTGTGCAGGTGTAATGGATTGAAGGCTAGGAAAAAAGGGCATAGGAGGCCTTCTTTGTATCATGCCTAATTGAATCAAGTAATTTTCAGCTTTGACAGCTATGTCAAAAGCCTAGGGTAAAGAAGTATCACCCATAGATTGGATCATCATAGAGATTTGACCATTCAGACTTTGTAAGTAGTATAGAAAAGGATGGTCAACTGATGGTCTCATAGAGAATGGAATTCTATTCCATGTCTTAAGGAATCTACTATTGTAATCTGTCATTTGTTCTTGAGGGTCTCTCTTAATAGTTGTTAACTACTCAACTAGAGACAAGTTATCTGATTTATCCTTAAAATGCTTACTTAATGCATCCCCTAACTCATCCCATGAAGTAATGGAACCAAAAATTAGAGTTCTAAACCATTCAAGAGCCTTACCTTTTAGAGAGGCTGCTAATAATTTTGTGGCCACATCTTCTTGAGTAATATTGTGTATGTTGCAGATGGTGTTCACATCTCTTATGTGCTCAAAAGTAGTTGTCTGCCCTTCACCTATGAAATCAGGTAAGCACTTTAGTGCCACCAAGGGCACATCATGATGTACAACAAAAGCCAATGGACTACCTTGGTTGAATGGTGCAAAAGCAAATAGCCTAGCCATTGCAGGAGTTGGAATCTAAAGATTAACAACTATGTGAGCTGTATTTGCTATTTGGTTTGAATCCTCCTCTAGATCTCTAGTTAGAGATATACCTCTCCCTCTAAATGAAAGTGGAAAGGTCTCCTCTCTGAAGTATCAGGAGGTGTTGATTGAACTCTCCTTGTAGGGGATGTTCTTTGAGTTGACCTGCCCTTGTGACTTCTTTTTGAGGGAAACTCTGAAAATTTAGTAGGCTTAGAGCTCCTAGTCTCAATCTTTCTCATAAACCTTGAATAAGGTTGTCTTGAATCCTTCCACCAATGGAGCCACCAGATATACTTGATAGAAAAACTTCTAAAAGTCTATAGTATGCAATCTATATATTAGAGATAGCATAACAAAACATGAATTTTTTATTCTTTTACTATCCCATCGGGCATGCCAAAATTGTTATACACTAAGTTTGCACCCTTGTTTCAAGCTCTCATAGTCTTGATAACCTAGTATAACATGGGAATCATCTCCAGGTGTGGGACCTATGCTAACTAAGATGAGACCTCCAGGTTCTAGGCTGGTTCCTCTTGGATAATCACCCTAATTTGCTTCTTAATAGGAAAAGTAAATCTTTTGAGGGATAGGGATAGAAGGAATGCTTGAAAGGGAAATGACTGAAAGCAAAGTATCCTACTATGTGATACACCAAAAATATGGTATGAATTATAGTATAAAAGATGAAATCAATGAATAGACTTAGGCCTAGGAGATCACAACTCACTGAATAGGTTTGCATAAGTACTTCATAGAAGGGTCTATAGGTGAAAAGAGCTATAAGAGAGATTCTTTCACAAACAATAACACCCTTTGGAATTAGACAACAATCTATGACCTGTAAACAAACGTTCACCTCTGCAACTAGGTATAGGAATGAGACAAGATTGTTAAGGGGTTGTATTATACCCACAAAAGCACTCACATCAAATCATCCACAATGATACACAAAATTGTAGAAAGAAAGAGTGATCTAGAACCCTAAGATATCACTAAGAAGCATGTAAATACTAAATTCATTAAGAGATAACTCACACAAGAAGGTGTAGGGACATGAGAAATGTCACAAAATATCTTCAATATTTGAATTATCAATGGGAATTTACAACTGTAGAAAACCAGAGGACAAGAAGGATGCCACAGATAGATTTCTAAGAAAAGATATATTTTTCTCTTTACAATTGTCCAACTCTTCTTTTACAAAAAGTCCATTCTGAGCTCTAAAGCTCTCTAAAAAAAATTATATACATCTCCTTCAATGCACACAGGCAGGAGAAAAAAATCTAATTAGGGTTTACATAATTTTTCATATAATAATCAAACCCTAATTCTATCAAATTCAGCCATAAATGCACATAAAAATATCCTAGCCAATCAAATATCTATGTTTGCGTGTCCATTTCATGTTTATACCTACAAAAATCTAGCTACCATGATCCATCTACCTACTTACAACTCGGGCTGACCATGACTATTCAAATCTGATATTGTGAGATATTTGAATTTTAAAAATTGATAAAATAGTCATAGGTGGTGCTAAAATTCCCTATCGACAGTCGGCATTCAAAAATCAATCTCACTTTAAAATGTGACTATCGGATCTTCCTTTTTACTTGAGCTCAGCATTTGACTGCAAATTTAACCTGAAGTCTACCTCGGGTTCTATTTCCCTTCAGTCGTAGAGTCGTTTAAACTTTTAGTTGACCCCGGTTAAGTCTGGCAAACACAGAAAAGATCTTTAGTTGCAGATTCATGGAATACTCTTAACCCTGGGCCCCGAACCACCACATGTCATTCTTTTATTCACCCTTGACTGCTTTGTAGGCATACACCTTAACAAATTCTAACATAGTCCCGTTGTAGCTTAGATTCCAATCTAATGGCAGGTGCATGCTCTTATATGTTAGAAAGATTCCTTGCGCTTTTACGCCAGCCATAGATCTTTATTAGATCGGGACCCTTCTGAAAAATGGACCCACTAAAAATCTAGTCATCACCACATGGACCAATCAAATACTTCACACATCAGCCCATCTAACAACATGGACCCACGACCTTCTTTATCTTCATCGGACGGTTGTCGTTATATCACCAACTTAAATAGCATGCATCTTACCTTGGTGGTATAATGATGATCATAGATCCTTCTCAGAACTTAATCCTTTGAGGAAGCCGACCCCACTGAGAAACTTCCACCTATTCAAAACCCCATCCAATGAGGAGTGAGCACATCAGAGCTAGGTAGCACATCGAACCCATGACCTAGAGATTCTTATCAGATGGTTGTCGCATGATCTCATAGGGTCAGAAGATTCTATGAGATCATACGAGCACCGTAGATCTTAGCCCTTCTGACACATCCGTAGACTTTTTGACACGGTCCCACTGACAGATCCAAGTTGTCACCTGGGAGCCAATAGAAAATAAGCATGTCACCAGAAAAGGACCCACCTAACAAAGCCCAGAGATAAAGCAAGATCAATGGTGGGTGCATGATCTCATGTGTTAGAAAAGCTCCTTCAGATCATGTGCCAGCCGTTAGATCATGATCGAATGACAACCATTAGGCCCATGTTGACATGGCGTCAAATCACAAGTCCTTGACCAATCAAAGGTGTACAACTTGGACAACGTGGCCGGACCCACTGACAAACTTACTCTACAAATAGGAAGATCGACAGTCATCGCAAGATCTCATGGAATCTTCTAAGGCCATGAGATCATGCGATAACTGTTAGATGTAAAATCTTGACTTTAGCCGCTAAGTAGAGACCGCCAACTTAAAAGGTAACTATTCATGAGATCACTAAGTGTTAGGGCTTTGACCACCAGGAATTGGAGATTTGGCAACTGAAGCATTTTAAAACACACATGCAAAATGAAGGGACTTAAGTGGTCGATAAAGTAAACTACAAATTAGAATAGGGCCTTAGGGTTTTCAGGGTTTATTTAGCTCAAACAACTACTTTTTCAAATATTTTCAACTACAAACCAAGGAGTAAAACAATTTGCAGAGGCCAGAGGACATGGCATAAGATCATAAAAATTTCAGGGATGCTTGGCAGCATAAAAATAGAGACCTTGGGATAGATATTAGCCAAATTTGCATGCATGTGAAAATTAGTGTAACAAAAACCTGGAATGAAAGGTGGGTTATGATTAATGGTATCAACTTTCAAATTAATGAAGAGGTGATTGGCCAAGCCACGAGTATGTTGACCACTAGTAGGAAATGGAAGAAAATGGTGAAAACCCAAGTGGAGATGAATTTTGCTCAATTTTTCAAAAATGAGGCTACCGCAACTCCTATAAATGGTGGCTATAGTGTCTCCGAGCTCCTAGAGTTCTGGAAAAAAATGTGCAAACTGGTGATGAGATATTTCACCTTGGAGGGTCACTATGGTGCATTTTACAACTACCATCTTCCTTTTTTGAACCATTTTAGGCATAAATTTTTAATTTCCTTCCCCTTTTTCCTTCTGCATTCTTTGGAGGACAATGTGATGCCTGCTAATAAGGCCATCTTTCTTGAGAAAAATCCTATCTATCTCCATCAGGGTCTTATTCTTTGTTTGTACAATTTCCACCATTCCCTCTGCACCCTTCATTTTGTGTAGGTTACCCACTCTATCCAACAACCCTTATCACTGATAGTTTCTCTTAACTAGGGCTTTCCCACTCCTAAGGCTAAAATTTGTATGACCCCTATTTTGAGACCCTCATCCTCAGAAACCCAACCCACCCCTATCTCATGTTGTAGTCCAAAGCACACCCTAACCCTGGTGTTTTCTCTCAGCCCCCTCCCAAGAAGCAAAAGAAGATTATCATTAATTTGGACTACCCTCAGATTACTAATCCCCAACCCACCTCTACCCATCAATCCTCTCGCATTTCCAAAGAATAGGGGAAAAGAGCTATCAAAGAGCTCATGAACTAGGAGGATGGCCCTGCCTAGGAAGATGCCTCTGCTAGCTCTCCCAATAAAGAGGGCTTGGACAATGAAACTAATTAGGTGGAAATCAAGCTGGATGAAGACATCCATATATAGTACTATGGATGAGGAGGAGATGATAGAAAAGGATCCCATTGCTGATAAAGAGCCTACTAGCAGCGACCTGATGGGGAGAATCAAGTACCAATCTACCTCTATGGAAAATACAATGTCTAAGCTCACCTGGGACCTAGATGCCACTAATAAGCAACTGAAAAATGTTAGTAAGTTTTCACTCAAGCTGATTCATGCATCTTCTACCACACTCTTCCTTCTTAATGAGAAAGCTTCTAAGGGCAAGGATGTTGTTGAAGGAAATCAGGAACTCTTCAAATTCCTAAATGAAGAGTGGGATGACTTGTTGTCTAAGTGTTTATGGGATGGGAAGTGACTCTATGGTTGGGCATGTATGGGAGGGTGGAGACTACTACTGGCTCTTGGCCTTACTTTAGGATGGACTCCATTTACTTTCTTATTCTTAAGACTTTGAATTATGTTTATAGCCATGTGTGGCAGCTTTTCTAGTTTATGCTGGATCTTTTCAAAATGATTTTATGGATGTTTGATACTCTACAGTTGTGGTGGTTTATTTTTTGTTGTTTTTATGTTTTTGATTGTGGTAGAAGATTTATGTGCTCTAATGCTTCTTTTTATGTTGAATTAATCTTCTGTTAATTCACTTAGTCTACCCCTCTTGTTCCATGGGCCAACACCCTTCTGTTGTTGCTATTTTCAAAAACATTTATCTTTCTACTATACAACTATGTACAAAGAATTTTCATAGTAAATAGAAAATCTTGGCCAATCTTCGCTCAAATTTCCAAACTTTGGAAAACCACATAAATATCTTGCAAACCATCACAACTTTACCCAATGGACTATTGGCTAGTCTTTATTCACTCTAGGATCTTGATTGGATCTCACACCAAAATTTGAGGGCCAAAAACAAGTAACCCCTAGGTGCACTTGCACCAATGTATATGTATGTATGTATGTATGTATGTGTGTGTGTGTGTGTGTGTGTGTGTGTGTGTGTATCTATGTATGTATGTATGTATGTATGTATGTATGTATGTATGTATGCATGTATGTATGTATGTATTGTTAAGGAATATTAGATAAGAAAATTTAATATATTATTTGTATTAGTAGATATTGATGTAGAATGCAATTGCCTATTGTGATTGATTGATTCTACATTTTTCTTTTTAATATATATTAGTATGTAAAGTCATGACCGTACATGGAAATTGCCATGTAGGGTCATGACCCTATGTTAATATTAATTCAATCACTAATTGCAGATTAAACAATAATCTAGCTAACTTGTATCATTTAATAACAATGTGTTTGATAAAGATTATCATATGATGCAATGTAATTGCAGTGCACGATATATACTTTGGCTGCAATGCATTGCAGTACATGATATATATATATATATATATATATATATATATATATATATATATATATATATATATATATATATATATATATATATATATATATATATATATATATATATATATATATATATATATATATATATATATATATATATATATATATATATATATATATATATATATATATATATATATATATATATATATATACATATATATACATATATCTGTATATATATATATATATATATATATCTGTATACATATATATATATATCTGTGTATACATATATATACATATATGTATACATATATATACATATATAGATATGTCTATTCAATATATATATAGATATGTATATATATATGATATTCGGCACAATCTAGGACTACTTGTTAAGGTGTCAATCATGATATATAGGTTATTACTATTAGGAATTGTCACAAGTGATAACTGAAAGTGGGGCTGAATCAATTATCTACAAGTTTCAATTCTTTATCCAATTAAGTATACTTAAACATAAAGCATAAACACAATGAAAGAACACTTGAACACAACATAATATTTTGGTTACGGGGAAACCCAAATAGGTAAAAACCTCGGTGGGAATTTCCACCCACTAATATTCTGTACTAGTGTATTATGATCCTTGTTAGAAGATCCTTAACCCTATTAGGAGTTTCTTTATAAGATATTTAGTATAGTAGACCTAGTCAAGGGTTGGACCCTGTTAGGAATCTTTTACAATTGTCCATGTTAGGGGAGAGGATGCACTATTTGAGAGCTCACTACTCAAAGGGGCAAAGGCTACAACCTTCTGAATAACAGATATACACTATATGTAGATCTTGGTGAACTGCGCTTAGACCTTATATCTAGATCAGTTCCAATGAATAGCACAAACAATTTACTTGGTCACATAGACCTTCCTCTGATGGTTCAACACTTCACACACTCTACTCTACTCTACTTAATCAACTATGAACCACACTCAAGCATTCACAAATGACTACCTATAAATATCTTTCCTCTAAATGATATAATCAAGTCAACCTATTAGAACCACCTTGAAATCATATTAGAGAAACCATAACACACTCTAATAAACATTCTTTCAGCTTTACTATGCATGCAACACATTCTGGGACCTGTCCAATAAGATAATTGTAGATGCATGCTACACACTATCGGCTCTACCAAAACAATTGGATCTTTCTCCTCAAGCTAAATTACCCAAAAGATAGGCTCAACTCTAGAACCAATAAAATCTTTGTCGGATCTTCTAAACAAACACAGGAAACTGCTACTAGTATAGCGACTGCATAACTTCACTTCTACTAAATATCAGACTATGCATCCATGACTAAAACATCACTAACATGTCTTTAACATATATCTAAGTGCACAAGGCTCCATGATAATTTTACAGACAACCACACACATAACACTATTTGTTTTTCTATCAGGAACACTACTGACACTAGCTGCTATATAACTATATGTACTAACAGTTAACCTCTGCGCCCATGATATCATTTTGATATCATGTCCATGCTACATATATAGAAAAATTAGTGCATAAGACTTCCATGGATGCTACTTTCCATATGTTGTCATCAATGACAAACATATAGTCAGTACTAGCCTGCTGGCAAATCTCCAACAATCTCCCCCTTTGGCATTGATGACAACATGTGGAATGAAAGACCACCACCAACCCAAATGAACATTTCTTTTATAACATTCTCCATTTCCTCATAAAAACTCCCCCAAAATGAATCCTCCATCTGTTGCAATATTTTTTCAACATTCTCCGTTTCCTCAACTGTACTACTGTCATAACTGAATTCTGCTCCCCCTTAGTATATTACTCCTTTTGTTTGTCATGACTCTGTATATTACTCCCCTTTGACATTAATGGAAAAGGGTGTCATTTATTTAAAGCACCAGTACTACTCCTAAGGTAGAGTATTCAACCTTCCATCAGTCCCTAAGGACTGATGCCTTTCCTTCTTTCTTCTAAGCAGAATCAGGGAAGGGAATTACTGCCAACTTCTCCCTGAGATACTCAAAAGTATCCTTAGGCAAGGGCTTTGTGAATATATCTACCAACTGATCTTTAGTACTCACATAGTCCAACTTGACTTTTTTCTCTACCACTTTCTCTCTTAGGAACTGATACTTGATCTCACTATGCTTTGTCTTTGCATGAATCACAGGGTTCTTTGACATATTGATAGTACTAGTGTTATCACTGTGAATAAAAATAGGATAATCAATCTAAATTCCAAAATCCTTTATCATTTTTTTGTTCCAAATAATTGTAGAACAATTCAAGGCTACTGCAACATACTCCACTTTTGTTGTTGACCGAGAAATACAATTTTGTTTCTTGCTTGTCCAAGTGACAAGTCTATTGCCAAGAAACACTACTCCACCTAATGTACTCTTTCTGTCATCAAAACATCCTGCCCAATCTGCATTATTGTACACATGAAGCTCAACATTTTTTGAATTAGGATACCATAGACCATAATCTATAGTGCCCTACAAGTATCTGAATATTCTCTTTGCTACCATGAGGTGACTTTGCTTAGGTTCTGCTACAAATCTTCCAACTATGCCAACTGCATTGTAAATATCTGGTCTAGTTTGAGTAAGATATATGAGTTTACCAATCATAGACTTGTACAATGTTGTATCCACTACTAGAGAGTCATCTTCTTTTGTTAGTGTGCATCTAGTGATCATAGGTTTTCCTATTGGTTTGCAATCATCCATATTGAATTTCTTCAGTATCTCTTTCACATACTTAGACTAATTAATGAAAATATATTTCTCTGTTTGCTTCACATTTAATCCCAAAAAGTATTTGATAGGACCAATCATACTCATCTCAAACTTATTCGACATTTCTTTGCCAAATTTTGCACTTAGTTTGTCATTACCTCCAAAGATAATGTCATCAACAAATATAGCTACAAGTAGTAGACCTTCAAATGTCTCTCTAATGAATAGATTACAATCTACTTCTCCTTTCTTGAATCCAATCTTTGTTAGATATCCATCTAGTCTCTCTACCATGCTCTAGGGGCTTGCTTAAGTCCATAGAGGGCCTTCTTCAATCTGTAAACCATATCAGGTTTATCTGATAAGGTGAATCCTTCTAGCTGCTCAATGTATACTTCTTATTTCAAATCTCCATTTAAGAATGCTGACTTGACATCTATCTGATAAAATTTGAAGTTTTTGACTATAGCATAAGCTAGAAACAACTTAATAGCTTCTAATCTGCTCACAGGTGCAAATGTGTCTGAATACTCAATGCCTTCTCTTTGCGCATATCTCTTACATACTAACCTTGCTTTATTTCTTACTATTGTACCATCTTCATTCATCTTGTTTTTGAATATCCACTTTGTTCCAATCACATTTTTATCACTAGGTCTTGGGACCAGTTCCCAAGTGTCATTCTTAATAATCTAATCAAGTTCTTCTTTAATAGCATCATGCCAATCTGAATCATTACATGTATTTTCAACACTTAAAGGTTCCATCTGAGATAGTAAACATACCGCTTCATTGCTAGCCAAGTTCTTTTCTTGTGATCTTGTTAAGACTTTGCTGCTCTGATCTCCAATGATGTCTTTCTTGGAATGGTTTCTAGATGTAAACTTTGGAACTTTAGGTGATGCTTACTCATCATCCTTAGGAGTACCTTCTTCACTTGGCTTAGGGTCATTGAATAACACATCAAAACTGTCAAACATTTCCTCAATAACTATCTCACTAGTGGAGGGTTTGGGATCTTCAATCATGGGTGAGTAATCATGATATCTTTCTTGAACCATAGACTTTTCATCAATCTTAACATGAGAACTTTCAATGATCTTTTTCAATCTTAAATTGAAACATCTATAAGCTTTACTTTTAGTAGAGTAACCAAGGAAAATATCTTCATCACTTCTTGCAACAAACTTGCCTAGTGCTTCATCCCTCTTGATGTAGCACTTGCTTCCAAAGATTCTAAAGTATTTTACTATGGGAACATTACCAAACCATAGCTCATATGGTGTTTTTTCAGGCCTTAATTGAATTCTATTGATGGTGTAGACTGTTGTATTGACCACATCTCTCCAATAGGTGTGTGCAACTTTTCCTTCTATCATAATGGTGCACACTGTATCAAGCATGATCCTATTCCTTCTTTCTACAATTCCATTCTGCTGAGGGGTTCTAGGTGCACTTAACTATCTCTTTATGCCATGTTCTTCGTAGTACTCAGAATCTATTAGAGGTGAATTATCCACCCCTATCTAATCTCAAACATTTTATCTTTATTCTAGATTATTATCAACCTTAGCTTTGAATATTTTGAACTTCTCAAATGCTTCTGACTTATCTTTCAACAATGCAACCCACATCATCCTAGTATAATCATCAACAAACAAAATGAAGTACCTTTCACCATAGTATGATCTTATTTAAGTTGGACCACATAGGTTTGTATGAATCATATGCAACTTGTTCTCTGCTGAATTGTGCCTGCTCCTAAATGAATTTCTCACATGCTTTCCCATCACAAATTCCCTACATATAGTATCAACTGGCTTTTCTATGCTAAGTAGATCTCTTACTACATTTACATTTCTTATCTTTACTATGTTATCAAAATTGACATGACAGTCTTTTATGCCATAACCAATTGTCATCAACTTTAGCAAAAAAACAAATTTCTTTTGAATTGAGTTGGAAAACATTACCTCTTGTCTTTGAGCCTGATGCAATCATAACACCATCCTTGTTAATAATGTATTTTTCATCTTTAAACTCCAATTGATATCCTTTTACAAGTAACTGTCCAATACTAAGAAGGTTATGTTTCAAACCATCAACATAGAGAACATCATTAGTACTATTCTTTCCATCCAAGGTGATGGCTCCTCTACCAACTATGGGTTTAGGAGTGTTATCTCCAAATCTAACCATACCACCATTGTATTTGTCTAGATGAAAAAATCTATGTTTATCACCTATCATGTGATGTGAAAAACCACTATCTATAATCTAGTCTATCCTTATATCAGCTTGTGAAATCAATGCGAGCTCTTGATTCTCTTTCTTATCTTCATGATCTGTCTTATTATTCATTTTTTCTATAATAAAAATGAATCCAATTTCTTCTTCACCTAATTCATCATCTGAAACTCCATCTCTAGCATAGTAGCAATCCTTAGAGTACTTAGGCTTGTAATCCTTTTTGAACTTTCTAGCTCTAGTAGGACACTTAGATGTAAAGTGAGCGATCTTATTACATGAAAATCACTTAAATGGAAATTGACCTTTATATTTACCTTTTCCTTTATTTTCTCTTTTGGAAATCATAGAAATGAAATCAACTAATGTTTTCTCTTCATCATCATCATCAAAATTACCAGAAGTGTTTACAGATTTCTTACCATGAACTTTTGCTTTGAAGGATGTCTCACTCTTAGGTTCTGTCTTCAATCTTGAAATCTCAAAAGTTGAGATTTTGTTGATAAAGGTTTCTCTCTTGAAATTTGATGTAAGATGCATGGTCTCATCAAGGATGTTGATCTTTCTTTCATATTCATGAGTGAGAGTATTCATTAATTTGTCCATAATGTCCTCCTCTAAAATCTCTCCACCATTATTCCTGATTCCAGCAACTGCTTCATTGATCCTCTGATTGTAAGCTCTGATATTTTCTTTAGGTAGAATCTCTAATGCATTGTATCTTTTCTTCCATGTATTTCTACATGCATCCTTTGCTTGTTTATCTGCTTCAAATATGTCTTCTAGGTGCTTCCATATTTTGTGGGTTGTATCTACCTTTTTTATTTCTGAAAACTCACCATCAGATAGGGTGCTGATAAGAGATTCTTTGGCTATTGCATTTTGATGAAATAATTCCTTTTTCTTATCAGTAGCATCATCCTTTGATAGGGTCTTCCAAGGAAGGGATCTTGAATACTTTGATAGTTACATCAAAAACTTCAAAAGCAATGCACTGCAAATGAGTCACCATCTTGTTCTTCCAATCAAGATAATTCTCTCCATCAAACTTACAACTTTCTTTCCTGAATTATGCCATTTGATCAGCCTCAAGCTATTAAAATTTCTCTCCAAGGCACTTGGCTCTGATACCAATTGTTAGGAATAGTGTCAAGAGATAACTGAGGGGGGGGGGGGAGGGGGGTGAATCAGTTAACTACAACAATTCTTTATCCAATTAAGTATACTTAAACATAAAGCATAAACACAATGAAAGAATACTTGAACACAGGACAATATTTTGGTTATGCAAAAACCCAAATAGGTAAAAACCTCGGTGGGAATTGACACCCAGTAATATTCTGCACTAGTGTATTATGATCCTTGTTAGAAAATCCTTAACCCTGTTAGGAGTCTCTTTACAAGATATTTAGTACAGTAGACTTGGTCAAGGGTCAGACCCTATTAGGAGTCTTTTATAATTTTCCCTATTAAGGGAGAGGATGCACTGTCCAAGAGCTCACTGCTCAAAGGGGCGAAGGCTACAACCTTCTAAATAATAGATACACACTATATCTGGATCTTGGTGAACTGCACTTAGACCTGTTGTCTGGATTAGTTCCAATGAATAGCACAAACACTTTACTTGGTCATATAGACCTCTCTCTAATGGTTCAACACTTCATACACTCTTCTCTTCTCTACTTAATCAACTATGAACCACACTCAAGAAATCACAAATGACTACCTATAAATATCTTTCCTCTAAATGATATAATCAAGTTATCCTATTAGAACCACCTTGAAATCATATTAGAGAAACCATAACACACTTTAATAAACATTCTATCAGCTCTACTATGCACGCAACACATTCTGGGACCTGTCCAATAAGATAATTGTAGACGCATGCTACACACTATCGGCTCTACCAAAACAACTAGATCTTTCTCCTCAAGCTAAATTACTTCATGTGCTCTTAACTAAACAAAAATAACTCTTCTCTAAGCTTAAATCCAAGGGTGCATACCCAAAAGATAGGCACAACTCTAGAACCAATAAAATCTCTATCGACTCTTCTAAACAAACACAAGAAACTACTACTAGTGAATAGCGACTGCATAACTTCACTTCTACTGAATATCAGACTATGCATTCATGACTGAAACATCAATAATATGTCTTCAACATATATCCAAGTGCAAGGCTCCATGATAATTGTACGGACAAAGATACACATAACACTATTTTTTACTCTGTCAGGAACACTACTGACACCAGCTGCTATATCATGCTATCATGCTATACTAATAGTTAACCTTTGTGCCCATGATATCATGATAATATCATATCCATGCTACATATATAGAAAAATTACTACAGAAGACTTCCACAAATGCTACTTTCCATATGTTGTCATCAATGAAAAACATACAGTCAGTACTGGCCTGCTAACAAATCTCCAACAATTACACCATACAGTAATAACATATCAGTATCAGGATATCTTGCACAATCCAAGACAACCTGTTAAGGTGTCAATCTTCAAAATTTGGTCAACTATTGTCAAGATCATCACCTTGTAATGGTAACCCCAATAAAAGATCATCATCTTCTTGAACACAATGAAATATTTCAAAAATAACTTTATTTATTTATTCATGAATACAAAGAACAAGAGTAAGGATGTCATACCAAGTTTTCTCCTGAAATAATCTATCTTTAGTTTTGCAAGAGGTTTGGTAAATATGTTAGCATTTTGTTCCTCGATTGTGATATATACTAATTTGATGATATTCCTATTGACCATATCTCTTATGAAATGGTAAGGAATCTCTATATGTTTTGATCTATTATGGAAAACTAGATTTATAGAGAGCTTTATGCGGCTTTGATTATCACAATGGATAATCCTAGGTACCAAAGCTTTTCCAAATAGATCAAACAATAGTTTTCTTAACCAAACTACTTCTCTAACTCCCATAGAGGTAGCCATGTATTCAACTTCAGTGGAACTCTGAGCAACTGATGTAGGGGCATCTATGGTTAAGGTAGGGGCATTTTGTGTCCTTGGTGAAACTGAATGGAGTGTTGGTATTTTGGCTGGTGTTACTCGGTTGCAAACTTGACCGACGATCTTGGTCATTGAAGGAAGCTCGGTCACTGAAGGAATTCAATATTCTCTAGTGCTTGGTGAAAGTGTTACTCAGTCATGCCTATGGTGCTCGATGATGCCTAGCATGCTTGGTTAATTCACTATCACTTTGTAGTTCTAGTTTATCGACTAGAATTCTCTATGATTTATTGAGCTGACTTGGTGCGTTTATTGTTCGTAGCCATTGCTATGGGATGACATGCTGAATTAAATGTTTGCATACATTTGTAAGATGACTTTTATGGCATTTAATTATTTGTTTTAGGGAGTTAAGGGTCTCATCTTGCTGACTTGTGGTTGATGATTAGTATTTAAGGAGAGACATGGGTAGATTAGGAAGGAGCAGAGAAGTTCATGACTTGAATACTTAGTGAGTCAGATCTGAGGTTTTGAAGCTGAAGTTGGAAAAGTGGTGGAAAAGTTCTTGATGATCTTGTAGATCAGATTGTAATCTGATAGTTGTTTGTAGCAGAGCTAGGGGTTTTCATACTTGGAGACAAGGAGATTGCTTGGAGGCTTGTGAGATCAAGTATAGATTTTCTTTAGGGTTTCCATTATCTTTTGATTATCTTCAAAGCTGAACTAGCTGAGATTGTATAGGATCTATTTGTAGATCTTGTAGAATTTTATTTTGATTGTAATTGGCCCTAACTTGGAAGGCCTTACAACTGGGCATGTTAATGAAAATTGGTGTTAAACAATTACTTTGTGTTGCATTGTTGAGTATTCCGCTATGTAATTTTGTTGGCTACAAGGTTTGGACTATCCTCAATTGGATCCACCATCCTTGACTACGTCAAGTGGTATTAGAGTGAGATTTGATCTTGTTGAAGTAGAAGGTTGACCTAGCAAGGCTGATCTTGTGAAGTTGATCTTGTTGGTGAAGAGATTGTGTGCAATCTGGATTGTAGATCCGAGGCACTGAACTTGTGAAATTGTGCCCTAGTTGTTTGCAAGATTACAGGTTGAGATTTGACTTGTTTACAACTTGGAAATTGTCACAAGGTGGTCAGTTAGGGTTTGTTGTAGAGGGTTTCTCTTATCTTTAAGGATGCCTTCGAGAAGATTGGACCCTAGAGTTATTTCTGATCTTTGTGATACTGTTGAATCCTAGATCACAGAGAAAGTGAAATCATATTTTAGATCTGAGATGGAATTGATAAAGAATGACATGGTCATCAAGATCATGAGAATTGTTGCTGGTATACCTCAAAATGTTGGTATTGAGGATGGCTATGAAGAATATGCTGAAGAATTTGAAACTACTGGATCTAGTGGTGATGACTAGAGGAACATATCTAGTGAAGACATAATTGCTTGGTTACCTAGATCTGCTACCCGGTTTAGTAATTACTGAATAGAAGTTTCTACTTTCTCTAGTACTTTGAAGCCCACCAATCTAATTGATTGGATTGGTGAACTTGAAGATTTCTTTGAGCTAGAAGAAATTGAAGATCCTCTTCGAGTGAGATTAGCATAGACAAAGTTGAAAGGACATGTTGCTCTTTGGTGGAAAGAACTACAAAGAGACCGAGAAGATGAAGGTGAAACAAAGATCAATCAGTGGAAATTGATGGTGACTAAGTTGAAAGCTAAGTTCATATTGACTGACTATGAGCTTGACTTGTTTAAGAAGTTGCAGAATCTGAAACAGAAGGATTTTTCTATTGAAGATTATACCGAGGAGTTCTACAAACCTACTATTCAGTCTAGACACTGAGAGCTTGGTAAGAAAAAGGTAGCTTGGTATGTGAATGGTCTTGTTACCCAATTTTCCCTATTCCATAAAAATTTGGCTAAAATCCATTCAAGAGTCCCTGTTTTAACCCTGCCAAGCATCCCTAAAAATTTCATGGTTTTATGTCTAGTTTCCTAGCCTCTGTAATTTGTTTTATCCCCTGGTCTATAGTCAAAAAATTCATAAAAGTATCTGTTATGTCAAATAAACCCTATGTAACCCTAGCCTTCTTTCTATTTGGCTATTACCTTTTTGACCACTTAAGTCCCTGAATTTAGCATGTGCGCTTTAATCTAATTGGTCGGTCGCTAGTTCTCTTGTTTCTCTGGTGGTCATCTATTCCTTTCAGTGAACTAGTGAATGTAGTGATTCTCATGGTCACTTATTATTTGGCAGTTAGGTCTCAGCAGTTAACAACTCAGTGAAGTGGTTTACTTTTCTTTAGGCACGTGATCGCTTAATGTTTGGTGGTCTCAGCTAAGCGAGGTCCCAGTTAAGGAAATCAATGACTGGTGCTTGATCTCATGGGGTTTTTCTAACACATGTGATTTTACAATGACCATTGGATCTTCCAAGTATGTAGTGCTTCAAACCTTGTGTGGGTCCACTACCACATCATCCTATGTGGAAACTTTTCAATGGCCGAAGGTAATGACTTGTTCAGTTTGTCAGAGCGGGCCTTGCAAACTATATCCCTTTAATCCAATGGCTGGCACATAATCTCATGGAGTGTGTCAGAGCCATGAGATTATACATCGATTGTCAATCTTGCTTTATCATAGAGGCTCCGTCAGGTGGATCCTCATTTACTGATGTGCTTGAATATGATTGGTCTGCGTGGCGATGACTGGGACATGTTAGTGGGACTGTGTCAGAATATCGGTAGAGATGTCAGAAAGAGAAGAGATCAATGGCTGGCACATGATCGAAAGGTATATTTGGGGGCTATGAGATCATGCACCCACTGTTGGATTAGAATCTCAGTTGTAGTGGGTCTAATCTCAGAGAGGTGCCAAGGTGTTTGCTGATGAAGCAGTTGGAGTGAATAAAAGGGTGAAAAGTGGCAAGTCTTGGCCTAGGGTTAGTAAAGTATTCTACGAATCAGTGACTAAAGGATTTCTCTTTTTTTCTAAGTTTAACCATGGGTCAATGAAAGACTCAGTGATTCAGCGAATGCCTTGTTCACTGAATCGCTTGACCAGACTGAGCTTAAGAGAGGGATTTCATGAATAATAAAAAAAAGGTCTTCAGTCACCAAATGATTTAAAGGAGGAAAGTCAAAGTGGGTCCAAGCTGGTAATATGCCAACGTGCTAAATGCTTATTGGTCGAAAAGTGCTGATATGGACATTGACTTTTCAAAGGAGGGTTTGTGACTATTGTAAAGTAATTTGGGCCATTCATTTGTTGGGAAATAAAGGATATCGATGATCATTTTTTAAAATGATTGTCTAGCCATTATAATTCAAATTCAAATATCTCTGCAGAAGGTTTTCTGCCAGTGATTGATTCAAATAGGCTGCGGCTATAGAGGTAGCTAGAGAATTTATGTCTTCAAGACATTTTCAATTGAAAGAGGATGATGAGGAAGTCTGGGTAGCTGTCATGGGTCTTTTCTTGTCCCTGAGAAGTACCATTTGTAGCATTCATGGTGAGACTTTGTGTAGAAGGGTTGATGGAGGTCCAGGTTGCTTGTCCGCAGGTGCATGCAGTACAGGGATGGGCATGCAAAATACCTAATCATCTATGATATTTTAGAAGATGCATTTATGATCAGACTTGGTTGAGTTAGGGTTAGCTATTATTCTATTGAAATCTTGTAACCCCAGTTAGGTCTTAACTCCTACCTACGTGTAGTGAGAGATATATAGTTCTTTTTTGGAGCCTTAGTGCTTAGAGGTTGGAATTGTAAAAGAAAGAATCCTTTCTTAGAAGGCTATCTATGGTATTTCTTCTACCCTCTGGTCTTCTACTCTTGTAATCTCCCATTGATGATATAAACAACTCCAAGGTATTTGTGACATTTTCTCTATCCTTATCGTTTCATTTTTTGAAGTATCTCTTATTGAATTGAAGTTTATGCATGTTCGGTGACAATTTAGGGTTCTTGATCCCTCTTCTTTTCTGCAATTCTATGTGTTTTTGTGTATGATTTGATGTGAATGCTCTTGTGGGTATACTTTAGCCCCCTAACAATCTTGTATCATTCCTACACCTAGTTGTAGAGGTGAATGTCTGCTTGTAGGTCATAGTTTGTGTCTTATGTTCAAACCCCTCTATGAAACACTTATGCAAGCCTATTTAAGAAGTTGTGATCTCCTAGACCTAAGTTATTCATTAGCTTCATTCCTCTATGCTGCCATTCATACCCTAATTTTGGTGTATCACCTAGTAGGTAGTTTTCTTTCAAGCATTCTTACTTTCAAGTACTCTTTCTATCCCTTTCCCTCCAAAGAGCTTTACTTTTCATGTCAAGAAGTAAATTAGGGTGATTATCCAAGAGGAACTAGCCTAGAACTTGGAGGTCTCATCTTAGTTAGCATAGGTCCCACAACCTAGAGATGATTCCCATGTTATACTAGGTTATCAAGACTAGTAGAGCTTGAAACAAGGGTGCAAACTTAGTCTATAACAATTTTGGCACGCCCGGTGGGACCCTAAAGATCAGATTAATGTTCAAGTTATGTTATCTCTGATATGCAGATTGCATAATATAGGCTTTTAGAAGTTTTTATATCAAGTATATCTGGTGACTCCATTGGTGTAAGGATTCAGTGCAACCTTGTTCAAGGTTTATGAGAAAGATTGAGACTAGGAGCTCGAAGCCTATTGAATTTGTAGAGTTTCCCTCAAAAAGAAGTCATAAGGGCAGAACAAATCCAAGAACATCTCCTACAAGGAGAGTACAGTCTACACCTCCAAATACTTCAGAAAGAAGACCTTTACCCTTTCATTCTAGAAGAAGAGGAAGATCTCTAACCAGAGATCTAGAAGAAGATTCAAATCAACAAGCAAATATAACTCACATAGTTGTTAATCTTCAAATCATAGCTCCTACAATGGCTAGATAGTTTTCTTTTGCACCTTTCAACCAAGAAAGTCCATTGACTTTTGTTGTACATCATGATGTCCCCTTGGTGGCATTGAAGAGCTTACCTAATTTCACAGGTGAAGGGTAGACTACTACTTTTGAGCACATAAGAGATGTGACCACCATCTGCAGCATACACAACATAACCCAAGAAGATGTGACCACAAAATTATTAGCAGCCTCTCTAAAAGGTAAGGCTCTTGAATGGTTTAGAACTCTAACTGTTAGTTCTATTAATTCATGGGATGGGTTAGGAGATGCATTAAGTAAGCATTTTGAGGATAAATCAAACAACCTATCATTGGTTGAGCAGTTGACAACCATAAAAAGAGACCCTCAATAGAAAATGATAGATTACAATAGTAGATTCCTCAAGACATGGAATAGAATTCTAGTCTTTGTGAGACCATCAACTGACCATGCTTTCCTATATTACTTGCAAAGTTTGAATGGTTAAATTTCTATCATGATCCAGTCTATGGGTGGTACTTCTTTACCCTAGGCTTTTGACATAGCTATCAGAGCTGAAAATTGTTTGATTCAAGCAAGCATGATAGCTAGAAGGCCACCAATAACCATTTTTCCTAGCCTTCAACCCATTGCAACTGCACAAGTACCCCCATTCACCCCTATTCCCACCATACTAGCACCTCAAGCCAGTACTAGTGGTCAAGAGCTAAGAACAAGTTTCTCTTAAGAGCTGTAAGAGATGAAGAATAGTCAGGAAAGTAGTAAGCAAGAAATGATGAATTTGCTACAAACCTTGACTAAGGAGGTTACAAATTTGAAGAAACAAGATCAAGGAACCAGACCACCCTTTCAGTCACAAGGCCAAGGTCCTAATCAGCAATATCAAAATCAAGGACAACCTTATCAGCAAAATAAGCCACCATACCAAGGAGGCTATCAAGGACAAAGACAAAATTTTAATCAAACACCATTCCAACCATATAATCCTGCACCTCTAAATTCTGCAAATCTAGTTAGGGATATGGTTCCTAGTCAAAACAATATGGCTATGGATAATGAATGGTGCTTTCCTTGTAATTAGCCTCATAATTAGGCTACATGTTCAAATGGATGGATGAACCAAACCCTAATGGTTCAACATGCCTCACAAGCTCAATTAGAGGCTTCATTTAGTGGGTCAATTCCTCAACAAGAACCACAAGAAAGTGAGACTACTCTCTTTAATTAGGAGCAGCCAGACTTCAATGGAATCAATGATGAAGTTTCTTTTGTTGCCTATACAAGAGAAAAAAGAAGAGCTCAAGACATGGAGAGATAAGATTCCAATGCCAAAGCCACTACATCTACAGAGCCATTGTAGCAAGCTACTCCCATCACACCTAAGGAGGTTCCTGTCATCACAAGCAAAGAAGGCCAACTTTCTAAAGAAGTGGAGCCCATCATGGTGAAAGCACAAAAAAGAGCACACATTGTGACACCTTTCAATATTGTAGACAACATGAAGAAGGTGAATGTCACCATGTCTATGTGGGACTCTTTGGCTATCCCAGGGTAGTCTGAAATCTTGAAGAAGGCCATGACTAAAGTAACAACTCCTCAACCTACAAAAGAGGCTACAAAGCCAGTGTTGGTTTATACTGATCAAGAAAAGGAGGCTCCAAGTAGCAACTCCAAGGCCAATACCATGCAAGGTAGGAATTCAAAGCCACCTCCCTTTTATGTATCTTTAATCATTGGAATATATTTAGTACATAATTGTATGGTAGATAGTGGAGCTACTAGCACTGTAATGCCCAAGAAAGTAGCTAACCAATTAGGACTAAAATATGAACCCTTTCAAAATAAGGTTACACAACTTGATGGATCCTTGGTCAATAATATAGGTGTAGCCAAGGATACCAGCCTAATCCTTCATGCTAGTCCTAATTTTTCCATCCTCCTTGATATATATATCATAGATCTCCCTGTATTATTTTCTATATGTCTTTCAAGGGAGTTTAGAGCTAAGATAGGAGGCTATCTATCCTCTAACTAGTCTCACATGCTATTTCATACAAGGTATGGGATCAAGTTCACCATTAAGTTAGAACCATTGGAAGCACACCATATAGAGCCATATGTGTCTCATACCACCAATATAAATTACTTGACATTTGATAGCGGTGACTTCCAAACTATTAGTGAAGCAAGCACCAAGATAGAAAGTATCCTTGATATCCTTCTAGATGAAAGAGCTTTAGAGGCCCAAGAAAATCTTATTTGGGATTTTGGTTTGGAAAGTTATTTGATACAAGAAAGTGGATCCATAGAGCCAAGCCTTCTCAAAGAAGACACTGATTCAGAGGATCAGAGCAATCAGGTTTGGGAACTATTTTTTGATGGAGCTAGAAGTAGACATGGTTCTGGTGGTGGTGCTATGTTAGTGTCCCCAAAGGGAGAAAGGTATTATATAGCCTTTAGATTCAGTTTCTCCTACACTAGCAACATTACAGAGTATGAAAGCGTTGTGAATGGGCTAGAAAAAGAGGGCTTAATGCCCTAAAAGTTTATGGTGACAATGAATTAGTTGTCAGCCAAGTGAGAGGGATAAGTGCAACTAAGAATGACACCTTGAAAGTATACAAACATAGATTTTGGGATGCAATTGAAGATTTTGTGCTTTCAATATTGTTGCTATCCCTAGGAAGCTAAACCAAAATACAGATAGGTTAGCTACTGTTGGATCTCAGTATGATATTCCAAATGGAATTTCAAAAGAAATAGATCAATAGCATATCAAAGTGATTGTCAGACCCTCTATTCTTGATAATGATGTCAATTAGCAAGTGTTTGACAATGATGAACAAATTCTGTAGTTCTTGTTTGAAGATGTTTTTTTAGAGCATAATCAAGATAGGCTATCACAGAACTATGTCGATCAAGTGATACAACTTAAGTCCAATAAGATGCCTAGAGGTCTTGTCACCTTAGAGACTATCTTCAACAAGGATGATGAAGTTAAGAGAAGCAAAGCTGGCCTGGTAGTCCAACAAGAACATTGTGTTGAATTAGAGTTGGAACCAGGTAAGAGCTTACAATTTGGGAAAGAAAACACTGAATTGGAGAAGCAAGATTACACTCAGTTATTCAAAGAATTCAGTGATATTTTTCCATGGCAATATGAAGACCTCAAAGGTTTTGATCCAGCCCTTGCTCAACACACTATTGAATTAGAGCCTAATGCCAAACTAGTAAGGCAAAAGAAAAGGCCTGTTAATCCGAAGCTTGAGCCACTTATGCATAAAGAAGTACTCAAATTGATAGAAAGTGGTATCATCTACCCCATCAAACATACTAGCTGGGTTTCCAACCTTGTTCCTATCAGGAAGAAGAATGGGGAGTTGAGGTTATGTGTTGACTTCATGGATCTTAAAAGACCTCCTTAAAAGACTGTCATCCATTGCCCTCAATGGAACAAATCTTACAATGTGTCTCTGGATCTAAGAGATTTTCATTATTGGATGGATATTTAGGATACAATCAGATCCTAGTAAATGAAGAGGATCAATACAAGACTACATTTACAACCAAGTGGGGAACCATGGCTTATCAAAAGATGCCCTTTGGTTTGTCAAATGCAGGTGCTAAATTTTAGAAGGCAATGGATATGGCCTTTAAAAGCCTCATGTACAAGTTTGTATTGGTCTACTTAGATGACATAATTGTCTATTCTAAACATGCAATAGATCACATCAAACATTTGAGGAAGATTTTTGAAAGGTGTAGAGAATTTGGGATATCTCTTAATCCCAGGAAATGTGTGTTTGTAGTTCATGAAGGAAAACTGTTGGGATATGTAGTATCCAAAGAAGGAATTATAGTAGATCCTAAGAGAATTGCAGCCATCCTAGAGCTACCCTTGCCACATCATAAGAAAGGTCACCAATCTTTCATAGGAAAGATTAATTTTTTTAGGTTTTTCTTGCCTAATATTGCAGATTTATTGAATCCTTTGACAATCATGTTAAAGAAGAGTTCAACTTTTAGCTGGACTAAAGAAGGAAAAGCCAATTTTCAAGCTATCCAAGAAGCCTTGACAGAAGCTCCTGCCCTGTTAAACCCAAATTCTAGTAAGGATTTTATCCTTTATGCTTATGGAGGACATGATTTTGTATCTGCAATGCTGACTTGAGAAAATTTAGAAGGATTGGAGCAGCCTATTGCTTTCTTTAGCAAAGGTTTAGAAGAGTACAAATAGAGATATTCTTTTGTAGAGAAAGATGTACTTGCTATGGTAGAGAGCCTTAAAAATTTTAGATATCTATTGACCCATAGCAAGGTACATTTGAAGGTTACTCATCCAAGTGTCAAAGAATTTTTTCTTTCCAAGGACCTAAATGAGAAAAGAGCTGGTTGGATCACCAAGGTGATGGAATATGACATAGATATTCAAACTACCAAGCTAGTTAGAGGAAGAGGTTTTTGTGAACATTTGGCAGAGGATGAAAGTTCAAAGAAATTAGAGCAAATAGATGCATCTCTGGTGGTGCATTCTACAGAAGAACAAGCCAAGGCAACAAGCTAGTTGCCTAATATGATCAATTATTTGAAGATAGGACAATGTCCTGGAGGTTTGGATTCAAAAAAAGGAAGGTATTATAGATTGCAATCTATTCCTTTTGTGCTAATAGATGAGATTATTTTTAGAAAGGATCACATTGTTGTCCTTTTATGATGCATTGATTAAGAAAAGATAGCTAATGTCCTATTTGAATTTCATGATGGACCTTCTGGAGGTCATTTTTCTCCTAGGACTAATGCTTTTAAAATCATGAGGGCTGGATACTATTGGTCATCTATCTTTAAGGATAGTCATGAATATGTGAGAAAATGCATCAAATGTGCCATGTTTGTAGGAAAAGAAAGGCTTGCAGCTTTGCCCCTTTAGCCAGTTAGAATAGAGAAACCTTTCATGAAGTGGGGTATAGACTTCATTGGCATGATCAATCCTCCATCTAGTGTAGGACACAAGTGGATAATTACTACAACTGATTATTTCACTAGATGGACAAAGGCAATTTCCTTAAAAGAATCAAATGAGAGTGCTATCTTAAGTTTTTATGATGATATAATTCATAGATTTGGCACTCCAAAGTCCATAATATCAAATAATGCATTGGCATTCACATGCCTTAAAGTCTCTGAATGGGCAGTCAAGAATGGCATCTATCTGAATACCAGTTCCAATTATTACCCTCAGGGTAATGGTTTAGTAGAATCAACTAATAAGAACTTGATTAAGTTAATCAAGAAGATTCTCCAAGATAATCAGATGGACTGGCATACTAAATTAAATTTTTCCTTATGGTTAGATAGAATTACCCCAAAAAAAATCATTGGTAATTCTCCTTACATGCTAGTATATGGTAAAGAGGCCAAGTTGTCCATTTCAACTGAATTGCCAGCTTTGGACTTGACCACCCAATATGTCCTATTTGAAGAGGAGGATCCCTTGCAGATAAGATATGCTCAGTTGATGGAGTTAGAGGAAATTAGAGATAAGTCCATGAAGACATGGAATTCCATCAAGATCAGACAAAGAGAAATTTTGATAAAAGAGCCAGGGTCAGAAGCTTCAAAGTTGGGGATGTAGTCCTCAAGTGGGATGAGTTTAGATCCAAGCCTGGTAGACATAAAAAATTTGATTCATTCTGGGGTGGATCATTTTTTATAATAGAGTGCAAGGGATCTAATTCTTTTTAGCTATCAACTCTTGAAGGAGCTGCCTTGCCAATCTCAGTGAATGGATTTCACTTGAAGCCCTGTTTTGAGGTTAATCCCTCTTTGTAAATTCTTGTAAATATGTTTCTTATTTTCTTTCCCTATTTTCTAGGTTAGTTTCCTACTTTTCAAGAAGTGTCTATGCACAAGTTCATCCTCCTAGTTCAGTTTTGTCCCTCTGTCGAAGTTTTGTGTTCCTGAGATGACCCCATGCCCAATGAATTATGTCAAGGCCACTAGTTTTCCATTTCTAGCAGGCTGACATCTAGCAAAAATCACCAAAATGTTACCCAATTTTCCTTGTTCCATACAAATTTGGCTAAAATCCATTCAGGAGTCCCTGTTTTCACCCTGCCAAGCATCCCTGAAAATTTCATGGTTTTATGTTTGGTTTCCTAGCCTCTGCAATTTGTTTTATCCCCTGGTTTGCAGTCAAAAAATTCATAAAAGTAGTCATTATGTTAAATAAACCCTAAGTAACCCTAGCCTTCTTTCTATTTGGTTGTTACTTTTTTAGCCACTTAAGTCCCCAAATTTAGCATGTGCACTTTAATCTGATTGGTCGGTTGCTAGTTCTCTTGTTTCTCTGGCGGTTATCTATTCCTTTCGGTGAACTAGAGAATGTAGTGATTCTCATGGTCACCTATTATTTGGCGATTAGGTCTCAACAGTTAGTGACTCAGTGAAGCAGTTTACTTTTCTTCAGGTGCGTGATCGCTTAATGTCTAGCGGTCTTAGCTAAGTAGGGTCCCAGTTAAGGAAATCAATGGTCGGCTCTTGATCTCATGGGGTCTTTCTGACACATGCGATCTTACGATGACCGTTGGATCTTCCAAGTATGCAGTGCTTCAAACCTTGTGTGGGTCCACTGGCACATTATCCTATGTGGAAGATTTTCATTGGTCAAAGGTAATGACTTGTTTAGTTTGTCAGAGCCAACCCAGCAGATTGTATCCCTTTAATCCAACAGCTCGCACATAATCTCACGAAGTGTGTCAGAGCCATGAGATTATACATCGATTGTCGATCTTGCTTTATTGTAGAGGCTTCATCAAGTGGGTCCTCATTCACTAATGTGCTTGAATATGATTGGTACACATGGAAATGATTGGGACATGTCAGTGGGACTATGTCAGAATATCAGCAGAGATGTCAGAAAGAGAAGAGATCAACGGCTGGCGCATGATCGAAAGGAATATTTGGGGGCTATGAGGTCATGCACCCGCCGTTGGATTGGAATCTCAGTTGTAGTGGGTTTGATGTCAGAGAGGTGTCAAGGTGTTTTTTGATGAAGTAGTTGGAGTGAATAAAAGGGTGACAAGTGGCAATTCTAGGCCTAGGGTTAGTAAAGTATTCTACGAATCGGTGACTAAAGGATTTCTCTTGTTCACTAAGTTTAACCATGGGTCAACGAAAGACTCAGTGATTCAATGAATGCCTTTTTCACTAAAATGATTGAATAGACTAAGGTTAAGAGAGGCATTTCATGAATTAAAAAAAAGGTCTTCAATCGCACAGTCACCAAATGACTTAAAGGAGGAAAGTCAAAGTGGGTCCAAGCTCGTAATATGCTGACCTGCTAAATGTTTATTGGTTGCAAAGTTCTGATATGGACATTGACTTTTCAAAGGAGGGTTTGAGACTATTTTAAAGTAATCTGGGCCATTCATTTGCTAGGAAATAAAGGATATCGATGATCACATTTTAAAATGACCAGCTAGCCATTATAATTCAAATTTAAATATCTCTGTAGAAGGTTTTCTGCCAGCGATTGATTCAAATAGGTTGCGGCTACAGAGGTAGCTAGAGAATTTATGTCTTCAGGACATTTTCAATTGAAAGAGGATGATGGGGAAGTTTGGGCAGCTATCATGAGTCATTTATTGTCCTTGAGAAGTACCATTTGTAGCATTCATGGCAAGAATTTTTGCAGAAGGGTTGATGGAGGTCCAGGTTGCTTGTCCGCGAGTGGATGCAGTATAGGGATGGGCACGCAAAATAATTGATCAGCTATGATATTTCAGAAGATACATTTATGATCAGACTTGGTTGAGTTAGGGTTAGCTATTATTCTATTGAAAATCTTGTAACCCTAGTTAGGTCTTAACTCCTACCTGCGTGCAGTGAGAGATATATAGTTCTTTTTTGGAGCCTTAGTGCTCAGAGGTTGGAATTGTAAAAGAAAGAATCCTTTCTCAGAAGGCTATCTATGGTATTTCTTCTACCCTTTGGTCTTCTACTCTTGTAATCTCCCATTTATGATTTAAACAACTCTAAGGTATTTGTGACATTTTCTCTATCCTTATCCTCTCATTGTTTGAAGTATCTCTTATTGAATTGAAGTTTACGCATGTTTGGTGACAATTTAGGGTTCCTGATCCCTCTTCTTTTCTACAATTTTGTGTGTTGTGTATGATTTGATGTGAATTCTCTTGTGGGTATACTTCAGCCCCCTGACAATCTTGTCTCATTCTTACACCTAGTTGTAGAGGTGAATGTCTGCTTGCAGGTCATAGTTTGTGTCTTATGTTCATACCCCTCTATGAAACTCTTATGCAAGCCTATTTAAGAATTTGTGATCTCCTAGACCTAAGTTCTTCATTGGCTTCATTCCTCTATGCTGTAATTCATACCCTAATTTTGGTGTATCACTCGGTAGGTAGTTTTATTTCAAGCATTTTTACTTTCAAGTACTCTTTCTATCCCTTTCCCTCCAAAGAAATTTACTTTTCATGTCAAGAAGAAAATTAGGGTGATTATCCAAGAGGAACCAGCCTAGAACCTAGAGGTTTCATCTCAATTAGCATAGGTCCCACAACCTAGAGATGATTCCCATGTTATACTAGGTTATCAAGACTACGAGAGCTTGAAACAAGGGTGAAAACTTAGTGTATAATAGGTCTAAGATTCAATATTTAGGATGAGCTTGGTATGCTAAAGATTGATTTTGTTGAAGATGGTTATTAGTATGCTCTGAAGGCACAAGGTAAGTTGAAGACACTAGTACATTTGAGACCTTTTTTCGATGGTAGATTGTCAAAATTTAGACAGTATACTATCGATTAAGCGACAACACCAGGCATCACAGTTTTGCTATCAAAAAAAGTGATAATTACGATTGGCATCATAATTGTGACATCTTTAGTCATCGCAAAAAGGGGATTTCAACACAGTGAATATGCCGTCAGGTCTATTTTTAGTCATCCCACTTTTGATGGATCTCTGTCGAATGTAGTTAGTTTATTGATGGAAATGTTGTACCTATGATGGTTAACCATCATATTTTATGATGTCAAACTATCATTGGTAGATTGTTTACCGATGAAAATTCTATTCATGCGGTGGTTATCCGTCGGACATTTCTAACAAATTGTCGTCTCTTTTCTAGTGTCGTCGTAATTGCAATGGAAGTCATAATTTTTTTTTAATATATATATATATATATATATATATATATATATATATATATATATATATATATATATATATATATATATATATATATATATATATATATATATATTTGTCGATCGAGTTTGACTTGATTGGTGTTCTTGCAGATTTGGTTATGTCATTTAGAGATGACTTTGCAATAGATTCAGTAGCGGCTTGTAGATTGTTGAGTCGAGTCTAGAGACTTGGATTTGTAGATCACTATGGTGTCCATGATGATTTGGGAGAAGTCTTCTTCTAGGTGAACCAAGCTGAGAGACTCAGATTATAGAAAGTGGATCATTTGATGTGACTTATGAGACATTGGATGTGTCTTCATAGTGGGTTCCCGATGCGGTATGTGGTGTTTCTTTACGACTGGGTTCTTGGCAGAGATCTGTTGATTTTGGTAGCCACTAAGATGGATCGATATGACTTTATCTTGGGACAAGACTTCTTGAGGTGAGCTGAAGTGATCATTACTTCTTGAACTAATTGATGTTTCTGATAGATAGTCATTTCTTTCAGTTTTGACATCGATTATTCTTTGGTTTCCATCATAATTGCGATGACTCACACTATTTTTTAAAAAGAAATATATATTTTTCATACGTTGATTGAGATCTTAAATTATTGAGATTCTCTTTGTTTTAATAATTTTTTAACATTCTCTACTTAACAAGGCCAACCATGTGAAGGTGGAAGCTCATCTAGCCCCTCCTAGGATCCTCTTATGACCCTTTACCACACTTTAAGACTGCTAAGATATATTCTTAGGGATCGTAAAAGGTCATAAAGGGTCATATGGGGTCTTGGGACACAACAGCTGAGAAACATAAATGTAGGCATCATGGTCACAATTGTTTGGAGACACAACATAATTAAATTCAACACCCATATGATGCAATATAGCCACTACTCTTGTAGTTCAAAGTTGAAATTGTAGGATCCAAAAACCAAAGATACCTCCTGTTTGAAGTGGACACTATAGGTATCTTTGGTTTTTGGATCCCACAACACGTCCAATTCAAACTGCAAGAGTAGTGGTTGTGTTGCATCATTTGGGTGTAACATTCAATTATGTTGTGTCTCCAAACAATTGGGACCATGATGCCTACATTTATGTTTCTTAGATGTTGTGATACCTACATTTATGTTTTGTAGCTGTCATGTTTATTTGCATGTTCTTTATGTGTTTGGCTTCTCTCCCTCGCACATCAAAAATAAGATTTTCCCACTCTGAATCGAGAATGCACGTGCAACAAAAGAAGAATATGCACTGATAGAATATGGAGAAGATAAAACACAACACATTTACATTTTTTTAATAGTTCAAAATTACAATGTTCGCAATGGTCTATAACTTAAAATACACGATTAAAGAACTCTACAAAAAATGCAACCATGTTGTGTTTTTCATCTCCACCTAATATCCTATGTATATGAATTGAGATTGCATATTGAACTGGGTGTCTCCTTCTGCATTTCCTGAAAACAAGAGATTGTCATAGTTAACATCTAAATGGCACGTCTCATCATCACAAATAATCCACCTTAAACAATTGATTAACCATTCTAGACAAGATGATGATTTAAGGTTTTTTGTGAAGCTTCTAACTTGGTAGTTGCAATCAGCATTTGTATTACAAGTTTTGTTGTTGTTTAAGTATTATGTTTTAGAAAAGAACCCATTGAACATTCTAATACTAATTTCTCCCAAAATATGAAATCCACTAAAATTTAGCGAAAACCCCTCCAACACTACAATAGTGCATAAAAGGAAACTCAATGTATAAACATGGAACTAAGCTCAAAAACGTGTAAATAAACATAAGTCATTATCAAATAAACATTGAGAAATAAACATCAGTCATTATCAAATAAGTTGCATAAATGAGAATCATTTTTTTTTGGCTTTTTCTTTTTTTCTGCTTCCCTATATTATTGCAAAGGCTTATCCATGTCCAGAGCATCATTTCTTCTTGGCCGTGCACTTGATCTCACTGTCCTTTGCAAAGACGGTTCCTCTACAATAAAAAATAAAATGCTTCAATTAAAAACATATTATCATAATTGGGGTTAATTTAAAAATATATTCATTATTGTTACAAGCATTTCAATACATTAAAAAACATAAACGTGATGCTCTTTACCTTGTCCAACCACATCATCCTACCTAAAAACTTGAATCTCAACATACTCATCAGGAACAACATCCTCTACATCCTCTGCAACTACAATACGAAATGTTTTATTAATTCCAATACATTATAATTAAATTTTTATTACTACACCAAATTCAACTTAACATGTTTGCTTGTATTAAATATTCATTAATCAAAATTTGAATAGAAAATGTATACCTTAAGTACTACAATTCACATTAGAATTGATGTCTTCATCATGCTCGGCCGGTGCAGTATCAATATCGGCAAGCTACATTCCAATATAAATAATTAGTGCATTTCACTTTAAAGTTTTAAACAAATATATAATCAATGTTTCCTTACTTAAAATAAATATATTCACTTTATGTTGGAGCTTAACATCAAATACAGTAATTGGTAAAGTTTTCAACTTGAAATAAAAATCAATTGGATTATTTACTTGATCAAGAGATCCAGCAGAAGAACCTTGTGCACTCATTGTTTAGTATCGTCCAGCCACGACTTTATAGCCTTATTTGTAGCCTATTTTTTTGTCATCTTCTGCAATTGGTATTTTGAACTCCAAGGCCTGCATTTTTTATTGGTATCATGAATTTTTATTGTAGTGAATTTCATCAAAACTAAATTGATTGCAATTTTATTATAAATATTTGCATATGATTTTTCATTTGCTAATACTTACAACTCGTGCAGTAAGTTTTGAATATCCACCCGAGCTAAGCCTGTGTTTCCCGTGATTTTATTTTCTTGCTGTCTTTGCCTTTGTTGTGTCAAGCAACCTATGTGATGTTTGAAATATGTTAGATCACATAAGTACAAAGAGTAAATAGTACATAATTTCATTATTAACATTATCATGTACCTTCTTTCCTCGGGTGATACTACTCGTCCACTATGTCTTGCACTTCTATCAAGTGCATCCTTTTTAAGATCCTTCCACTCATTAATAGGAATATAGGGCGGTCACTCGTAAAAAGGGTTGTGTTCTATTTGGGTCCTGTAGTTGTCCCTAATATACTTCAAATAGTGCCTGCTTTGTCAAGGAGTCTAAGTCTATGAAAGACTTTGGGTCCAAATAGTGTTGTCATAGAGTCAATGAGTTTATTCTTTAACCCTTTATCTCGTACTAACCACCTTTCAAGAAAAAAATCCTACTAGATTCATAAATGAAGTGAAGCTACCTTTTAATATACTTGAAGAATGGGATGAAATGAAATCTAATCTTGCAATGAAATCAAAATATGATACCATGTGTGTATGGTTGGCCCGAAAATGTGCAAACATTCATCATTAAGTTTTTCATAAAATAGATTATTCCCTGGAAGATAATTATGTGATTATTATAATTAGTTATTGTAAGGGACCACATAGGGGGTTAGTGCATTACATTATGAGTATTATATTTTATAGTAAAAGAAAGGATCATTCTTTAAAGTACCTGGAAAATAGGCTACTCTCAAGGGAAGTCCATCTTCATTTCTCACGAGCAATTGATCACACTATATTGTTCTCGTACATTTAACACGAGTACATCCAAGAATTGCATCATCGCTTCCTACATAAAATGAATCCAATATTACAAAATGCCCCCTAAGAAAGAATATATAATTCAAGTGAAATAAACACATGATAAATAAGAGAGAAATAGATGAGTCTACTTACCTATAGTAGGTGTTGCCATCACATCTGTGGTCATGCTACTATTAATATGATTTAGAACAATAGAGAGGGGGGGTGAATTAGTTGTTCTGAGGTCCTGATGTATAAGAAAAACTTTTAAAAAATTCCTTAAATTAGATCTAATAACCAAAAAAAACTCGGCCATCACTGATATAATAATAGAAACATATAACATTGCAGTCCACTACCCAACTGTAACATAACTTGTAAAACACAAAAATGTTCAAACCAAAACATTCACACAAGTATTAACACTAGGATTTATAGTGGAAACCCAATGTGGGAAAAACCACTTTGTAACATGCTACTATTATTTTCACTCTTTTGAAGTGAGCTTGTTTAAAAGCCAACCCTATCAAAGGTTACAACACACACTGTTAGGTGTGACCCAATTAAAGGATTTCAATCACCTTGTTAAAAGTGAGCCTTGTTATAGGACTTACATAAACTCCATTAGAATGCAACCTTGTTCAAAAGATTTAACATATGACTGTTAGGTCAACCTTTGTTAAAAGGATTTTCACTGTTACAATGGTTAGAAAGTAGTAGCAATATTTATCTAAAAAACATACAACTCACTTTACAAATATCAGATCTGATTCCGTACACTAATGTTGGTTTACTTTGAAACTTTTCCATCTCCATCTCTGATCTACTTGAAACTTTTCTTCAAGCAACCACCACAATTCTCCTTCAACCTTTTCTACTTAGACAATCAATAAAGCTTTACTAGTCTTCTAGCATTCTCTTTTTCACCCATGCACATGCATATCCAATGCTCAGGTTCCCTTAATACTTTCCTCAATTAGGTTAACTCATCTTATGCCACTCAATCTCATTTGTAGATCTTAGGGTTAGGTTACATTCATTGAATCTACCTGCTTCATGTTCTTCAGCTCCTTTTCTAGAATCATCTCAAATCTCTTAAAGATTTACAATAAAACATTTTACACTGCATTTAATGATTTTAAACAATCAATAAATAAAGTCAACATGTTTTACATAATCCAAGAATTCAACAATGTTGGCTCCAAAACTATTCTCTTCAAATATAAAAATGCTGATGCTCAGTCAATACTGAGATCAACTACTTGGTCTTCATGTAGAAAGCTCGGTCATTACTAAAAATGTTTCCTCAGCTTATACCATTTTCCTCAGCAATTAATTATTGTTCAGTCGACACTAGAATTTTTCTCAGCATACACTGACTCAGTCGACACTAACATTACTCGGCTTAAACATGATTTCTCCATTTTTTATTGGTCAAGCCTACCAGTTTAGTCTTCAGTCTTACTAGGATAAACAATACATTGTCTCATCATTGTACAACATAGTCAAGTACACTTTGTAATATCAAGATAACTCAACCTTTCCCTAGGTGTTATTATTACCAACCTTGCCCCAATCCTTCACAACAATACAATAGCTATAGTACTTTCCTAAGTAGCAACAGTCTTACCAATTAAGGTTTGACATCAATGATAATACAACAATTATTTCAATTGCAGTTTCCAACAATCTCCCTCTTTGGCATTGATGGCAACACCATATGATATCACCTGAATAACACATGGATTACCAACCAATCCAAAAACTTATCTGTTCATTAGATAATTATTTATAATATCCTTAGCTTCATTCTGATTCAAAATCCTATAAGCCTCACTTCTGTGACCGTCAGAAGTATTCAGATCTCCCTCTATCCTGATCCTTCATTTTAGTTCATCACCCTTACTTTTTAGTGTCATGTATTATCATATCAGTTCATCTCCCTCTTTGATAAAAATGCCAAAGGAGCAACTAAAACATACATACATTAGATGTAGATAATATCTATGCAGCTTAGTGTTTCTCCTTCTGTCATCTTGCTTATGACTAATTCCTTGTCTTTGATCCTTTTCACAACTCTAGGCCAGCCCTAAAGTGTGACAATCTTCTGCATCAATTTGTCAAATATTCTATTGTAGCATATTTGATGTAGTGCTCCTAGCTTGACTAGGTAGCCTCAGTTAGGGGAAGGACCCCTAATTGACTTCTCAAATAATCATGAGCTTCTCTGGGTAAAGCTTTAGTGAATATGTTTGCTAATTTTTCTTTTGTATTCACATATTCCATTCAAACTTCTTTATCTTGTACTAATTCTCTCAAGTAGTGATACTTGATTGCTATGTGCTTGGTCTTAGTGTGCATCACTAGATTCTTAGAAATATTGATAGCACTTGTGTTGTCATAGAAAATAACAATATGTTTAGTGATTTCTTCTTTCATGCCTATCAACAATTATTTTATTCATACCAAATTTGAACAGTTTACTGCAGCAACAACATACTCGGCCTCGACAGTAGATTGGAAAAAGCAATTTTTATTTCTTGCTCATGCAGGAGACTAATCTCTATCCAAGAAAGAAAGCTCCACCACTAGCACTCTTTATGTCATCTACATTTCCTGCCCAATCAACATCTATATAAACTCTGAGTTCAAATTTGTCATCCTTCTTATAATATAGACCATAGTCAGTAGTTCCTTTCAAGTATCTCATAATTCTTTTCACAACCATCATGTGTGTTTCCTTAGAATTGGTAGAGAATCTTGCCACAATCCCAATAGCTAGTGCAATATTTGGTCTACTATGTACAACATACTGCAATTTTCCAATCATGGATCTATACAAAGTTTGATTCACTTATGTAGCATCATCATTCTTAGATAACTTTTGTCCAGTAACTATAGGATTACTCACTAGTTTAGCATCTTCCATCCCAAAAGTTTTCAGTATATCATTAATATACTTAGACTGTGTAATGAAAATTCCTTTCTTCCTCTGATATACTTGTAAACCAAAAAAGAATTTGATCTCACCAAACATGCTCATTTCAAATTTAGTTTGCATTTCATTTGAATATCTTTTACATAATACATCTTGTCCACCAAAAATAATGTCATCCACAAAAATTTTTGCCAATAGGATACCTTTACCTTCTTCATCGTTCATGTACAAATTGCTTGTGTCATTTGTTCTTGAAAATCCAATCTGTATCAAGTAGTTGTACAACCTCTCATACCATTCTCTAGGAGCTTGTTTCAATCCATATAGTGTTTTGTTTAGTTTTTACACCATGTGTCTTCTGTTTGGATCAATAAAACCTTCTGGCTGTTCTATGTAAACTTCTTCTTCTAGTATACCATTTAAAAATGTAGACTTGACATCCATTTGATATACCTTGAAATATTTATAAGTAGCATATGCAAACAGAGTTCTTACTCCTTCCAATCTAGCTACAAGGGAAAATGTCTCCCCATAATCTATTCCTTCTTCTTGTGCATAGCCTTTGCATACCAGCCTAGCTTTGTTCCTAATTATTTCACCATTTTCATTCATCTTATTCTGAAACACCCACTTTGTTCCAATAAAATTTTTGTTTTTAGGTCTCGGCACCAAAGTCCAAGTATCATTCTTCTCAATCTGGTCAATCTCTTCATTCACTACTTGTATCCAATCTTCATTCTCCAATGCCTCTCTAGTTGACTTGGGTTCAAAATCATATAGTAGGCATGTTGGATCCCTAGTCTTACTTCTGGTCTGAATTCCAATATTTTTGTCTCTAATAATCTGTTCAGGCTTATGATGTCTTCTTACATATTTTTACAAATTAGGTTTAGCTCTTCTCTCCTCTATTTCATCAGGTTCCCCAACAATATTGTCAGTTTCAGCTTCTAAATGCTCAACAACCTCTTCTTGTGTTAGAAATAGGAAATACTGATAGAGGGGGTGAATCAGTATTTCAAAAACTTTTTATTTTCCCCACTTATGGATATAACAGATTACTTTAGTGCATACAAAGATTATCAAGCTGATTAACAAACATAGTAGTAAATAGAAAGAACTCATAACACATCATATGTTCTTGAGGAAACCCTGGCCAAGGGAAAACCCTGGTGGGGATGGTACCCACAAAGATCACTAATCAAAAGTATCTTTTTAGGGATATTGGACCTTGTTAGGAGTTATTTTACAATATATAGTAGATCTATCCTGGTTAAAGGACTTTAGGCCTTGTTAGAAGCCTTAACCCTGTTAGGAGTTAGATTACAAAACCTGATCACCAGCTGAGCTCACTACCCAAATAGCTAATACAAAATGTTTCTAACTATAATATGGTACTACTTACAACTTTGCATCAATAGCCTTTGCTGCTATCACAATAAACAACTATCACAAGTTATCTTTTCTTTCTTTTTACATATCACACTTGTATATTTCATTACATTTCAAGTATGCCTAATATATGAGTTACTAAAGCTAATAACTTTACATGGTTAGCTTCCAAAATCTTTATCCAAGAGTAAAAATCTAGGATGTCATCCCTTCATAATGTTAAGTCATTATTTTGACAAGAAAAAATAATCCCTTAACTCTTTCGCTAATACTGTCTCCAAAACTGTTATGTCTGCAAAAACTATCTTCAGTAAACTTCGAATAACTTTGTCTGTACCACTCCAAACTTTATGCGCACTGAGATGGGGTATCCTCATACTCTATAGAAGCTTTTTTTAACTACACAAACAAAAATATTGCTCCAGTGGATGTCGCCAACTAAATCTTCATCGGGTGCTCTGTCAGGATCACTATATCCATACTTAGACAATTTCTTCCTTCAACTTGCCATACTTGCATTCTAGATTCTGCACTCTCAATAGAGATCATATGTTTCCATAATGACAACATCTATGCATCCACATTAGCCAAATTGCCAACAATCTCCCCCTTTGTCATTGGTGGCAACATATGGGAAAATTGGCTAAGTGTGCAAACAAAACTTCAAAAACACTTATACAAAATTGTGGCGAAAAGTTATACAATATGTATACAATATCATACTCCATAGAGTAGCTCCCCCTATGAGTATCCTTCCTCAACATATATTCAATTTTCTGCTATCTCTCCCCCTTTGAAAACAATGACAAAGATAGGGTGTACAAAAATTTCAAAAACTTTATACCTTATTATCAGTTATTGCAAAGCCGGTAGGCTTGCAACACAATCATCAAACTCTAACTTCCAAATTCAAAATCTTTCTCCCATATCTTCCTGATGGATTTAGCAACATTGAGTAGAGTACTCAATCCGTATGCTGTTATCTGACAAGCTTGCAGGGAATTGAAGCTAAACTTATGAAATGATGTCTTTGCTGAAAGACACTGCTCAATTTGATCTTCAACAATTGATATCTTGATTGAGACATGCTCTCTCAAGATGTTAACCCTGATCATCTTTCTATTCTTCTCCTCTACTAACATTCTAATTTCATCTTTCAATTTCCTTATGTTCTTCTCTACAGAACTTATCTTGACATTAGGGCTTGTCAAGGTGTTTGTCTCAGCTGTAATAGCATCTAACTTCTCTCTGATCTTCTTATCCTCTTCAACTGTTAGGATTTCTGATTTAGTGCATTGTATGTACAAATTCTTTCCTATCTCAAAATGTCTCCTCAAATTCTTTATGCATACATCTAAACTACCAATATCATTTCAAATATTTACACTTAAAGTTTGTTGCATTTCTGCTTCAAAGTCTTCCTGAACTTTTATTCTAGCAATATCCTTCAAGTTAGAAAATTTAGATTCAAAAGAATTCATTACCATTTTAGCTTTCTCAAGTGGATCTGATTCAGATACCTTAGTGTTGATCACACTCTCAAGTTTCTCTGTCAAAACTCTAACTTTGCCTTCAAGGTCTTTCACCTTCTTATTCTTTCCAATAATTTTATTCATAGATGTGATGAACTCAAGCTGATCATCATCTTCAACTTCTTTTCCAAAGGTCTTCAAACATTGAACCAATATGCCTCTTCTTACTATCAGGTGCACTAATGTGTTCAACTGGTATAGAAGGTACACTAGAGGTAGTGGCCTTTGTCAAAATTTGTTTGCCTTTAACTGACTGCTCTGCTAGAACTGATTATGATACAATTGGTGCTTCCTCTACCTCTGTATTCTTCTCTAATTCTGTGACCTTCTCTTGCTCTTCAAAACCCAAATTGTCAACAATGTTTCCTAGATCATGAAATACTGCATCATCTGATTCTAGAGTCACTTTGGTGCCTTCAATATCCATTGATTCTTTGCCAATATTGATATGTGAAGAAGATGGAACTTCTTCAATACCAACTTCCTCTACATGCGGTTCCTCTGATTACTTCTACTGAGGGTCTGATTCAACATGCTTTTCTGCAACTATATCTGCAAGAACTTGCATTACTGCTTGCTCTGTCTCTTTCTGTACTTCCTCCTTTTTGTCTCCCATTATAAGGATTGTTCTTCTCTTAGCTCTCAATAAAGTTCCAAGAGACTTCAAGAATCTCTTCAAATGATCTTCATCCTTAACTTCACAGAACTGTCTGATTACATGTTCTCTCATCTGTATCTCCTCTTCTTGTGCTCTTTGTTTTCTATTCACAAGTCTGTTATACAAATCTTCTGGGATCTTACCATGAATAGTGCTAAGTTTCTTATCTGCCACAATCATATGTGTAACCATTGCATTTTCAAAGTTCAATATGTCAAATGATCCATATAGATCATAGAATTTATTCAACTTAGTGAAGTCTCCATGCTTCAATATATCTTCATTAACTCTTTCAATTCTTGGTTTCCAAGTTTTCTTCTTGATTGAAACTACATCATCATCTTTAATTACTGCTACATTTCTAGGTATAGGTGGTACAACCACTTTCTGTCTCTTGCCAGGTCCTGTTGCACTCACTTTTACTCTTTTGCTAGGAATAGGAGAAAAAGATTTATCTCCTTCATCTTTTTTAGGTACTTCAACTTTTACCTTTACTGCAATAGGATCAACAGGATCTGCACTTGATGTCTCAGGTGAAATTACAAGATTTTTACTTTGCTTCAAGGCTTCTGTTGTCTTCTTAGCTATGTCAAACTCATGACTTAACATACCAGATTCTTTCAATATTTTCTTCATAGTAGATTCAACTCTCTTACTAGATTGCTTCTTTTCTCTCAAACTTATTGCAGAGTTTAAATTCTCTTCATAGGTTCCAAACCTATTTGCATGACCATCCAACTCACACTTTAACAATCTATTCACATATCCTACTGTTTCTGCTTCAGATATTTCATAGCCAAGAGGGTCTATGAATTCCATTCTAGGCTCAATTGCTTCAATGTAGGTGAAATCAGTGTCAACCATAAAACAAATGTCATCTTTATGCTTTTCAACTAAGGATTGAGGAATCCTTGATTTGTTCTTAACAATATTCTAAAAAGTCTTCAATACAAGCTTCACACTGTCATTCACTTTATCAAAAAGGTGCTTCATGTAGACTGAGTTTATTTTTTCCATTGTGTTCACATTGTCACTCCAATCAACTATGTAAGGAAATATTCTCAAAATATGGAAAAACATATAGGTTATCAGAGATGAAAACCTAAACTGCGTGTACTTAGCCTTCTTAATCTTTTCTAAGTTCTCAAATAACTGAATTTTCAAAATTTCACATAGGTCAACTGGTTTCTTCTCAATACACATAAGATAAGCTACATGAATCATTCCTACAGCCATGTCATCTTCCCTTGAACTACCACAGAATTTAGTTGTTAGGATCTTGCAAAGGTACCTAACATCATCTTTCTTAATCTTACTTATCACAATTCCTCTACCATTATAACTAGATCTAGTGTTATGTAAAACAATCTTTCTCATGTTCTTTTGATTTAGTGGAATCTCTCCAACTTTTGATAATCTAGTAACTTCATGAATTAGGTCAGCAGTTATATCAATAACTCTATCCTCCATCCAGAATTTCCCATTGTGGATTCTACTTAAAATGATCTTGGTGCATTCCTCATCATTGAATTCATACTTCATGGAATATTTAATAATTTCATTGTTCTCTAGGTGCCCATAAGCTAGTTTAACTGACATGTCTTGATTGTACAATTTCCTGTAATCATTACTAAAATTTGCATCTCCCAAAGTTTCAAACATGCAACCTAAATATCCTTTAACATTCTCAATGTGCAATACTCCATCTGGTACGGATGATAATGCTAGACTGTCATCAATTTCAGTTGGTTCAACTGGTTCTTTCTTAATCTTTGTTCTATTCTTATCCTTAACATTATGAACCATAGAAATATCCATCTTATCAAATGATTAAAGAAAAATACCTCAACTTTGCAAATCTAGGGTTTCGGTATGATTGTCACTGCAAACTGCTTCCAAACTTCTTCAAATCATCCTCAACTCACTTTTCTTCTTTCAAATAACTTTTCAATCACTTTGTAATCATAATAACTTTGATTTTGACCTTATAAAACTTCACATTAACTCGATCTGACATCGCATTCATTCATTTTTCCACTAAAACCTCAAAAAGTTGATTCTACAAACTTGCAACCATAAAACTTTCTGCGACCTCGCAAAACACAATATTTTCTTTTGCACACTTAACCATAGCATTAGTACAACATACAACATAATAAACCTATATCTAACTGCGCAAAACTTAACTCATTCAAATTCCTAATCTACACTAATCCTAAGTCCTAAACTATTGAAACTTACATAATTTAAGTACTTAAAGAAGGGTTAGGTAAAGATTCATCCTTACCATTGGTTACATTACCTTCCAGACTACTTTTAGTGCTGACTGTACCTCCTTGATCTGTGCCTTTGTCAAAGTTTACTTCATCTTTATTGCTACAACAACCTTTCTCTTTGTTTCCTGCATTTTCATTCCTTCTTGCATTGTTCCTAGGGTTAGGGTTATGATGATAACCTCCATTGTTCATTCTGCAAAATCTTCCTGAGTGTCCAAACTTGTTGCATATCTGACAAATGATTCCATTATTTCCAAATCTTTTTCCTTGCTGGTTAATCTGTGACCTGTAGTTTCTAGCAATATGTCCTACTTTGTTGCATCTAAAACATACTACCACTTTTCTTTGATTCATTTCTTCAATAGATTTCTTATCTGCATTGTTAGTATTCCCAATCATTCTATCATAATTATTCAAAATTACTTTAGGTCTTCTACATTCGTTAGCTCTATGTCCAAAACTATGACAATTATAACAATGTCCATTAAAAGGTTTAAATTGCTTACCTGTGCAATCTCTCTTCATGTGCCCAATAGTATTACAAGAAAAACATCTACCTTTGAATTCTCTTTGCATACCTTTAGATGATTCTTCTTATTTTGATTCTTCTTTCTCTCTAGATGGTTCTTCTTTAGGTGGATATTCCAATGTGTTCTCATCTAGCTTTATTTCCTCCACACTTTTAGATGTCTTCAGATCTGGCTTCTTACTTTCATGGTTTGTTCTAAACATACTATATCCAAATCCAGTCCTATCAAAGAATGGTTCTTCAAAAGAAATTTGTTTTTCAGTCTTATCACTTTTTGAATATAGCCTTTCAAGTTGTTGTTTAGATTGAGTTAATTCACCTTTCAAAATTTTATTATACTTCTCAAGTTCCACATACTGCACTTTTACTTTTTCAGATTTGGATGTTTCCTTTTCAAGTCTTGACCTCAGATCTTCATTCTCAATTTTCAATTTTTCATTATTAGATCTCAAATTTCCATCTTTCATACTAAGCTTCAGATTTACTATCTTCAACTCATGCTTAAGGATCTCATTTTCTTTTTCTAATTCATCACAATCTTCAACAAGCATATCAAATTTCTTTTCAGATTTTAGATCTTCAATCTTACCTTTTAATTTTTCAATAGCATTCTTTGCATCTTCATATTTTCTTCTTAACGAGTTTCTTTCATTAGTAAGCATATCAATCTGTTCAAGAGCTTCTTCAAGATTCTTTTGAAGTTGATCCATATCCATAGAGATCTTACTCAAGCTGATAAGCTTTCCTTGAATGTTCCTTCTCCAAGTAACTATGCTCTGATACCAATTGTTACAAATAGGAAATACTGAGAGGGGGGGGTGAATCAGTATTTCATAAACTTTTTCTTTTTCCCACTTATGGATATAACAGATTACTTTAGTGCATACAAAGATTATCAAGCTGATTAACAAGCATAGTAGTAAATAGAAAGAACTCATAACACATGATATGTTCTCAAGGAAACCCTGGCCAAGGGAAAACCCCGATGGGGATGGTACCCACAAAGATCACTAATCAAAAGTATCTTGTTAGGGATATTGGACCCTGTTAGGAGTCAATTTACAATATATAGTAGATCTATCCTGGTTAAAGGACTTTAGGCCTTGTTAGAAGCCTTAACCCTGTTAGGAGTTAGATTACAAAACCTGATCACCAGCTGAGCTCACTGCCCAAATAGGTAATACAAAATGTTTCTGACTGTAATATGGTACTGCTTACAACTTCACATCAATAGCCTTTGCTGCTATCACAATAAACAACTATCACAAGTTATCTTTTCTTTCTTTTTACATATCACACTTGTATATTTCATTACATTTCAAGTATGCCTAATATATGAGTTATTAAAGCTAATAACTTTACATGGTCGGCTTCCAAAATCTTTATCCAAGAGTAAACATCTAGGATGTCATCCCTTCATAATGTTAAGTCATTATTTTGGCAAGCAAAAATAATCCCTTAACTCTTTCGCTAATACTGTCTCCAAAACTGTTCTGTCTGCAAAAACTATCTTCAGTAAACTTTGAATAACTTTGTCCATACTACTCCAAACTTTATGCACACTAAGATGGGGTATCCTCATACTCTATAGAAGCTTTAGTTAACTACACAAAAAAAAATATTGCTCCAGTGGACGTCGCCAACTAAATCTTCATCGGGTGCTCTGTCAGGATCACTGTATCCATACTTAGACAATTTCTTCCTTCAACTTACCATACTTGCATTCCAGATTTTGAGCTCTCAATAGAGATCATATGTTGCCATAATGACAACATCTATGCATCCACATTAGCCAAATTTCCAACATCCTGATACTCAGCAACATTTTCTTGTAGCTCGGCATGTTCTTGTTCTTTTTCGGCACTATTTTCCTGATGCTCAGTAGTAGCTACTTGTCGCTCAGCATTGCTTTCCTGAGACTCGGCATCAGGTGCAAGTCTATTACTTGCCTCTTATTCTTCCTCAATGTACACAAAATATCTATAATCTTCTAGTTCTCTTTTACTATCAGCTTCATTTCTTTCTGCATAGTCATCAATTTTGACATTCACACTTTCCACAATTTTGTTAGTGTTAGAGTTCAAACTTTTATAAGCTTTACTTTTTGTGGAATATCCTAGGAATATTCCTTCATCACTCTTAGCATAAAAATTTTCATTCCTAGTGTCTTTTAATAAATAGCACTTACTTCCAAAGATTCTAAAGTATTTAACACTTGGTGCATGCCTATGCCACAATTCATAGGGTGTCAGATTTGTACCTTTCTTGATCTATACCCAGTTAAGAGTGTAGACAATAGTGCTTATAACTTCTTTCTAGTATTTTTGTGCCACATTCTTTTCAATCAACAATGTCCTTGCACAATCTAAGATATGTCTATTTCTTCTTTCTGCTATACCATTTTGTGGAGGTGTTCTAGGTGTAGACATTTGTCTTTTAATTCCTCTATCATTGCAAAATAGATTGAATTCATTTGATGTAAATTCTCCACCTCGGTCAAATCTAAGATATTTTAGGTTCATACCTATCTCCTTCTCAACCTTAGCCAAATACCACTTAAAGAATTAAAAAGCTTCAGATTTTCCTTTTAGAAACATTACATGCATCATCCTAGTATGATTGTCAACAAACAAGATAAAATATCTAGCACCATAGTAACTTTGTACACCCATAGGTCCACAAAGGTCAGTATGAACCAAATCTAAAATGTTTTAAGAAGTAAAGAATTTGCTCTTAAAATTTGACTTTGTCATTTTTCCTAACTTACATTCCTTGCACATCACATTCTTAGGTTTCTTCAATCTAGGTAGACCTCTTACCTTTTTCTTCTTACTTATCTCTACCAGATTGTCAAAGTTAACATGACATAGCCTTTTGTGCCATAACAAAATATCATCAAGATGTGCAATTATACATGTTTCTTTAGATAGGTCAAGATAGAACAAATTACCTCTAGTCTGATCTCCACTTCCAATTAGTTCTCTAGTAGCATCAAATATTTTAGCTTTCTTGTGATGAAATTACACTCAGTAACTAGTTCTATTGAGCTAAGAAACACTTAACAAATTATAATCAAGACCTTCAACCCAATATGCATTTTCATAAGATATCTTAATAGTCAGTTTAATCAAACATTTTCCTCTAACAGGACATGGTGCATCATTACCAAATTTTACACTTTTACCTCTGTAATGATGTAAGGTTTCAAACTTATTTTTGTCACTAGTCATGTGATGTGAACAACCACTATTAATACTCCATTTATCAGTCTTGTTCACATAGGATATCAATGCGATTTTCTCATTCTCATCAGATTCATCTTTCATTGCAACATAGACTACCTCAATTTCAAAATCATCACTATTAGTGTCAGTTTCTTTTTTAGCAATGTAACAAGATTTCTTACCTTTTCCTTTATAGTCCTTTCTCCTTCAGTAGCTTCTATCGTCTCTTCTTTGTGTTTTCTTTTTCTTTCATCATCTTTATCTTTCATATCAAGACATCTAAGAGCTATATGACCAGCTTTATTACATGCAAAACATATAATAGGGAGTTTACCTTTATAATTTCCTTTTCCTCTTCTCAGTCTTCTAGCCATAAGAGCTTCTAGATCTTCTAGTTATTCATCAGAAGTGTCACTGTCACTTTCACTTTCACTTTCACTAATGCATCTTTCTTTTTCTTTCTTTGGCTTGTTCCAAACTAGTTGTGACTTGAAAGTAGATTCAATATTACCAATGCTTCCAACAGTGAAATTATCATAATTAGAGAGTTCAAAAGCAGTCAGCTTACCAACCAAACTTTCCAAAGTAAGCACATTAGCAGAGTTGCATCTAGATTCTTGAATAGTTGAGATCTTAATAACATATATAGCATGCAGGGTTCTTTGTACTTTCCCAATTATAGTTTCATCATCAATAACCCCATTTTCTCCTCTAATAGCATTCACAACTTCTTTTATTCTACCAAAATATTGTGCAATGTTTTCACCTTCGTGCATTCTCATTTCATCAAACTTACCTCTAAGACTCTTGACCTTTTCTTTCAGTACATTTAAGTCACCACCATAGATCCTTACAAGAGTGTCCCACATGTCCTTAGCAGTTGTGCAATCCGTAATGTCCTCAAATTTTGGATAGCTTAGGGAAGATTCAATTTCCAACATTGCTTGATTATGTTCTTGCTTAGCTCTCATTTCTTTGGCAGTCAAAGGTGCGATAGGTGAGACATAGGCATTCTCAATGTAGTAATTTTTAGAGTCACCAATATTGGCCAAATGCAACTTTATCAAGCTTTTCCATACAAGGAAGTTTTCCTTATTCAGCTTCGGTACCTACTTATACATCCTGATCATTTCCTTCAATTCCCTTTAAACTTGATTTCTATAAACACTAATAATAAGCAACAAAGCTCTGATACCAATTGTTAATATGATTTAGAACAATAGAGGGGGGGGGTAAATCAATTGTTCTCGGGTCCTGATGTATAAGACAAAATTAAATTTTTTTCCTTAAATCAGATCCAATAACCAAAACAAACTTGGTCATCACTGATTTAATAATAGAAACATATAACAGTGCAGTCCACTACCCAGCTGTAACTTAACTTGTAAAACATATAAATGTTCAAACCAAAACATTCACACAAGTATTAACACTAGGATTTATAGTGGAAACCCAATGTGGGAAAAACCACTTTGTAACATGCTACTATTATTTTCACTCTTCTGAAGTGAGCTTGGTTAAAAGCCAACCCTGTCAAATGTTACAACACACATTGTTAGGTGTGACTCGGTTAAATAATTTCAATCACCTTGTTAAAAGTGAGTCTTGTTATAGGACTTACATACACTCCATTAGAATGCAACCTTGTTCAAAGGATTTAACATATGACTATTAGGTCAACCTCTATTAAAAGGATTTTGACTGTTACAATGGTTAGAAAGTAGCAGCAATATTTATCTGAAAAATATACAACTCACTTTGAAAATGTCAGATCTGATTCCATACACTAATGCTAGTTTACTGACTTTAAAACTTTTCCATTTCCATCTTTGATCTGCTCGAAACTTTTCTGCAAGGATCTGCCACAATTCTCCTTAAGCCTTTTCTACTTAGACAGTCAATAAAACTTTACTGATCTTCCAACATTCTCTTTTTCACATATGCACATGCATATCCAATGCTCAAGTTCCCTTAATACTTTCCTCAATTAGGTTAACTCATCTTATGCCGCTCAATCTCATTTGTAGATCTTAGGGTTAGGTCAGATTCATTGAATCTACCCACTTCATGTTCTTCGGCTCCTTTTCTAAAATAATCTCAAATCTCTTAAAGATTTACAATAAAACATTTTACAGTGCATTTAATGTTTTCAAAAAATCAATAAATAAAGTCAACATGTTTTACATAATCCAAGAATTCAACAATGTTGGCTCCAAAACTAAATTCTCTTCAAATATAAAAATGTTGATGCTCGGTCAATACTGAGATCAACTACTTGGTCTTCATGTAGAAAGCTCGATCATTACTAAAAATGTTTCCTCATCTTATATTGTCTTCCTTAGCAATTAATTATTGTTCGGTTGACATTAGAATTTTGCTCAACATACACTGACTCAGTCGACACTAACATTACTCAGCTTAAACATGATTTCTCCATTTTTGCTTGGTCAAGTCTAGCAGTTTAGTCTTCAGTCTTACTAGGATAAACAATACATTTTCTCATCATTGTACAACATAGTCAAGTACACTTTGTAATATCAAGATAACTCAACCTTTCCCTAGGTGCTATTGTTACCAACCTTGCCCCAATCCTTCACAACAATACAATAGATATAGTACTTTCTTAAATAGAAACAGTCTTACCAATTAAGGTTTGACATCAATGACAATATAACAATTATTTCAATTGTAGTTTCCAATAGCTACGTGTTGCCGACATTGTAGGTGAAACTACCTCTATGGATCTCATCCTCATACCAGGCGTTGTATTCAACATAGGTTCAATAGCAAGTGCTGAACAAAAATATTGTTAGAGCATAAAAAAATATGGATAACCATGGACAAGATGGAGGATAAATCATGCAATGTACCATCTGAAGTATTTTCATCTAAGGTAATGCACTTTAATCTATTTAGCATAACCTGTAAAGAGAACACATATATATTTTAGTTAATGACATAAATAAAATAGTATACTATAAAAATCATTATTGAACTATTGTTATAATTAAAAACTAAATTAATATTTAATCTATAGTTCTGAACACAACCAATCAACATATCTGATGCCCTCTATATTTCAAGAGTGTGAGGTTTAATATTTTCCATTCGAGCTAACTCTTTTGATATTGCATGAAGGACCTTTTCTACTACAACCATGGGATCAACCTCTGATAAAAAATCAACATCAAATGGATCCTACTCATTCTGTGGCTCCTCATGGACAACTTGTTACTTTTTTTTATTAGCACTCATTTGTGAGAACAATATACTTATCCCTTTATTTAAAAGTAATCAAAAATAGTAGAACAACAAAAAATACGCATTAACATAACAAAAAATGTGCATTTGTACAACAACAATGAGTTTTACCTATCGAGAAGAAGTAGTCCCATGAGAACTATCACCGCTGTGTGTATCATGTGGCTCTTGATCCATACTATAGCTCTGTATTTCAAAAAACATCATTCAAACATGTTAAAACATGTGTTCTTATTCTAAGTTACGTTGAATAATAGACAATTATCAAAATGTGTACAACCTTGTCCATGATAGTGATGGGGATTTGAGTATCTATGCGATTCAAATTGTAATCAATAAGCAGCTCCTCACCTCCATGTATTGATTTGATCGCACATACAAATACGCGATTTCCCTCATGCACCTCAAATATGCAAATGGGTTGCTTCTTAGTTGACGCAGGCCATGTACTGTTTATAAAACTTGCAATATTCCATGATGCTTTGGGTCTTCCATCAATGTATATAGCTACTTTTTTACTTTGTTCACTGACTTTTTGTTGTATATAATTTTCTGCAAGTGCATACCTACACATACTTTTTTTATATTTAACAATATGCATCCAACTACTATAATCATAACAAGATCTGACATACTCCATCAATTTGACAACTTTTTCGTAAGAGACCTTTATGCCATCCATAGAAAATAGGCCCAAACCATGTAATATAGACGGTGCTATGTGATATATCCTCTCTTTAACACAAAAATCAGTGTTTATTGAAGGAAGTTCATTGGGGACCCATTTTTTCTGTAGATGTTTGTACCTAAATGACAACTCAGAGTCATCATTGCTCTCATCATCATAAGAACATGACCCCCCTTGATCAAGGAAAATTTTTATGTGTTTATTGAATTTCTTTCTAATCTTTTGACCTCGAGTCGATCTTATTGAATTACATGTGCTAAATGTCTTACTTTCTTCTTTCATTCCTAGATTTTCCTCGCTTGAGGAAGACAATTCTGACAAATACCTATTCGCTGGTACCTGCACTTAATGCAGTGACTTGACTTGTACCTAACAATCCATGAGACTATGTGGGATACCTAACATAAGATAATAGCTATATAATCAGACAAACATAGTTCACTCCATAGTTTTCATTATATCTTGTGAAGGAAATTATACATTGGTAAAATTATCTATTTATCTAACAATATTTTGAATATCTCAGCATTGCATGAGACACCACTATTGTGGCATTTCATCAAATAGTTATCATGCCTTGTCAGTGTTTTTATTGCATCTTGTGAAGAACTTTATACATTGTTAAAATTATCTATTTATACTTTCACAATTAGCTCACTCCATTGTAGGGAACAAAGAGAATCCCCTGTGATTTAACATCATTGAGATACCTCCTTTCATTAGATTCATGTCACCTTCTTATAGCTTCTCATAGCTTCCTATGTGTTTCATCCTTCATTTATACACTTACTTTGACTAAACTTTTAATTTTCTAACAGATTTCGCCAAAGGCTTTGTAGGAAACCAAAGGCATTATAAATCATGAATTCGCTATAAAATTAATGTATTTCTCTATTTTTCATATAGAAATTTTGTCAAATGGTTGGCACGTATGTTTATTCAAATGGAGTTATATCATTTGGAATGGATATATGATCGGTTGATATCAAATTCTATGTCAAAATTTACAGCATTAAATTGATCATAGTCAGAAGACTCAGACACAAGAAGAATATGAGTAGAGCAAATATTTAGAAGAATATGAATGAATGAAAATATACATAAGTGGATGAACATAAATCATGAATGTCCCTGATATTGCCTAAAGTAATGAAGTGTTGACTCTGGGTTCAGTCCAGTATGCTCATGTATGATCCAAAAACTGCAAGGAAAGAAACCATGGAGTTAGATCCAAAGAATCTAAGCAATGCCTGACACCATATTATTGATCGTCATCTACAATTATGCATGTGAATAGTTAAGCCATACACTTCTAAAAGGAACTATGCTACAAAACATGTGCACTCAGGAAAATGTACTTCATATTGCAGCCATGACTTGAGGTAGGCATTCAAGCTTTGTATTCTCATTAACTCAATTTCATTTTTATGGAATTTGTTGATTTAATTGTGACACCAGCTTTGTTATAAACAAAAGGAAAAAGAAAAAGAAAGTGTCATTTTTAATTTTTGTGAATTCAAAGATCTACCACGAAGACGACACTGTACTTTTGCATGGTGTGAAGAGGGCATTCGAGTTTTCCATGTGTGAAGAGTTGGGCACCATGGGGGAAAAGGACACTAGCACTTGAGGTAGGAATTCGAGCTTTGTCTTCTCATTAACTCAATTTTATTTTGATGGCATTTGTTGATTTAATGGAACAATATGAATGTTAATAGTGGCATTGTTTATATCTTAGCATTTGGAATGCTCGATGACCAATGAGCTTTGAGAGATAGGGCATTGTTGCTATTAGCTTCAAGGCATTGTGTGAAGTTTTTGATCTCTCTTTATTTGTTTTGCTGCTAATATTCACTATGTGGTACTCTCTATTTATGATCATTTCATGAGGAAATGTCTTGATGGCTCATGAGGTGCAAGCTAGAGAATCATGCATTGTTTATGAGCTCACTGTCTGAGCACCTCATGTCCCTATTTGATTGGCTGGTGCTCTATTTGATATATTGAGTTTACATCATATATTTAGTCTTAATAAATATCTTATAAAACAACAGAAAACTAGCCCAAAATACTTTTTCTTAATAAAATCTTAATAAAACAATATATTTAGTCTTAATAAAATCTTATAAAACAACATATATTGTGTGAAGTGTTTGATCTTTCTTTTTTTTTCTATTGATATTCACTAGCTATGTGGTACTCCTCATTTATGATCATTTCATGAGGAAATTTCTTGATGGCTCACGGTCTACAAGCTAGGGCATCATACATTGTTCATGAGCTCACTGTTTAATACTGGCATTGTTTACATCTTTGCATTTGGAATGCTTGATGACCTGCAAGCTTTGAGAGCTAGGGAATCATTGATATTACCTTCAAGACATTGTGTGAAGTGTTTTATCTCTCTTTATTTATTTTTCTGTTGATATTCACTGTGTGGTACTCCCTATTTATGATCATTTCATGAGGAAATGTCTTGACGGTTCACAGGCTGCAAGCTAGAGCATCATGCATTATTTATGAGCTCACTGTTTGAGCACCTAAAAATCAAATAGGGACATGAGGTACTCAAATAGTGAGCTCATAAATAATGCATGATGCCCTAGCTTGCAGCCTGCGAGCCATCAAGACATTTCCTCACGAAATAATCATAAACGGGGAGTACCACATAGTGAATATCAAATACAAAACAAATAAAGAGAGATCAAACACTGCACACAATATATGTTGTTCTATAAGATTTTATTAAGACTAAATATATTATTTTATTAAGATTTTATTAATACAAAGTATTTTGGGTTAGTTTTATGTTGTTTTATAAGATTTTATTAAGAGTAAATATATGATGTAAACTCATAATTATACTTGATATATATATACTTCAAAGGAGGAATTATGTGTTGGAAATTTGGCTAATGTGGATGCATAGATGTTGTCATTATGGAAACATATGATCTCTATTGAGAGCGTAGAATCTGGCATGCAAGTATGGCAAGTTGAAGGAAGAAATTATCTAAGTATGGATACAGTGATCTTGACATAGCACCCGATGAAGATTTAGTTGGTGACGTCCACTAGAGAAATATTTTTGTTAGTGAAGTTAACTAAAGCTTCTACATAGTATGAGGATACCCCATCTCAGTGCGCATAAAGTTTGGAGCAATACAGACAAAGTTATTCAAAGTTTACCGAAGATAGTTTTTGCAGACAGAACAGTTTTGGAGACAGTATTAGCGAAAGAGTTAAGGGATTATTTTTGCTTGCCAAAATAATGACTTAAAATTATGAAGGGATGACATCCTAGATGTTTACTCTTGGATAAATATTTTGGAAGCCGACCATGTAAAGTTATTAGCTCTAATAACTCATATATTAGGCATACTTGAAATGTAATGAAAAAATGTATGTGATGTGTAAAAAGAAAGAAAAGATAACTTGCGATAGTTGTATATTGTGATAGCAGCAAAGGCTATTGATGTGAATTTGTAAGTAGTACCATACTACAATCAGAAACATTTTGTATTACCTATTTGGGCAGTGAGCTCAGCTGTTGATCAGGTTTTGTAATCTAACTCCTAACAGGGTTAAGGCTTCTAACAAGGCCTAAAGTCCTTTAACCAGGATAGATCTACTATATATTCTAAATTGACTCCTAACAAGGTCCAATATCCCTAACATGATACTTTTGATTAGTGATCTTTGTGGGTACCATCCCCACTGGGGTTTTCCCTTGGCCATGGTTTCCTCGAGAACATATCATGTGTTATGAGTTCTTTCTATTTACTGTTATGTTTGTTAATTAGCTTGATAATCTTTGTATGCACTAAAGTAATCTATTATATCCATAAGTGGGAAAAAGAAAAAGTTTGTGAAATACTGATTCACCCCCCCCTCTCAGTATTTCCTATTTGTAACAATTGGTATCAGAGCACAGTTACTCGGAGAAGGAACATTCAAGGAAAGCTTAGCAGCTTGAGTAAGATTTCTATGGATATGGATCAACTTCATAAGAATCTTGAAGAAGCTCTTGAATAGATTGATATGCTTACTGATGAAAGAAACTCCTTAAGAAGAAAATATGAAGATGCAAAGAATGCTATTGACAAATTAAAAGGTAAGATTGAAGATCTGAAATCTGAAAAGAAATCCGATATTCTTGTTGAAGATTGTGATGAATTTGAAAAAGAAAATGAGATCCTTAAGCATGAACTGAAGATAGTAAATGTGAAACTTAGTATGAAAGATGGAAATTTGAGATCTGATAATGAAAAAATGAAAATTGAGAATGAAGATCTGAGATCAAGACTTGAAAAGGAAACATCCGAATCTGAAAAAGTAAAAGTGCAGTATGTGGAACTTGAGAAGTATAATAAAATTGTGAAAGGTGAATTAACTCAATCTAAACAACAACTTGAAAGGCTATATTCAAATAGTGATAAGACTGGAAAACAAATTTCTTTTGAAGAACCATTCTTTGATAGGACTGGATTTGGATTTAGTATGTTTAGAACAATCCATGAAAGTAAGAAGCCAGATCTGAAGACATCTGAAAGTGTGGAGGAAATAAAGCTAGATGAGAACACATTGGAAGATCCACCTAAAGAAGAACCACCTAGAGAGAAAGAAGAATCAAAGCAAGAAGAATTAAAACAGGAAGAATCATCTAAAGGTATGCAAAGAGAATTCAAAGGTAGATGTTTTGCTTGTAATACTATTGGACACATGAAGAGAGATTGCACAGGTAAGCAATTTAAACCTCTTAATGGACATTGTTATAATTGTCATAGTTTTGGACATAGAGCTCATGAATGTAGAAGAACTAAAGTAATTTTGAATAATTATGATAGAATGATTGGGAATACTAACAATGCAGATAAGAAATCTATTGAAGAAATGAATCAAAGAAAAGTAGTAGTATGTTTTAGATGCAACAAAGTAGGACATATTGATAGAAATTGTAGGTCACAGATTAACCAGCATGGACAAAGATTTGGAAACAATGGAATCATTTGTCAAATATGCAACAAGTTTGAACACTCAGCAAGAGTTTGCAGAATGAACAATGGAGGTTATCATCATAACCCTAACCCTAGGAACAATGCAAGAAGGAATGAAAATGTAGGAAACAAAGAGAAAGGTTGTTGTAGCAATAAAGATGAAGTAAAATTTGATAAAGGCACAGATCAAGGAGGTATATTCAGCACTGAAAGTAGTCAAGAAGGTAATGTAACTAATGGTAAGGATGAATCTTTACCTGACCCTTCTTTAAGTACTTAAATTATGTAAGTTTCTCTAGTTTAGGACTTAGGATTAGTGTAGATTAGGAATTTGAATGAGTTAAGTGTTGCATAGTTAGATATAGGTTTTTTATGTTGTTCTAATGCTATGGTTAAGTGCACAAAAGAAAATATTGTGTTTTGCGAGGTCGCAAAAAGTTTTATGGTTGCAGGTTTGCAGAATCAACTTTTTGAGGTTTTAGCAGCAAAATGAATGAATGCGATGTCACATCGAGTTAATGTAAAGTGTTATAAGGTCAAAATATAAGTTATCATGATTAAAAAGCAATTGAAAAGAGATTTGAAAGAAGAAAAAGTGAGTTGAGGATGATTTGAAGAAGTTTGGAAGCAGTTTGCAGCGTCGATCATACCGAAACCCTAGATTTGCAAAGTTGAGGTATTTTTTGATCTTTAATCAGTTGATAAGATGGATATTTCTATGGTTCATAATGTTAAGGATAAGAATAGACCTAAGATTAAGAAAGAACCAGTAGAACCAGCTGAAATTGATAACAGACTAGCACTATCATCTGTACCAGACATAGTATTGCACATTGAGAATGTTAAAGGATATTTAGGTTGCAAGTTTGAAACTTTGGGAGATGCAGATTTTAGTGATGATTATAGGAAATTGTATAATCAAGACATGTCAGTTAAACCAGCTTATGGGCACCTAGAGAACAATGAAATTATCAAATATTCCATGAAGTATGAATTTAATGATGAGGAATGTACCAAGATCATTTTAAGTAGAATCCACAATGGGAAATTCTGGATGGAGGATAGAGTTATTGATATAACTACCAACCTAATTCATGATGTTACTAGATTATCAAAAGTTGGAGAGATTCCACTGAATGAAAAGAACATGAGAAAGATTGTTTTAGACAACACTGGATCTAGTTATAATGGTAGAGGAATAGCGATAAATAAGATTAAGCAAGATGATGTTAGGTACCTTTGCAAGATCCTAACAACTAAATTCTGTGGTAGTTCAAGGGAAGATGACATAGCTGTAGGAATGGTTCATGTAGCTTATCTTATGTGTATTGAGAAGAAACAAGTAGACCTATGTGAAATTTTGAAAATTCAGTTATTTGAGAACTTAGAAAAGATTAAGAAGGCTAAGTACACACAATTTAGGTTTTCATCTCTGATAACCTATATGTTTTTCCATATTTTGAGAAGATTTCCTTACACAATTGATTGGAGTGACAATGTGAACACAATGGAAAGAATAAACTCAGTCTACATGAAGCACCTTTTTGATAAAGTCAATGACAGTGTGAAGCTTGTATTGAAGACTTTTTAGAATATTGTTAAGAACAAATCAAGGATTCCTCAATCCTTAGTTGAAAAGCATAAAGATGACATTTGTTTTATGGTAGACACTAATTTCACCTACATTGAAGTAGTTGAGCCTAGAATGGAATTCATAGACCCTCTTGGCTATGAAGTATCTGAAGCAGAAATAGTAGGATATGTGAATAGACTGTTAAAGTGTGAGTTGGATGGTCATGCAAATAGGTTTGGAACCTATGAAGAGAATTTCAACTCTGCAATAATTTTGAGATAAAAGAAGCAATCTAGTAAGAGAGTTGAATCTACTATGAAGAAAATACTGAAAGAATCAGGTATGTCAAGTCATGAGTTTGACATAGCTAAGAAGACTACAGAAGCCTTGAAGCAAAGCGAAAATCTTGTAATTACACCTGAGGCATCTAGTGCAGATCTTGTTGATCCTATTGTAGTAAAGGTAAAATTTGAAGTACCTGAGAAAGATGAAGGAGATAAATCTTTTTCTCCTATTCCTAGCAAAAGAGTAAAAGTGAGTGCAACAGGACCCGACAAGAGACAAAAAGTGATTGTACCACCTGTATCTAGAAAGGTAGTAGTAATTAAAGATGATGATGAAGTTTCAATCAAGAAGAAAACTTGGAAACCAAGAATTGAAAGAGTTAATGAAGATATATTGAAGCATGGAGACTTCACTAAGCTAAATAAATTCTATGATCTATATGGATCATTTGACAGATTGAATTTTGAAAATGCAATGATTACACATATGATTGTGACAGATAAGAAACTTAGCACTATTCATGGTAAGATGTCAAAAGATTTGTATAATAGACTTGTGAATAGAAAATAGAGAGCACAAGAAGAGGACATAAAGATGAGAGAACATGTAATCAGACAGTTCTGTGAAGTTGAGGATGAAGATCATTTGAAGAGATTCTTGAAGTCTCTTGGAACTTTATTGAGAACTAAGAGAAGAACAATCCTTATAATGGGAGGCAAAAAGGAGGAAGTACAGAAAGAGACAGAGCAAGCAGTAATGCAAGTTCTTGCAGATATAGTTGCAGGAAAGCATGTTGAATCAGATCCTCAGTAGAAGCAATCAGAGGAACCTTATGCAGAGGAAGTTGGTATTGAAGAAGTCCCATCTTTTTCACATATCAACATTGCCAAAGAATCAATGGACATTGAAGGAACCAAAGGGACACTAGAGTTAGATGATGCAGTATTTCATGATCTAGGAAACATTGTTGACAATTTGGCTTTAGAAGAGCAAGAGAAGATTACAGAATCAGAAAAGGATATAGAGGCAATGGAAACACCAGGAGTATCAGAATCAGTTCTAGTAGAACAGACAGTTAAAGGTAAACAAGTTTTGACAGAGGTCACTACCCCTAGTGCACCTGACAGTAAGAATAGACAAAATGGTTCAATATTTGAAGACCTTGGAAAAGAAGTTGAAGATGATGATCAGCTTGAGTTCATCACATCTCTTAATAAAATTATTGGAAAGAATAAGAAGGTGAAGGACCTTGAAGGAAAAGTTAGAGTTTTGATAGAGAAACTTGAGAGTGTGATCAGCACTAAGGTATTTGAAACGGATCCACTTGAGAAAGCTAAAATAGTAATAAACTCTTTTGACTCTTAATTTTCTAACTTAAAGGATATTGCTAGAATAAAAGTTCAGGAAGACTTTGAAGCAGAAAAGCAACAAAATTTAAGTGTAAATATTCGAAATGATATTGGTAATTTGGATGTATGCATAAAGAATTTGAGGAAACATTTTGAGACTAGAAAGAGTTTGTATATACAATGCACAAAATCAGAAATCCTAACAACTGAAGAAGATAAGAAGATCAAAGAAAAGATAGATGCAATTACAGCTGAAACAAACACCTTGTCAAGCCCAAATGTAAAGATAAGTTTTGTAGATAAGAACATAAGGAAGTTAAATGATGAAATTAGAATGTTAGTAGAGGAGAAGAATAGAAAGATGCTTAGGATTAACATCTTGAGAGAGCATATCTCAATCAAGATCTCAATTGTTGAAGACCAAATTGAGCAGTGTCTTTCAGCAAAGACATCTTTTCAGAAGTTTAGCTTCAATTCCTTGCAAGCTTGTCAGGCAACAACATACAGATTGAGTACTCTACTCAATGTTGTTGAATCCATCAAGAAGATATGGGAGAAAGATTTTGAATCATGGAAGTCAAAGTTTGGTGACTCTGTTGCAAGCCTACCAGCTTTGCAATAGCTGATAACAAAGTATTAAATTTTTTTTTGAAATTTTTGTACACCCTATCTTTTTCATTGTTGTCAAAGGGGGAGAGATAGAAGAAAATTGAATATATGTTGAGGAAGGATACTCATAAGGGGAGATATTCTATGGAGTACAATATTGTATATGTGTTTTATAACTTTTGGCCACAATTTTGTGTAAATACTTTGAAGTTTTGTTTGCACATGTAGCCAATTTTCCCATATGTTGCCACCAATGACAAAGGGGGAGATTGTTAGAAATTTGGCTAATGTGGATGCATAGATGTTGTCATTATGGAAACATATGATCTCTATTGAGAGCATAGAATCTGGAATGCAAGTATGGCAAGTTGAAAGAAGAAATTGTCTAAGTATGGATACAGTGATCCTAACAGAGCACCCGATGAAGATTTAGTTGGCGACATCCACTGGAGCAATATTTTTGTTTGTGTAGTTAACTAAAGCTTCTAAAAATTATGAGGATACCCCATCTCAGTGTGCATAAAGTTTGGAGCAATACGGACAAAGTTATTCGAAGTTTATCGAAGACAGTTTTTGCAGACAGAACAGTTTTGGAGACAGTATTAGCAAAAGAGTTAAGGGATTATTTTTTCTTGTCAAAATAATGACTTAACATTATGAAGGGATGAAATCCTAGATGTTTACTCTTGAATAAATATTTTGGAAGCCAACCATGTAAAGTTATTAGCTCTAATAACTCATATATTAGGCATACTTGAAATGTAATGAAAAATGTATGTGATGTGTAAAAAGAAAGAAAATATAACTTGCAATAGTTGTATATTGTGATAGAAGCAAAGGCTATTGATGAAAATTTGTAAGCAGTACCATACTACAATCAAAAACATTTTGTTTTACCTATTTGGGCAGTGAGCTCAGTTGGTGATCAGGTTTTGTAATCTAACTCCTAACAGGGTTAAGGCTTCTAACAAGGCCTAAAGTCCTTTAACCAGGATAGATCTACTATATATTGTAAATTGACTCCTAACAGGGTCCAATATCCCTAACATGATACTTTTGATTAGTGATCTTTGTGGGTACCATCCCCACTGGGGTTTTCCCTTGGCAAGGGTTTCCTCGAGAACATATGATGTGTTATGAGTTCTTTCTATTTACTGCTATGTTTGTTAATCAGCTTGATAATCTTTGTATGCCCTAAAGTAATCTTCTATATCCATAAGTGGGCAAAAGAAAAAGTTTGTGAAATACTGATTCACCCCCCCCTCTCAGTATTTCCTATTTCTAACATTATGAAATATAGTTGTAGGTAGTTATCTCTTCTATAATGATGGAGGAGTGAAAGGTAATGATCAATGAGGTTTCTTCCATTAGATCATACATTAATACACTTACTATTTTGAATTTGCACTAGGGCATCATGCAATGTTATTGTTGTCATTGCATGATTACTGTTGTTGTGCACCATATATTGTTTTATACACTGTTTATTTCATTGAGACTGTGAGCTTTCCATTTGAAATGTATTTTCTATTATTGGATCAATGCTACCATGTTGTTGAGGCTGTAGATGCATGGAATCACCACTGCCATTCTATTTTTATAGTAGTAATATAACAAACAAAGCACCGACTAATCAAATAAGGACATCAAATTTTATAACTGTACATATATTTTATGAGTATAACTGTACAACATAAGAGCACCCACATGCCTTGGTTGTTATTGGTCTATGAAAGGTTTTGGTTTTCCTTTCCCAATTGAGATGTCATCCTAAGATTCAAAAGGACCAAGTTAATAATAGGTCTTGAACATAAATGCATGATTGTGGATCCTTAAGTAGAAGTTGTGATGCAAAGAAAGAACAGTTATATTGGTTTACCCACATAAGGACAATGGTTTCATTCATCTTTCTTTCAAGTGCTCTTGGGTACTTTCCTTGGCCTCTAGGCTTGGGCATCCTATAGGGGTTGAACCAAAATTACGAAGGCAATAAGGACACATAAAACAATAGGTTTTGGGACATAAACTTATGTTCAATATTTAGTAATGGTTTGGGGAACTAATTACTAGATGAGTGACTACAATACCCTAGTTTGCATTATTATATGATCTTGTTTAATTTGTGTTCATTTCATGCAAAGATACATGTAAAGGAAAATAAATTTTTGCATCTAAAGATTACATGTATATATATGAAAAATAACTTGTATATACTATACAAGGAAAATAACTTTTAAAAGGAAATGCAAGAGGATAGGCATACATAAGAGGATGAACATAAATAATAAGGGTGCCAAACATTGCTTGAAGTGATAAATTTTTGACCCAAGTATGAATCTAGTGTGCCCTTGTGTGATCCAAAACTTGCAAAGAAAAGAGAGATGGGGGTTAGATAAAAAATATATAAGCAATGAATGACATCCTATTACTCATCCTCATCTACAATTATGCATGTGCATAGTCAAGCCATACACTTCTAAAAGAAAAACCATGCTACATGACATGTGACTACATCATTCAAACAATGCAACGACAACACTAGATGTTTTTGTTTCATCTGGTGTTGTTGTGACATCATTTCCAAATGATGCACTCACAACAGTCACACACCATGCCCATTAGCACAAGGTAGTCATAAGCAAGCATGAGTAAGCAATGGAAGGGGCATACATCATCATCAAATCAAAGGAGAAAAGCATCAAATCTGCATATTAAGGGAGGAGTACATCATGGATTTCAAGTAAAGATCATAACATCACAACATGGTTGGGAGCCCCAAAGAGGCCCCATTGCATGCAGTGAGTAAGCTACATCAAAACAAAGAGGTACACAAATCTACATCATCTATACATTAATGTTATGGCATGGAGTGTATTTGAATCTGCATTTTAAAGGATAAGTAAGAAAGCTACATGATGCTAGTTAAATTAACAAAGGTACAGATCTAATGAAGTAATGAAGCTACCCACATCCTATGTGCTTTGAGCCAATGAAATTTTTATCATTGTGATGAAGTAATAATGCATTAAATGTATTACTGATGTCCCTATTTGATTGGATGGTTCTCTATTTGTTATATTGTTACTATCAAAATAGAATGGTAGTGGTGATTCAATGCATCTATAGCCTCAACAACATGGTGACATTGATCCAATAATAGAAAATATATTACAAATGCCAAGCTCACAATCTCAATGAAATAAATAGTGTATAAAACAATATATGGTGCACAATAGCAGTAAGCATGCAATGACAACAATAACATTGCATGATGTCCAAGCTCAAATTCAAAACAATAAGTGTATTGATGTATCATCTGATAATAGCAACCTCATTGATCATTAAATTTCACTCCTCCATCATTATAGAAGACATAACTACCTACAACTATATTTCATAATTCCTCCTTTGAAGTATACATATATCAAGAATAATTATGAGTTTACATCATATATTTAATCTTAATAAAATCTTATAAAACAACATAAAACTAACCCAAAATACTTTTTCTTAATTAATTCTTAATAAAACAATATATTTATTCTTAATAAAATCTTATAAAAGAACATACATTGTGTGAAGTGTTTGATCTCTCTTTATTTGTTTTGTTGTTGATATTCACTATTTGGTACTTTATGTTTATGATCATTTCATGAGGACATGTCTTGATGGCTCGGGGGCTCCAAGCTAGGGCATCATGCATTTTTTATGAGCTCACTATTTGAGCACTAGCCAATCAAATAGGAACATGAGGTGCTCAAATAGTGAGCTCATAAACAATGCATGATGCCCTAGCTTGCAACCCGTGATTCATCAAGACATTTCCTCATGAAATGATCATAAACGGGGAGTACTACATAGTGAATATCAACAAAAAAACAAATAAAAAGAGATCAAACCCTTCAAAGAATTCCTTGAAGGTAATAGAAATGTTTCCCTAGCTCTCAAAGCTCGCAGGTCATCAGGCATTCCAAATGAAAAGATGTAAACAATGCCAGTATTAAATGGTGAGGTCATGAACAATGTATGATGCCCTAGCTTATAGCCCACAAGCCATCAAAACATTTCCTCATGAAATGTGTTAGCATGTGCCAAAAATTTCATGGCTCTAGCTCTCTTCCCCTGGTCTCTGCAATGTTTTTCATGTCTCTAGCTAAAACCCTTGGCAAAATGTTTTTTAAAATCTAGTCGTTGGGTCCTTAAATTTAAAATTGCCCTAGCCCTATTTTATTTTTGCGTTACCTTTTCGCGGGTCACTTAAAACCTTATATTTTGCATGTGTCATTTAAAATGACCAAATTTAGCATGTTTGCGGTTAGGTTTCATGTGTCAATAGGTCCCCTTTAAATATTTCTTAAGTCACCGGTTAATCTTTCCTAAGTTCCTAGCGCCCTGCAGGTTTTAATTTTTCCTAGGTCTTGAGCTTTAATTTTTCCTATGTTTCGGCAGCCTTTATTTTCCTTGGGCCCAACTCTAACACCATCTCCATCTGACAGAGGGCATATGTTCACAAGCGATGTGTCAGATGCATGAGATCTTTAGACTGCAGTTGATCTCATTGGGTGACGTAGCCTTTCTTTTTCATCGGGTCCACTGCCATGTTGACATAGTTGGCATTCTCTCATTGGTCAGTGTGTTGCTAAGAGGGATCCTATCAGTGGGGCCTATAGTGAAGGCTTTTCAATCTATGGTCGACGCATGATCTTAAGGAATATTCTTCCCCTTTGAGATCATGCACCATCTATTGCTTTCGAATCTTACTCATCATGTGTTAGTAGGACTTGATTTTTCGATGGGTTAGAGAATCCTGACATCAGTAATCCATCCAATGATAGGTGTAAGTTCTCATGGAATCTGTCAGAGGCTTGAGATCTTATGCCAGTCATTGATCTCATTTGTCTCAAACATATCTTTGGTGGTGGTCTCAGTGTCAGGTGGAGCTGATCTTGAGGTTTTTTATTGGTCCATGTAATATGAGGTGGAATTCTATCAGTGGGACCTACTTTCCAGATGTGTCAGTGCGTCTTGATAAATTGAGTCAATCGACGAATGGCATATAATATTATGGTTTTTGTCAGAGGCTTAAGATCTTGGGATGGCCATTGATTTTGTTTCCAGTCAGATGGTTGTTAGAGATGGGAGGTGATTCTCGATCTAACGGTGGGCGTGTAATGTGATAGAATCTTGGAAGTCTTTGCGAACTTCCTATGGCCATCGATCATCCTGATGCAGGCCCGGTCAAAGTTTCTCAATCTTTTGGCAGTTGAGTTAAGATTTAAAATCCCACAAAGCATGAAGATCGGATGGTCACAACTTAAAGTAGATGAAGATTTAAATTTTAACCCGCTGATTTGTTGCAAGCACCATAAAGTAGTTGTTTATTTTCAAATTTGAATTTGCAAAGGGTTTCCAGCAATAGGAAGTACCAGAATTTATGGTTTTAACAACTAATTTTGATTGGTTTGGTGGTGCTTGCTATTGCAGTGTGGTCCAAGGTGTTGAGTGATCGTCTGTAGGGTTTGTACTATGTGGTTTTGTGCTCAATGCATGTTGCAGGGTTGACATTTAGGCATTGTTCATAATTCTCAGTACCTTCACGGAGAATTTTTCATGATTGAGGATCATTCCAGGATTTTCTTTCTCCTAGTTGCCTAGGTTTCCACCCCTGTAATAACTTTATGACCATTTCCAATTGGTTGGGTGGTTGAAACCCTAACCCTAAGTCATCCTTAGCTTGTTGCATTCTCTTTGAGAATTCCAAGATGACTAGGGAGTATAAGTTGCAAAAATTTGGATTGAGTAGGGGTTCCAAACTTTCTTTGGTCCCAGCTGGTTGTTGATAGTGTTATACTGATAGAGGAGTGAGATTCTGGGTATTTCCTATATTTTTGTTGTTTTGATTATATATTGATCCTGAATATGCTAATGAAAATACTATTGAGTTCCAATCTTGCATTTGTGTATGTCTTCTTGTTTCAGTTCTAAGCTCATATATCTTAATGTCACAAAGTGTATTAACATATGGTAAACAAAGAGTATTGTGAAGTCATCTCTGAGTTCCTAACAAAGTTAGGATTAAAGTCTTTTAGGTGGGTTTAGTGAGTTTGCAACCAAGTAGGAATCTGATGTCCTTGTGTCTAAGGGAGAGGGGTAATAGGCAAAGCACTTATCCTGGATTCAATTATGTTTGAGTTAAGATTTTTAGTTAATGTATGTAATTAGGTGACTCTTTTCCCTAGGTTAAGGCACTGGTCCATCCTCTGGAGGCATTTCATTGTCACCAACCACACACACAAACATTCAAATGATAAAATCTTAAAGCAATTAGTAAATAGTATATAGTTGTATATCATTTAGTGATTCTTTTCAAGAAGTGAATCAAGGGTACACCTGCCTGAGCAATAAGGCTCAAAATGTAGGAGGATCTCTCTTGATCCTTATTAATTGGCCCTCTTCCTTGTAGACTTTGGAGTGGTGATAGATTCAAAGTTATATTAAAGTTATCCATCAAAGTATAAATTTGCAAGTTGAAGATCAAAAGGAACCCCCAACAAAATGGCATCTCTACTGGGGAGAGTCTAGAGATAAAGGTTGTAAGTGCACTCTTGTTTTCTTGTTATATTTCAAGTAAAGATTTCCCATCTAGGTGGGTGGTGACTCAAAAAGCTTAGAACTAGTGCTATATATTGTAAATCATGGACAAGAGGAGGAATACTATGTCCTTTGTCAGAAAGAATCCAGAGGTCACTCTGGAGCAATTGCCTAGACAGGAGAAGAAAAGTTGGATTAGAAGGAATGGTGAGTCTACTAGTGCTCCCATCAGAGAGAAAAGAAGTACTAGAGGTAGAGCACCACATGTTTCCTCAAGTGAGGATGGTTCATAGGATAGAGTTCCTAGATCAGATGGTGGTCGCTCTGAAGATAGATTTTATGATACCCCAGAAGCTGTATTTCAGGACAAAGGTCCATTGCCTGCAGGTCAAGGTGAACAAGCTAGAGAGATGGGTTTGGAGATTGATTTAGATCTTGATGAGGACAATTTCAGAAGAGAACCCATAAGACCAAGGAAAGTCCACTTCCCATATCAAAATCTTTCTTATATGGATGTGTCATCAAGTTCTGATGACATTATGGTAGATCCTGATGATTTAAATGCATTAAGGATGTAGTTGGCAGAGCAGGATGCCACACATAAGAGGTTACAAAAGAAGAGAGAGGATGAAAAGGTGAATGCTCTGATAGAAAGATAGTCTCTCCTTAGAAAGATTAATGAAATGAAGGAGAGAAACAAGATGCTTGCTTCTGCTCCTAAAACTTTGCAGCATGATGTCTTTGGTGATCTTGATGCCTTGAGGAGTGAGCAAGAGTGCTTACTGCAAGATCAAGAATTTGATAAGGAGGGCCCTATGGTTAGACAAGTGCAAAGTTATGTTCCTTTGCCTAAAGATAAAGATGGGTGTGAGATCACTAGGCCTGATGTTGCCGCTGGTGAGAAAGGAAAGAAAAAGATGGTGGGACATCAAGCAAGTAAATCATTGACAATACCTGGGGTCCCACCACCCAATTTAAATAAGGACACAGAAATGGAGAGAAGAAGAAAAGAAGATGAGGACCTTGCAAGAGAATTAGAGAGGGCTAAAATTGAAGCTTCCATTGCAGAAAAGAGAAGAAAGACCCATTTCTTGAAGGCTTCATCAACTAATGCTCTTGGCCCATCTGCTACTAAACTAGGTATGCCATCTATGACTACTACTATTCCACTTAGTAATGCTAATAGTTCAATTCTTTCTTCATCTGCTAGGATAGGTGTTGATCCTAGGTAGCAGTCAAATGCACAAATAAATGTAGATGCTAATGTTGATCCTAGGGTTAACACTAGTTCAAGTTTTCAAAGAAGACCTATGCAATTAGAAGGCTATAGGCAAATTAGTTTTGATGGAATTCTTGGCTACCCAAATGCTTTTCCAAATGATATTAGAGATAAGGTACCTAAGTTTTCTGGTAATAATGCTATTAGTTGTGAGGAGCATCTTAGGTTATTTGTTGATATGCTTAATGATTATGAGGTAGAGCATGAGGATGTGGTCATGAAATTATTTGTTCAATCTCTAATGGAGGATGCTAGAGATTGGTTTAAGAGACTTCCTGACAAATGTATTGATACTTGGGGTTCTTTTGAGAGATGTTTTAAAGAGCAGTATGGTGATAGGCCTAATGCTAGTTTCATGTTGAATGAATTCAATACCCTAAGGAAAAATTAGAATGAATCTACAGCTGAATTCAACATGAGATTTCAGAAGGGTATGCATAAGTTGTTCCAAGTTATGTGGTTAGATGAAAATGTCTGTCTGACCACATATTTCAATGCATTTGATGGAAAAATGAGATATTTGTTGAGGGACAAAGAACCAATAACTCTTAGGGATGCTTTTAGGATTGCTGTCAATATTGAGAACAATATGAAAATATCAAGAAAATTGGGGGGAAAGAGAGATGACCCAAAGTTGTTTGGGGACAAGAAATACAAAAAGGAAAATGATAAGAATGTTGGAGCTAGGAGGCAAGAGGAAGATAAATTGGATAAGGTGCTTAATGCATTGAAGGATTTGAAGGCACCTACAAATAGGAACATCAGTGCTCCTACCAATGAGAGGCCTCAGTTCAACAACAATTTCAATAAGCAGAATAGATTGCAGAACTACCCCTACAACACACAATGGAAGGATGGAAAGCCTATTGTCCCTACTATAAGAGGAAATAATGATAGAGGTGTCCCTGACCCTCTACAAAAGGCTTCAATAAATGTCATGGAGGACATACCTTGGTGTGTTGCATGCCAGTCCCCTCATTCTACAGAGCATTATGTGGTTGCACATTCTATGGCTGCAAATCAAGATTGTGGCAATGAGGAGATAGATCAAGAAGAAGATCAAGATGATGTTGGATGCAACATGGCTTCTTCATATCTAGGATATGAAGAAGATTCTAATTTTGATGAAGAGGTAGATGTAAATGTAAAGAGACACAATCAGGCCCTTTTTCATCAAGAAGTTTTTTCTGATAGTGAAGACATTGATAGGAAGACATGTAATATGAATTCTTCTGAGCCAGTAAATTTGAGAAGGCCTTCTAGAGAAGAGATGGATAGGATTACTATAGAAATGATTGCCCAAGTGCAAACCAGAGGCATGGTGGCAAGGAATATAAATGATAAAGCTGCAGGAATGTTTATAAAGAGTACCAACTCTAGAGAACCTAATGAGAACAAATCAAAAGGTGATCACATGGTGAAATTCAAGAATGTAAAAGGTAAGAATTGTGAGCCTAAGGGAGTTGGAATTGAAAGGATTTCTAGTGAGATTGAGAGGCCAGTTAACACAATGGCTAAGATTGAAAAAATGAGGGTGGCCAATACACCTAATGTGTCAGATAAGAAAAAGGATATTAAGGTAGTGTAGATTGAGATTCCTTCTTCTGCTCCTATTGATATGTTATCTTTATTATCCCAAATTACAGTTAAGGTTCCATTGTCAGAATTGTTGAGGATCCCTGAACACAAAGACAGAGCTATTGCATGGGTAGGTAATGTTCATAAAAATGATGTTGCATGCAATGGATCTCAGGATAAGGCTTTGAAAGGTGTTGTTGCTTAGGGAATTGTGTCTCAAATTCCTCTAATATACTTGGATAGTTCTATCAATGCCAGCCTTGAAAATATTGATCCATTCTTTTTAAGTGTTCTTGTGAATGGAATGAAGTTGAGAAATTGTATGATTGATAGTGGTGCCTCTAATACTGTCATGCCTTTCAAAATCATGGAGAAGTTGGGCCTAAAAATTGATACAGTACAAGGTAGATGTTGTGCAATGGATCAGAGGGAGGTACCAGTTATTGGGACTATCAATGCAATGCCATATAGGCTGGCAGCATATCCAGAGAAAGAGTTAACAATGAGTGTTTTGGTGGTGGATATCCCTCCTCATTATGAGATGCTACTATCTAGAAGGTGCAGTGCTGCCATGGGTGGAAGTTTACAGCATGATCTATCCTATGCCACTTTCAAGATTGATGATCAGTTTGTCAAGATTGAATGAGAGCCAAGAGTATGCCACATGATTGAGAGAAATATTGATAATGAAACTACATGTTTTGTGGATACTGATATTAATGCTTTTAGGGTAGAGATCCCTATATTTGAAGAGGAACCTATTTTGTCACCTATCTCTCTTGAGATAAGTGCTAATTCTATGAAGGGTGATTTGTGGGTAATGTACTTTGATGTTGTAAATTGCAAAGATGGTGCAGGAGTACATATTTTACTTATTTCTCCTGATGGAAATACCTACAAATTTTCTTTCACATTGAATTTCTTTTGTACCAACAATATAGAAGAATATGAGGCTTTGTTGTTAGGATTGAGGTTGGCACAAAAGCATGGTATTAAGTGTTTAAGTGTTGTTGGTGATTCTGAGTTGGTGGTGTCCCAAGTTAGGTCAGTATATGCTTCCAAGAACAAGACGTTGAAACAATATAGGAATGCAGTTTGGGATTTGATTGAACATTTTGATGCCTTCAATATTGAGTGAAAGAATCGGAGTAACAATAAGATGGCAGACTTGTTAGCCAATATTGCAATCAATCCCAATGATATTACATTTTTTGGTATCTCTAAAGTTGAAATTTAGGCTAGGCCTAGCATACCAGATAATATTGAGAATTGGCAAGTTTTTGATGATGATAATGATATCTTGAAGTTTATGGGTTGTGAGGATAAGTATCATGGTCAGGAATTTGATTGTTCAGCCTTGGTTGAGTCAGTAGAAGGAAGGGAGGTTGTCTTTGGCAATGAGGTCATTTAGCTTAGAACTAACAAAGTGCCCAAGGGGCTTGTTGTTTTGGACTCTGTCTTTGATAACTAGGATAGAGTTCAAAAGAATATCAAAAGAGAAGATCATGCTGATCTAGAGGAGATAAATATTGGAACACATGAGGCACCTAAGAAGGTATACATTGGTAGAGATATATCTCAAAAGGTAAAGAAATCTTTGATCGAATTATTGAGAAAATTTAGGCATGTTTTTGCATGGTCATATGATGACCTAAAGGTTTATAGAGAAGATTTGTTTCAGCATATTATTCCATTGAAAGAAGATGCTAAACCTTTCTGGCAAAAAACAAAGGCCTATTAATCCCACTTTGGCACCCAAGATGCAAGAAGAGTTAATAAAGATGAGAGATGTTGCAATTATCAAGCCTATAAGGCATTCTTCTTGGGTGTCAAACCTTGTTCTTGTGTGAAAAAAGAATGGTGACATTAGGCTTTGTGTGGACTTTAGGAATCTGAACATCAGCTCATTAAAGGATAATTATTGTATGCCCAATATGGAAGCTATGTTGTAGAGAGTAACCGGATCAAAATTGATGTCTATGATGGATGGTTTCTCTGGCTACAATCAGGTCATTGTCAAGGAATCAGAGAAATTCAAGATAGCTTTCACAACACCTTGGGGGACATATGTTTATGTGAGAATGCCTTTTGTCCTCACAAATGTCGGTGCTACTTTTCAGAGGGCAATGGATGTTGCCTTTTCAGATTTTATAAATGATTTCCTTGTTGTATATCAAGATGTTCTAACTGCCTATTCCAAGGAGGAAGAAGACCATTGCACTCATTTAGAAAGAATATTTGTGAGGGTCTTAGAATTTGGCATTTATTTGAACCCAAGGAAATGTGCTTTTGGTGTCATTGAAGGTAAGTTGCTTGGCCACTTAGTTGGGAAGCAAGGAGTGAGAATTGACCCTGAGAGGGTAGCAGCCATTGATAAAATTTAGAGACCAAAGAATGTTAAAGGAATTCAGTCCTTCTTTGGTCAGGTCAATTTCTTAAGGAGGTTTGTGAAAATTTTTGCAAAGGTTACTAGACCTATTTCTAAGATGTTGAAGAAGGTATCTGCAATCAATTGGGAGGGTGAGCCTGATGAGGCTTTCAAAAGTATCAAGCAGGCTATCAAAGATGCACCAGTGCTTAAGGCACCTGATTATAATGTCCCAATGCATATATTTTCCTTTGCATCTTTTCACACTATTGTTGTAGTTTTGTTACAAAGAATAAGGATGGTTTTGAGTAGCCTATTGCATTTTTCAGTAAATCTTTGCAGGCTGCAGAATTGAAGTATGACATAAATGAAAAATAGGCTTATGCATTTGTGAAGGAAACTAAGGCTTTTAGGTGTTACTTGATGGGAGCAGCTGTGATTGCTTTTGTGCCAAGTGCAGTTGTGAAGGATATTTTCTCATAGCAAGAGGTGTCTAGAAGAAGATGCAGATGGATCAATAGGATCCAAGAATTCAATGTTAAGGTCCAAATTACTAAGTTGGTTAGAGGACAAGGATTGGTAAAACTGATGGCCCAATCCAATCTTGATGCAAATCAGGTAAATCATTCTGAAATTGATTACACATGTGATATGGATGATTGTATCTGGCATCAGGATATCATCTATTACTTGAGAAGTATGAGATGTCTAGATAACATGAATGATAATCAGAAAAGGATATTAAAATTACAGGCCATGAAGTATGTAATTGTGAAGTGTAAGTTGTATAGAAAGAATTTGTATTGCATACTTTTGAAATGTGTAGATGAAGATCAAGCTAATAAGTTGTTGAAAGAAATGCATGAGGGATTTTGTAGTGGGCATTATATGGGTAAAACAACTACTCATAAGATCTTGAAAGTAGGATTCTAGTGGCCCTTAATCTTCAAGGATGCAGAATAGTTGGTGAGGAGGTGTGATGCTTGTCAAAGGTTCTCTAGTAAGCTTAAATTTTCAAGAAATGTGTCATTAAAACCTATAGAAGTTCAGGCTCCTTTCCAACAATGGGGAATTGATTTCATAGGGGAGATACCAAACAAGTCAAGTGGAGGAAACTCATGGATCTTAGTTGCCACTGCTTACTTTACAAAGTGGGTAGAAGCTATACCTACAAGAAATGCAACTAGTACGGTGGTAATTGATTTTATGATGAATAATATTGTTACAAGGTTTGGGTGCCCTGAGAGAATAGTAAGTGATAATGCCATGTGCTTCAAGTCTGCTGAATATAAGGACTTTTGCAAAGGTTTGGGAATTCAGATTTCTAATTCCTCACCTTATCATCCACAAGGAAATGGTCAGGCAGAATCTACTAATAAGAGTTTGATTAAAATATTAAAGAGAATTCTTGAAAAGAATAAGAGGGCATGGAATTCAAAGCTACCATTAGCTCTATGGGCTGATAGGGTAATTGTGAAGAGGGAAATTGGTTGTGCACCATTTGACCTAGTATATAGAATTCATGCAAGAATGCCTCAGAATAACTTATTGGAAATGTATAAATTTGTTCAGCTATATGATGATGACATAGATGATGAGATGCAGTTGATAATTGAGGACCTCATTAGGTTGGATGAGACTAGAAGAGAATCAATTGCAAGGAATGCCAAATTGTAGTTGCAGGTTAAGAATTTATATGATAAGAAGACTGTTGACAGAAAGTTTGAACCTGGTGATTTGGTGTTAGTTTGGAATGCCAGACTGGAGGATAAGGGGAAACATGGTAAATTTGATCCCATCTGGCTAGGGCCATATCTAATTCATGAGAAATGGGGCCAAGATTCATACATTATCAAAGAATTAAATGGTGATATTCAGGAATTGCCAATTCATGGACAATTCTTGAAGAAATACTTCAATTGAGGTATTATGTTTTCCATGAATAGTAGTTAGGTTTGTACATTTTGTAAATTCTATAAATAAGCTACTTGCCCCTACCCTGTTTTGTCCTGGTCTGTCAGTTTTTGGTCCTGTTGCTTGTTCTACCTTGCTTTTTCCCTATTGTCTCCATTTTTTCCAGTGGGATGGTTTGCTTTAAACTAGTGATTCTAAGTCCTTGCTATGCCTACAGGAGGCATACATCCCTAGACAGAGCCACTGTTAGCACGTGCCAAAAATTTCATGGCTCTAGCTCTCTTCCCCTGGTCTGTGCAATGTTTTTCATGTCTCCGGCTAAAACCCTTCGCAAATTTTTTTTAAAAATCTAGCTGTTGGGTCCTTAAATTTAAAATTGCTCTGGCCCTATTTTATTTTCACGTTACCTTTTCACAGGTCACTTAAAACCTTATATTTTTCATGTGTCATTTAAAATGACCAACTTTACCATGTTCACGGTTAGCTTTCATGTGTCGGTGGGTCCCCTTTAAATATTTCCTAAGTCACCAGTTAATCTTTCCTAAGTTCCCAGTGCCCTACAGGTTTTAATTTTTCCTAGGTCTTGAGCATTAATTTTTCCTATGTTTCGGTAGCCTTTATTTTCCCTCAACCCAGCTCTGACACCATCTCCATCTGATGGAGGGCGTATGTTTGCAAGTGATGTGTCAAATGCATGAGATCTTAAGACCATCGTTGATCTCATTGGGTGACGTAGCCTTTCTTTTTTAGCGGGTCCACTGCCAAGTTGGCACAGTTGGCATTCTCTCATTGGTCATTGTGTTGATAAGAGGGATCCTATCAGTGGGGCCTATAGTGAAGGCTTTTCAATCTACGGTCGGTGCATGATCTTAAGGAATATTCTTCCCCTTTGAGATCATGCACCATCTGTTGATTTTGAATCTTACTCAGCATGTGTCAATAGGACCTAATTTTCTGATGGGTCAGAGGGTCTTGACATCCATAATCCATTCAATGACAGGCATAAGTTCTCATGGAATCTGTCAGAGGCTTGAGATCTTACCCCAACCATTGATCTCATTTGTCTCAAATGTATCTTTGGTGGTGGTCCCGATGTCAGGTGGAGCTAATCTGGAGGTTTTTTATTGGTCCACGTAATATGAGGTGGAATCCTGTTAGTGGGACCTAGTTTTCGGATGTGTCAGTGGGCCCTGATACTATCAGTGAATCAATGAATGATGTATAATCTTATGGGTTTTGTCAGATGCTTAAGATCTTGTGATGGTCATTGATTTTGTTTCCTATCAGATGGTTGTCAGAGATGGGAGGAGATTATTGATTATCGATCTTCCTGATGCAGGCCCAGTCAAAGTTTCTAAGTCTTTTGGTGGTTGAGTTAAGATTTAAAAGCCCACGAAGCATGAAGATCAGATGGTCATGACTTAAAGTTGATGAAGATTTAAATTTCGACCACCGATTTGTTGCAAGCACCATAAAGTAACTGTTTATTTTCAAATTTGAATTTGTAGAGGGTTTCCAGCAATAGGAAGTACCAAAATTTATGGTTTTAACAACTGATTTTGATTGTTTTGGTGGCGCTTGCTATTGCAGTGTGGTCCAGGGTGTTGAGTGATCATCTACAGGGTTTGTACGGTGTGGTTTTGTGCTCAAAGTGTGTTGCAGGGTTGACATTTAGGCATTGTTCATAATTCTCAGTACCTTCATGGAGAATTTTTCATGATTGAGGATCATTCTAGGATTTTCTTTCTCCTAGTTGCCTGGGTTTCCACCCCTGTAATAACTTTATGACCATTTCTAGTTGGTTGGGTGGTTGAAACCCTAACCCTAAGTCATCCGTAGCTTGTTGCATTCTCTTTGAGAATTCTAAGATGACTAGGGAGTATAAGTTGCAAAAATTTGGACTGAGTAGGGGTTCCAAACTTTCTTTGGTCCTAGTTGGTTATTAATAGTGTTATACTGATAGTGGAGTGGGATTTTGGGTATTTCCTATCTTTGTGTTGTTTTGATTGTATATTGATCCTGAATATGTTAATGAAAATACTATTGAGTTCCAATCTTACATTTGTGTATGTCTTCTTGTTTCGGTTCTAAGCTCATATATCTTAATGTCACAAAGTGTATTAACATATGGTAAACAAAGAGTATTGTGAAGTCATCTCTGAGTTCTTAACAAAGTTAGGATTAAAGTCTTTTAGGTGGGTTCAGTGAGTTTGCAACCAAGCAGGAATCTGATGTCCTTATGTTTGACGGAGAGGGGTAATAGGTAAAGCACTTATCCTGGATTCAATTATGTTTGGGTTAAGATTTTTAGTTGATGTATGTAATTAGGTGACTCTTTTCCCTAGGTTAAGGCACTAGTCAATCCTTTGGAGGCATTTCATTGTCATCAACCACACACAGAAACATTCAAATGATAAAATCTTAAAGCAGTTAGTAAAGAGTATATAGTTGTATATCATTTAGTGATTCCTTTCAAGAAGTGAATCAAGGGTACAGCCACCTAAGCAATAAGGCTCAAAGTGTAGGAGGATCTCTCTTGATCCTTGTTAATTGGCCCTCTTCCTTGTAGACTTTGGAGTGGTGATAGAGTCAAAGTTATATTAAAGTTATCCATCAAAGTATAAATCTGCAAGTTGAAGATCAAAGGGAACCCCCAACAAAATGATCATAAATGGGGAGTACCACATAGCTAGTGAATATCAATAGAAAAACAAATAAAGAGAGATCAAACACTTCACACAATATATGTTGTTTTATAAGATTTTATTAAGACTAGATATATTGTTTTATTAAGACAGTATTTTGGGTTAGTTTTATGTTGTTTTATAAGATATTTATTAAGAATAAATATATGATGTAAACTCAATATAACAAATAGAGCACTAGCCAATCAAATAGGGACATGAGGTGTTCAAATAGTGACCTCATAAACAATGCATGATGCCCTAGCTTGCAGCCCACGAGCCATCAAGACACTTCCTCATGAAATGATCATAAACAAGGAGTACCACATAGTGAATATCAACAACAAAACAAATAAAGAGAGATCAAACACTTCACACAATGCCTTGAAGGTTATACAAATGATCAAACACTTCAAAATAGAAACATCAAATAGGCACATCAGTAATAAAATAATACACTTACTATTTTATCAACAGCAAATCAAATTAAGGTATCCCTATTTACATCTTTTCATCAAATGATCCAAAAACATCAAGAATGGTCCTATATGGTCACTAATAGCCAAATTTAAGAAGAATATAATTGAATATGAAAACATACATAAGTGGATGAACATAAATAATGAAGGTACCAAACATTTCCTAAAGTAATTAAGTGTTGACCCAGGGTTCAATCCAGTATGCTCTTGTATGATCCAAAACCTATAAGGAAAGAAAAGATGGGGTTAGATCCAAATGATTTAAGAAATTCTTGGCACCCTATTACTGATCCTCATTTACAATTATGCATGTTCATAGTCATGCCATACACTTCTAAAATGAACTATGTTACAGAACATGGGTGTGTGTTAATGTGATTCAAAAGCTATTATGGAAGATTGTTTTATTATTGAGATAAGGATATCTTCATTCTACAAGAATAAATGTTTTGAGAAATATTTGAATTTAATTTGGACAATAACATGAGGAGTGATATATTTCAAGCTTTAGCAAGACTTCATACCACACAATGTTTGTAGATTACGTTCAATGTGTTATTTACACTTGTATTGGTCGGAAAACTCTTGAAAATGCGTAAAAGAGATTGCATTCAACCATGTTGTTTACATGACACATGTAGTTTACCTTCAACCTAAATCAGCATTGCATACAAATCTGTAGATGATGTGTGGTACGAAGCCTCGCTCAAGCTTGAAAATGATAAGGATTATGATGCTGAGGTATGGTGTGGTAAGCACAAGTATAGTTTCTTGTAAGCTGCTATTGGTATAGTTTTTTTTTTTAATAGTTGCAGAATCCAATTTCTCCTATACTTACACGTATGTATACATTTTGGGCTTGACTTTAATGTCATGTAAATTTGAGTGAAATGGTAATAATATTTAAGAGAAACAAATATGGTATTTTAAACAAGTATGCATATACATCATATAACAAGAGTGATATATTTTAATGGAAACACTTAATGAGAAGGATGCCTATATAATAGGATGAGTGATATATTTAAATGGCAGTGGACATAAAAATTGTAGTGAAACTCTATAATTTATTATTGTAAGTGGACATAGAAATTGTAATGTAAGTAGTACGATGATTGTAAGTGGACATAGAAATTGCAGTGAAACTCTGTAATTTATTATGGTTCAGTGTTGTATATCCATAGTCAATGTCTATTTAAACTTTAGGATGATACTTATATGATGGCTTAAGAAAATTGTTCTTACCTTGAGACTAGTACACCATGGGACTAGAGGATGGTTGTTATAATAGAAACTTTATGTCTGTGGGATACTTTTATATTTTGTATTAAATGATGATACATATGTGTTTCTTCCTTTTAGAACAGTTTATATTCTGATACTTATATCTTGAATTGTCAAATGACCAACGAGTGATAATTTCAAAAGTGTAACATAATTAAAGGCATGTGAATTCATATTGTACTTAATTGGAATGCCACTATGTAATGTTTTTACTTACGATATTTCGAGACCCCTCTCCATTTTAAACTAACCTATGACTTCAAAGGAGGAATTATGAAATATAGTTGTAGGTAGTTATCTCTTCTATAATGATGGAGGAGTGAAAGGTAATGATCAATGAGGTTGCTGCTACTAGATCATACATTAATACACTTATTGTTTTGACAGCAATAACATTGCATGATGCCAGAGCTTAAATTCAAAATAGTAAGTGTATTATTTTATTACTGATGTCCCTATTTTATTAATGATGTCCTTATTTAATCTAATAGCATCAATATAACAAACAGAGCACAGGCCAATCAAATAGGGACTTGAGATGCTCAAATAGTAAGCTCATAAATAATGCATGATGCCCTAGCTTGCAGCCTACGAGCCATCAAGACATTTTCTCATGAAATGATCATAAACGGGGAGTACCACATAGTAAATATCACAAAAAAAACAAATAAAGAGAGATCAAACACTTCACAAAATGCCTTGAAGGTAATAGCAACTATTCCCTAGCTCTCAAAGCTCACGGGTCATCGAGCATTCCAAATGCAAAGATGAAAACAATGCCAATATTAACATTCATATTTTTCCATTAAATCAACAAATGCCATCAAAATGAAATTGAGTTAATGAGAAGACAAAGATCAAATGCCTACCTCAAGTCATGGCTTCCATATAAAGATCAAATGCTAAAAAACTATGTTATAAAATTTCATGCCAAATTTCATCAAGAATGGTCCTATATGGTCACTAACAGCCAAATTTTAGAAGAATATGAATGAATATTCAAACATACATAAGTGGATGAACATAAATAATGAAGGTACAAAACATTGCCTGAAGTAATGAAGTGTTGACTCAGGGTTCAAGCCAGTATGCTCTTGTATGATCCAAAACATGCAGCGAAGGAAAAGATGGGGTTAGATCCAAAGGATACTATTAGGGAACTATTTCTCCTTGACTGTATTCTTTTGGGGTCTGATCTATTGTAGTTGTTTCTTGTTTCTTTGAATCATTGTTTACAATTACTTTTGATGTAATATTTCTGTGAAGAATAGATACAAAGAATATGACACATTTTGTTGGGCTGATTGTGTTGGCCTAGTACCATTAACATGGCCTAGCTAGATATTAAATAGTGAGCTCATGAATAATGTATGATGCCCTAGCTTGCAGCTCATGAGCCATCAAGACATTTCCTCATGAAATGATCATAAATGGGGAGTACCACATACTGAATATCAACAGAAAAACAAATAAAGAGAGATCAAACACTTCACACAATGCCTTGAAGATAATAGAAATGATGCCCTGGCTCTCAAAGATCATAGGTCGTCAAGCATTCTAAATTAAAAGATGTAAACAATTCCAATATTAAACAGTGAGCTCATGAATAATGTATGATGCCCTATCTTGTAGCCTATGAGCCATCAAGACATTTCCTCATGAAATTATCATAAAGGGGGAGTACCACATAGTGAATATCAATAGCAAAAAAAATAAAGAGAGATCAAACACTTCACACAATGTCTTGATGGTAATAGCAATGATTCCCTAGCTCTCAAAGTTTGTAGGTCATCAAGCATTTCAAATGAAAAGATGTAAACAATGCCAGTATTAAATAGTGAGCTCATGAACAATGTATGATGCCCTAGCTTGTAGCTCACGAGCCATCAAGACATTTCCTCATGAAATGATCATAAACAGGGAGTACCACATAGTGAATATCAACAGCAAAACAAATAAAGAGAGATCAAGCACTTCACACAATGCCTTGAAGGTAATAGAAATGATTCCCTAGCTCTCAAAGCTCACAGGTCATCGAGCATTCCAAGTGCTAAGATGTAAACAATACCACTATTAAGAATGCTAAGATGTAAATAATGCCACAAAAATTGAGTTAATGAGAAGACAAAGCTTGAATACCTACCTTAAGTACCAGTGGTCTCTTCCCACATAGTTTTGACCTTTTCGTGTATGCCAAACTCGAATGCCCTCTTTGCACCATGCAAAAGTGCAGTGCCATCTTTGCGAAAGTTCTTTGAATTCACAAAAATTACAAATGACAGTCTTTGAATCAAACGGTGTCACAATTACAATATTAGCATCGCTATTACGACACCATCAAGTGCACTTGAAAATAAAAAACACAAATTGGTGTGGCATCACAAATTGGCATCAAAATTCAACCCCAAATATTATAGTAAGAGGAAATAACCTAATAACTCCCGAGGGAAGGAAAATATTGATCACTCGGTGAAGGATAAACCGACTGATGCAGAAGATGAATAGAAACCTGTGGAACCAAAGAAGAAGATAGATAGATTTATCTTTAAGGGTACTTGCTATAACTATGGAGAGGAAGGACACCGTTCTTTTGAGTGTACATAAAATAAGGTTGATCGATGAACTATTGTGATGAATGAGAACATTCAGAATGAACTTGAATCAGAGAACTCACTGCTTCGGCGAACATTGCTCAGTACAAAGGATGAACCTTGTCAGAAGAGTAACTTGTTTAGGACCCAATGCAAGACTGAAGGTAAACTCTGTGATGTTATTGTTGATAGTGGAAGTAATGATAACCTAGTTTTTGAGGATCTGGTTCAGAAACTTGGTTTGAAAAGAATGAAGCATCCTTGTCCTTATAGGATTGGTTGGTTACAAGATGTTCATGCTTTGGAAGTTGGAGAAAAATGTTTCATTGATGTTTAGATTGGCCAGTACAAGAATCTTGTGTTATGTGACATTATGAAGATGAATAGTTGTGATATATTTCTCGGTAGACCTTGGCAGTATGATTATAGAGCTATTTATGACTGTGCTTGGAATGTGTTTACTATTGAGAAGGATGACGAGAAGTTTTCACTAATGCCTTTGATGGATACAATGCTTGGTAGGGGAAGCCTGAGTATTGGTAGTCGAGTGGAGATTATGGATCTAGAGAAAATGAATGATTAGTATGGAGAACCAACCTGTACATTCTCAAGAAAAGACTTGAAGAGAGAGGAAACTGAAGTGGAAGAATTTGCAAGCATAAAAGGTGGAGGAATTGTATGTGAAGAACCAGTTTGGGATTTATGTGATAAATACTTAAAGATGTTCTTCTCACATATGAACATCTTTTGGAACCTGGGGTGTCTGATGCAGGGCCATCCAAGGTTAAGGTAGGGGTATTCTATGTCCTTGGTGAAACTACATGGAGTGTTGGTAGTTTGGCCAGTGTTACTTAGTTGTATCCTTGACCGACAGTCTTAGTCATTGAAGGAAGCTCAGTCACTAAAGGAACTCGGTATTCTCTGGTGCTCGGTGAAAGTGTTACTCGGTCATGCTTGTGGTGCTTGGTTGACATTGGTGCTAGGCAATGTCTGGCATGCTCGGTTAATTCACTATTGCTCGGTAGTTATGGTTTACTGACTGGAGTTCTATGTGATTTGTTGAGCTGACTTGGTGCATTTATTGTTGGTAGCCATTGTTATGGGCTGACATGCTAAATTAAATGTTTTTATACATTTGTAAGCCAACTTGTATGGCATTTAATTATTTGTTGTGGGGAGGTAAGGGTTTCATCTTTTTGACTTGTGGCTAATGATTAGTATTTAAGGAGGGACTTAGGTAGATCAGGAAGGAGAAGAGAAGTTCATGAGTTGAAAACTTAGTGAGTCAAATCTAAGGTTCTCAAGCTGAAGATGGTGAAGTTGTGGAAAATTTTTTGATGATCTTGTAGATCAGACTGTAATCTGATAGTTGTTTGTAGCAGAGCTAGGGGTTTTCATACTTGGAGACAAGGAGATTGCTTGGAGGCTTGCGAGCTCAATTTTAGATCTACCTTAGGGTTTCCATCAACTTCTGATTGTCTTTAGAGTTGAACTAGCTAAGATTGTATTGGATCTCTTTGTAGATCTTGCAGAATTGTTTTCTGATTATAATTGGCCCTAACCCGGAAGGCCTTACAGCTGGGCATGTTAATGAAAATTAGTGTTAAATAATTACTTTATGTTTCATTGTTGAGTATTCTGCTATGTAATTATGTTGGCTACAAGGTTTGGGCTATCCTTAATTGGATCCACCATCCTTGACTACGTCAACAATAACTAATTGTTTTCTACTGAACCAAGATATCATTACTAATCCTAAACTGAAACAACATCATGTGGTGCTTTTGCAATTTGTGGAACTGCCTACCCAATCTGAATCAAAATAAACTTGAAATTTGATCTCAACCTTTTCATATTTCAAGCCAAGTCCAATGGTCCCTCGTAAATATCTTAGAATATTCTTAGCGGCCATCAAGTGTATTTTCTTAGGTTTGCACATTAAGTGACTTAGTACATTTGTTGCATAGCAGATGTCAGGATGTCTTTTTACAAGATACATGAGGGATCCAACAATTTTTCTATAAGGTGAGGGATCTGTAGGTTTAAAGTCTTTTGCTTCACTTTTTAGCTTGTGTAGAGTTGTTTCCATTGGGGTATCCAATGGTTACAATCCATCATTCCAAATCTGGTTAGGATGTTAGTGGTATATTTTTCTTGATTTAAGAAAATGTGATCTTCCTTTTGCCAAATTTCTAGACCTAGAAAGTAGTGTAGTAGACCCATATCCTTCATATCAAACTCAGCTACCAGGTCTTATTTACATTTTTCTATTAGGTGATCTTCTCCTGTTATGAGAAAGTTATCAACATACATAAATAGAATTTTCATATCACCATTTACTACCTTGAAGTAGATGTTAGGGTCTTTTATGTTCTTGGAGTACCCTAGTTTGGTGAGATAGATGTCTATCCTTTCATACCATGCTTTGGGGGCTTGTTTAAGGCCATAAAGAGCTTTCTTTAACTTACATACATAGTTATTTTTACCATGTGTGACAAATCCTTCTGGTTTCTCTATGTATACTTCTTCTTCAATTTTCCCATTCAAAAAAGATGTCTTGACATCCATTTGGTGTACTTTCCATCCTTTAGATGCTGCAATTGCAAGAATGGTTCTTACAGAGGTGTAACAGGCTACAGGAGAAAAGGTTTCTTCATAGTCAATCCCATCCTTTTGTGAGAATCCTATGGCAACAAACTAGGTTTTATGTTTTTCAATGCTACCATCTGAAGCATATTTGATCTTGAATAACCATTTTGAAGAGACTACTGATTTTTTTTTGGGTCAGGACACAGTCCCAAACATCATTTTTTATAATGGATGATACTCTTCAATCATGGCTTCTCTCCAAGCTTGTTTTGATAAATCCTTTTCCACATTGTCAGATTCAGATTCTGTGAGTTTAGTTAGAAGGGTAGCATAACATTTTTGTGTTCTTGTTCTCTTGTTCTCCCTCGATATTTAATCTGGCTCTATATTATTTTCTTCAAACATCTTCCTTTCCCATAAAGGTCTCTTTATGTTATTTGATGTTACACTATTTTCATCATTTGGGCTTGTAGGTTCAATATTTTGTAATGCAAGCTCAATATTTGAAGATGTAGGTTCAAACTCTATTGTTTGATTCTCCCTCTCATTCTCAGTTGTAGGGTCTTTATCTAGCTCTGTTATAGAATCATCCTCAATAGTTGTAGATGTGAAATTTTCTTCAAAATTTGCATCTTTGTTGATCTCTACTAGTCTCTGGCCAGGAACGTAAATTTGATATCCCTTAGTATCTTCACTACATCCTATGAATATACCTTTCTTCCCAAAAGGTTCTAATTTAGTTCTCTTTTCCTTTGGAATATGTATGTAAACAAGATAAAAAACACTCTTAGATGGCTTAGATCTGGTTTGTTCTTTGTAAATACTTCTTCTAGTTTGGTATTTTCTAGAATAACATGAGGACATCTATTTTGTATGTATACAGTTGTGTTTGTTGCTTCAGCCCAGAAGGAGAGGTGAATGTTTTGATTATGCATCATGGCTTTTGCTACTTCGATAATAGTTATGTTCTTTCTTTCTGCTACCCCATTTTGTTGAGAATTATTTTGTACAGTATACTCCCTCTTAATCCCAACAGATTTGTAGAAATCTTTGAAACTATCAGACATATATTCACCTCCATTATCAGATCTTAGAGTTTTAATTTTCTTGCTAGTTTGATTTTTAACTAGTGCTTTGCATTCTTTGAACTTAGATAAAACTTCATTTGATTCTTTTAGTTTTAGAAAGTATATCCATGTTCTTCTAGAGTAGTCATCAACAAAGATTACATAGTATAAAGCACCTGACAGGGATTGTGTGGACATAGGACCACATAGATCCATGTGTATAAGTTCTAATACATTTTTTAATGTGTGTTCACTTTTCGTAAAAGACCCTTTTGTATTCTTTCCTAAGGTACATCCTTTTCTTATACTTGAATGTTCAAATTTAAGATGAGGTATCCCTAGGGTGATTCTATTTAGAGTTGAAAGAGCATGATATCTAATATGGCCTAACCTTTTATGCCATATCTCATTATTATTTTGAACTTCATGACTTAAGGAAATATTTTGTTCTCCACATAATTTATATAGACTACCTTCCCTAGACCCTATAGTGATGGCATTCTTGATATTTGAATTTTTAGTCCAGAGAATAACTTTATCCTCAATAAATGTGACTCTATATCCTTGATCATCTAGTCCAAAAATGGAGATTAACTTTCTTTTTATTCTAGGTATGTATAGTACTTCTTTTAACTGTAAGGTTACTCCTTCTCTTATCTTGATTGAACAGGTCCCAATTCCTTTCACGAGATAAGTAGAGTTGTCACCAATAGTGACTTCTTCTGAGGAGTCTCCTTTGAATTTTTCAAACTGATCCCTAAATCCAGTGATATATCTTGAAGCTCCACTATCAATTATCAATGTACTCTTATTTGAGTTTAGTTCACTAGACAAAGCTAAGAAGAAAAGAGGATTTTCCACTTCTTTGACTTCAGCTAGTGCTGCTTGTATTTTCTTTCTTTCTGGACAATATTTGTGAATATGTCTGTATTTCTCACATTTGTAGCACTACATTTTTTAAAGATCCCTTTTATTGAAGGTTAAATTACTTCTTTTCCTTTTTGAATTTTTTTTCTTTTTGTTTGATATGTGGAGTGCCAAAACTTCTTTTTCTTTGCTAGGTCCTATCCCTCTTGAGATTAATCTTGATTCTTCTTGAGTGCAATCATTTTTTAGTTGTTCAAATTTTGGTAATGGAGGTCTTGCACTTATGCACTAAATGAATGATTCCTAGGAGATAGGTAATCCTCTTAGAGAAATTAAGGATAGTTCTAGATCATCCATATTATTTCCAATGGTAAAGAGTTGATCCCTTGATTGTGATATTCTTAGAAAATAGGAGGTGATTGTTTCACCCTTGTTCATTTTCCTATTCATAAGTTGTTGTTTTAGGGTCAATAATCTACTAGCATTATTGATTCAAATGTGTTTTGAATGGTTTTGAATATTTCAAATGCAATGGTTAATCTTGAAATACTTGAAAGTATAGAATCTTTGAGAGAGTCAATAATCAATTTTCTAGCTTTGTTATTTCACCTTTTCCAAGTGAATTTTTTTGCTTCATCATTGGGTATTGTAGGTTCTTTCACTATGTAATCCTCTAATTCGAGTTCTAGAAGTAGAAAAGTAATCCTAGTTTACCAAGATAGAAATTTGGATGCACCCTCAAGTCTATCTTCCATTCTCATATTGTGAGCCATTTCCTTTTGATATTATAATAAACACAAATATAAATTTTATTATGTTTATATGAAATATCAAAAATAAATAATATATCTTCTTTATTAAGCTTTCTCTGATACCATGTTAAGGAATATTAGATAAGAAGATTTAATATATTATTTGTATTTGTAGATATTGATGTAGAATACAATTGCCTATTGTGATTAATTGATTCTACATTTTTCTTTTATTATATATATTAGTATGCAAAGTCATGATCGTACATGGCAATTACCATATAGGGTCATGACCCTACACTAATATTAATTCAATCACTAACTACAGATTAAACAATAATCCAACTGACTTGTATCATTTAATAATAGTGTGTTTGATGAGGATTATTGTATGTTGTAATGTAATTGTAGCCACACAATAATTATCATGTGAGTGTAAATACATTGTAGCACATGATACTATCATGCCTGAAATGTATTGCATCGCATGATATATATCATGACTATAATGCATTGCAGTACATGATATGTATCATGTATGCAATACATTACAGTATACAATGTTTTATCATGATTGCAGTATGCTCTTCATTCGATCGGTTAGTATGCCAATCATTTAACAATAATATATATATATAACCCTTAAAGATAACTCTACCTATCTTCTTCTTCAATTCCATGGGATTCTATTCATCTTCTGCATCAATCGGTTTATCCTTCACCAAGTGATCAATCTTTTCCTTCCCTCAGGAGTTCCTAGGTTGTTTCCTCTTCAACTTATTGTATGCCTTCAGAGCATACTGATAAGCATCTTCAATAGAATCAATCTTCATCATACCAAGCTCATCCTAAATATTGAATCTTAGACCATTCACATATTGAGCTACCATTTCCTTACTAATCTCTTAGTGTCCAGACTGAATAATAAGTTTGTAGAACTCCTCAATATAATCTTCAACAAAAAAATCCTTCTGTTTCAGATTCTACAACTTCTTAAACAAGTCAAGCTCATAGTCAGAAGGTATTAACTTATCTTTCAACTTAGTCAGCATCAACCTCCACCGATTGATCTTTGTTTCAACTTCATCTTGTCTATCTCTTTGTATTTCCTTCCACCAAAGAGTAGCATGTCCTTTCAACTTTGTTTGTGCTAATCTCACCCAAAGAGGATCTTTAATTTCTTCCAGGTCAAAGAAATCTTCAAGTTCACCAATCCAATCAATCAGATTATCGGGCTTCAAAGTAATAGAGAAAGTAGAAACTTGCATTCGGTAACTACTAAAATGAGCTCCAAATCTATGCAACTGAGTAGTTTTGTCTTCACTAGATCTGTTCCTCCAGTCATCACCACTAGATCTAGTAGTTTCAAATTCTTCAACAGCTTCTTCATAGCCATCTTTAGTACCAACATTCTGAGGTACACTAGCAATAGCTCTCATGATCTTGGTGACCATGTCATTTTTCATCAATTCTATCTCAGATCTAACGTCTGATCTGACTTTATCAGAAATCTTTGATTCTACAGCATCACAAAGATCTACAATAGCTCTAAGGTCCAATCTTCTCAGAGGCATTCTTAAAGATATGCAAAAATAACCCTCTGCAACAAACCCTCACCGACCACCTTGTGGCAATGTCCAAGTTGTGTATAAGTTAGATCTCAACTTGCCACCTTGAACAAACAACTAGGGCAAGATTTCACAAGTTTAGTGCTCCAAATCTACAATCCAGATTGTGCACAATCTTTACTTCAACAGGATCAACTTTGCAAGATCAGCCTTGCTAGGTCAACCTTCACTTCAGAAGATCAACTATTAGCTCCCAAAGGAACAAATTTTAGCTCTAATACCACCTAATGTAGTCAAGGATGGTGGATCCAATGAAGGAGAGTCCAAACCTTGTAGCCAATAGAAATTACATAGCAGAATACTCAACATAACAAATAAAAAAACAATTGTTCCAAGTAATTTGCATTGACATACCGAGTTGTAAGGCATTCCGGATTAGGGCCAATTACAAATAGAAAACAATTCTGCAAGATCCACAAAAGATCCAATACAATCTCACCTAGTTCAGCTCTGAAGATAATCAGAGGCTGATGGAAACCCTAAGGCAGATCTAAACTTGAGCTTACAAGCCTCCAAGAAATCTCCTTGTCTCTAAGTATGCAAACCACTAGCTCTGCTACAAACAACTATCAAATAACAATCTGATCTCCAAGATGATGCAAGATCTTTTCCACTTCGCCAACTTCAGCTTTCAGAACCTCATGTTGGAGATTTGCCAGCAAGCCAGTACTGACGGTATGTTTGTCATTGATGAAAAAATATGGAAAGTAGCATGCATGGAAGTTTTATGTAGTAATCTTTCAATATATGTAGCATCGACATGATATTAGCATGAGATCATGGGCACAGAGGTTAACTGTTAGTACAGATAGTTATATAGTAGCTTGTGTCAGCAATGTTCCTAACAGAGTAACAAGAAGTGTTTTATTAATGGTTGTCTATATAGTTATCATGGAGCCTTTCACACTTGGATATGTGTTGAAGACATTTTAGTGATGTTTTAGATATGGACGCATAGTTTGAGATTGAGTAGAAGTGAAGTTATGCAATCGCTAGTCACCAACAATAGTTTCTTGTGTTTATTTAGAAGAGCCAATAGAGATTTTATTGGTTCTTGAGTTGAACCTATCTTTAGGGTATACACCCTTGGATTTAAGCTTAGATAAGAGTTTTTGATGTTTGGTTAAGAGCGCATGAGTTAATTTAGCTTGCAAAGAAAGATCCAGTTGTTTTGGTAGACCCGACAATGTGTAGTGTGCGTCTACAATTATCTTGTTGGAGCGGTCCCAGAATGTGTTGCATGCCTAGTAGAGCTGACATAATGTTTATTGGAGATTTTTATGATTTCTCTAATATGATTTCAAGGTGGTTCTAATAGGCCAACTTGATTATATCATTTAGAGGAAAGATATTTATAGGCAGTCATTTGTGATTGCTTGAGTGCGGTTCATAGTTGTATAAGCAGAGCAGAGTAGAGTGTGTGAAGTGTTGAGCCATCAGAAGAAGGTCCATGTGAACAAGTAAAGTACTTGTTCTATTCATTGGAACTGATACAGATAGCAGGTCAAAGCATAGTTCACCAAGATCCAGATATAGTGTGTATCTGTTAAACAGAAGGTTGTAGCCTTCACCCCTTTGAGCAGTGTGCTCTCAGAAAGTGTGTCCTCTCCCCTAACATGGAAAATTTTAAAAGACTCCTAATAGGGTCTGACCCTTAACAAGGTCTACTTTACTTAAAGCATTGTAAAGAAACTCCTAACAAGGTTAAGGATCTTCTAACAAGGATCATAATACTCTAGTGCAAAATATTAGTGGGTGTCAATTCCCACTAGGGTTTTTACCTATTTGGATTTCCCCGTAACCAAAATATTGGTTTTGTGTTCATGTGTTCTTTCATTGTGTTTATGCTTTATGTTTAAGTATACTTAATTGGATAAAGAATTGAATCTTGTAGATAACCGATTCAACCCCCCCCCCCCCCTCTCAGTTATCTCTTGGGACTATTCCTAACAATTGCTATCAAAGCCAAGTGCCTCATAGAGAAATTTTAACAGCTTGAGGTTGATCAGATGGTGTACTTTAGGAAAGAAAGTCCTAAGTTTGATGGAGTTAATTATCTTGATTGGAAGAACAAGATGGTGACCCATTTGTAGTGCATTGCTTTTGAGGTTTTTGATGTAACTATTAAAGATGCTAAGATTCCCACCTTAGAAGACCTTGCAAGGGATGATGCTACTAAAAGGAAAAATGAATTGTTTCATCAAAATGCTATAGCTAAAGAAGCTCTTATCAATGCCCTATCTGATGGTGAGTTTTCAGAAATAAAAAAGGTAGATACAGCCCACAAAATATGGAAGCACCTAAAAGACATATTTGAAGGAAAAAAACAAGAAAAGGATGCACATAGAAAGACATGGAAGACAAGATACAATGCATTAGAGATGTATCCTGAGGAAAATATTAGAGCTTACAATCAAAGGATAAATGAAGCAGTTGCTGGAATTAGAAATAATGGTGGAGAGATTTCAGAGGAGGACATCATGGACAAGTTAATGACTACTCTCACTCCTAAATAGGAAAGAAAGATCAACATCCTTGATGAAACCATGTAGCTTACATCTAATTCAAGAGAGAGACCTTGATCAGAAAAATCTCAGCTTTTGAGATTTCAAGATTGAAGACAGAACCAAAGAGTGAGACAACCTTCAAAGCAATAGTTCATGGTAAAAAATCTACAAACACTTCTGGTAATTTTGATGATGATGATGAAGAAGAGAAAACATCAGATGATTTCATTGCTATGATTTCCAAAAGAGAAAAGAAAGGAAAAGGAAAATATGTAGGTCAATTACCATTTAAGTGTTTTTCATGTAATAAGATCAGTCACTTTGCATCTAAGTGTCCCACTAGAGCTAGAAATTTCATAAAGGATTACAAGCCTAAGTATTCTAAGGAATGCTACTATGCTATAGATGGAGTTTCAGATGAAGAATCTAGTGAAGAAGAAATTGGATTCATTTCTATTATAGACAAAATGAATAATAAGACAGCTCATGAAGATAAGAAAGAGAATCAAGAGCTTGCATTGATTTCACAAGCTGACATAAGGATAGAATGGATTATAGATAGTGGTTGTTCACATCACATGACAAGTGATAAAGGAAGGTTTGGTCATTTGGACAAATACAATGGCGGTATGGTCAGATTTGGAGACAACACTCCTAAACCAATAGTTGGTAGAGGAGCCATCACCTTGGATGGAAAGAACAGTATTGATGATGTTCTTTATGTTGATGGTTTGAAACATAACCTTCTCAGTGTTGGATAGTTACTTGGAAAAGGATATCAGTTGGAGTTCAAAGATGACAAATGCATCATTAACAAGAAGGATGGTGTTATGATTGCATCAGGCTCAAATACAAGAGGTGATGTTTTTCAACTCAATTCAGAAGCAAGTTGTTTTGTTGCTAAAGTTGATGATAGTTGGTTGCGGCATAAAAGACTATGTCATATCAATTTTGATAACATAGTAAAGATAAGAAATGTAAAGGCAGTACGAGATATACCTAGCATAGAAAAGCTAGTTGATCCTATATGCAGGGAATGTGTTATGGGGAAGCATGTGAGAAATTCATTCAGGAGCAAGCATAATTTAGTAGAGAACAAATCGGATCTGATTCATACAAACCTATGTGGTCCAACTCAAGCAAGATCATACTATGGTGAAAGGTATTTCATTTTATTTGTTGATGATTATACTAGGATGATGTGGGTTGTGTTCTTAAAAGATAATTCATAAGCATTTGAGAAATTCAAAATATTCAAAGATAAGGTTGAGAATGAATCTAAACAAAAGATAAAATGTTTGAGATTGGATAGAGGAGGAGAATTCACCTTTGACAGATTCTATGAGTACTATGAAGAACATGGCATAAAGAGATAGTTAAGTGCACCTAGAACCCCTTAGTAGAATGGAATTGCAAAAAGATGGAATAGGATCATTCTTGATACAGCACGCACCATTATGATAGAAGGTAAAGTTGCACACACCTATTGGAGAGATGCGATCAATACAACAATCTATACCATCAATAAAATTCAATTAAGGCCTAGCACTAACAAAACAACATATGAGCTATGGTTTGGTAATGTTCCCATAGTAAAATACTTTAGAATCTTTGGAAGCAAGTGCTACATCAAGAGGGATGAAGCAGTAGGCAAGTTTGATGCAAGAAGTGATGAAGGTATTTTTCTTGGTTACTCTACTAAAAGTAAAGCTTATAGATGTTTCAATTTAAGATTGAAAAAGATCATTGAAAGTTCTCATGTAAAAATTGATGAAAATTTTATGGTTCAAGAAAGATATCATGATTACTCTCCTATGATTGAAGAAGAACCTAGATGCTCCACTAGTGAGATAGTCATTGAGGAAATGTTTGACAGTATCGATGTGTTATTCAATGACCCTGAGACAAGTGAAGAAAGTACTCCTAAGGCTGATAAATCAACATCACCTAAAGTTCCAAAGTTTACATCTAGAAATCATTCCAAGATAGACATCATTGGAGATCAGAGTGGCAAAGTCTTAACAAGATCACAAGCAAAGAACTCAACTAGGAGTGAAGTAGTATGTTTACTATCTCAGATTAAACCTTTAAGTGTTGAAGATGCTTGTAATGATTCACATTGGCATGATGCTATGAAAGAAGAACTTGATTAGATTATTAAGAATGACACTTGGGAATTGGTTCCAAGACCTAGTGACAAGAATGTTATTGGAACAAAGTGGATATTCAGAAACAAGATGAATGAAGATGGTACAGTAGTAAGAAATAAAGAAAGATTAGTATGTAAGAGATATGTGCAGAGAGAAGGCATTGATTATTCAGACACATTTACACCTGTGAGAAGATAGAAGCTATTAAGTTATTTCTAGCTTATGCTATAGTCAAAACCTTCAAAGTTTATCAGATGGATGTGAAGTCAGAATTCTTGAATGGAGATTTGAAAGAAGTATACATTGAATAGCCAGAAGGATTCACCTTATTAGATAGACCTGATATGGTATGCAGATTAAAGAAGGCCCTTTATGGACTTAAGAAAGCCCATAGAGCATGGTATGAGAGACTAGATGGATACTTAACAAAGATTGGATTCAAGAAAGGAGCAGCAGATTGTAATCTATTCATTAGAGAGACATCTGAAGGTTTACTACTTGTAGCTATATTTGTTGATGACATCATCTTTGAAGGTAATGACAAGCTCAGTACTAGATTTGCTAGAGAAATGCAGAATGAGTTTGAGATGAGTATGATTGGTCCTATAAAATACTTTTTGGGACTAAATGTGCAACAGACAAAAAAAGGAATTTTTATTAATCAGTCAAAATATGTGGAAGAGATACTGAAGAAATTCAAGATGGATGATTGCAAGCCAGTAGGAACCCCTATGATCACTGGATGTAAGCTTACAAAAGATGATGACTCACCAGAAGTAGATATAACATTTTATAAGTCTATAATTGGTAAACTCATATATATTACTCAGACTAGACCTGATATTTCCAGTGCAGTTGGCATAGTTGGAAGATTTGCAATAGAACCTAAAAAATGTCACCTCATGGCAGTAAAGAGAATATTCAAATACTTGTAGGGCACTATTGATTATGGTCTATGGTATCCTAATTCAGAAAATGTTGAGCTTCATGTGTACACTGATGTAGATTGGGTAGGATGTGTTGATGACAGAAAGAGTACATTAGGTGGAGCAGTGTTTCTTAGTGATAGACTTGCCACTTGGACAAGAAAGAAACAAAATTGTATTTCTTAGTCAACAATAGAAGTGGAGTATGTTGCAGTAGCCTTGAATTGTTATACAACTGTTTGGATCAAGCAAATGATAAAGGATTTTGGAATTCAAATTGATTATCCTATTGTTATTCATTGTGATAACACTAGCACTATCAATATGTCAAAGAACCCTATGATGCATGCAAAGACAAAGCACTTTGAGATCAAGTATCACTTCCTAAGAGAGAAAGTGGCAGAAAAAAGAGTCAAGTTGGACTATGTAAGTACTAAAGATCAATTGGTAGATATATTCACAAAGCCCTTGCCTAAGGATACTTTTGAGTATCTCAGGGAGAAGTTGGGAGTAATTCCCTTCCTTGATTCTTCTTAGAAGAAAGAAGGAAAGACACCGGTCCTTAGGGACTGATGGAAGGTTGACTACTCTACCTCAGGAGTAGTACCAGTGCTTAAAATGAATGGTGCCCTTTGCCATTGATGTCAAAGTGGGAGTAATATATAGAGTCATGAAAAATAGAAGCAAAAGAAGGAGTAATATATTAAGGGGGAGCAACATTTAGTTATGACAGCAGTTCAGTTGAGGAAATGGAGAATATTGGAAAATATTGCAGGAGATGGAGGATTCATCTTTGGGGGAGTTTTGAAGAGGAAATGGAGAATGTTATAAAATAAATGTGCATTTGGGTTGGTGGTAGTTTTTCATTCCACATGTTGCCATCAATGCCAAAGGGGGAGATTGATGGAGATTTGCTAGCAGGCCAGTACTGACTATATGTTTGTCATTGATGACAACATATGGAAAGTAGCATGCATGGTAGTCTTATGTAGTAATATTTCAGTATATGTAGCATGGACATGATATCAACATGATATCATGGGCGTAGAGGTTAACTGTTAGTACAGACAGTTTATATAGCAACTTGTCTCAGCAGTGTTCCTAACAGAGTAACGAGGTAGTGTTCTATGAATGGTTGTCCATACAATTATCATGGAGCCTTGTGCGCTTGGATATATATTGAAAACATGTTATTGATGTTTTAGGTTATGGATGCATAGTATGATATTGAGTAGAAGTGAAGTTATGTAGTCACTATTCACCAACAGCAGTTTCCTATGTTTATTCAGAAGAGCTGACAGAGATTTTATTGGTTCTTGAGTTGCACCTATCTTTAGGGTATGTACCCTTGGATTTAAGCTTAGAGAAGAGTTTTTTATGTTCTTTTAAAATTGCATGAGTTAATTCAGCTTACAAGGAAAGATCTAGTTGGTTTTGGTAGAGCCAACAGTGTGTAGCGTGCTTCTACAATTATCTTGTTGGACAAGTCGCAGAATGTGTTACATGGATAGTAGAGCTGAAAGAATGTTTATTGGAGTTTTTTATGGTTTCTCTAATATGATTTCAAGGTGGTTCTAATAGGCTGACTTGATTATATCATTTAGAGGAAAGATATTTATAGGCAGTCATTTGTGATTCCTTTAGTGTGGTTCATAGTTGTATAAGTAGAATAGAGCAGAGTGTACAAAGTGTTGAGCCATTAGAATAAGGTCTATGTGACCAAGTAAAGTACTTGTGCTATTCATTGGAACTGATCCAGATAGCAGGTCAAAGCACAGTTCACCGAGATCTAGATATAGTGTGTATCTGTTAAACAGATGGTTGTAGCCTTCACCCCTTTGAGTAGTGTGCTCTTAGATAGTGCGTCCTCTCCCCTAACAAGGAAAATTGTAAAAGACTCCTAACTGGGTCTGACCCTTAACAAGGTCTACTGTACTTAAAGAATTGTAAAGAAACTCTGAACAGGGTTAAGGATCTTCTAACAAGGATCATAATACCACTAGTGTAGGAATATTAGTGGGTGTCAATTCCCACTAGGGTTTTTTACCTATTTTTTTTTCCTTGTAACCAAAATATTGGTATTCGTGGTTCATGTGTTTTTTCATTGTGTTTATGCTTTATGTTTAAGTATACTTAATTGGAATAAAGAATTGAATCTTGTAGATAACTGATTCATCCCCCCCCCCTCTCAGTTATCTCTTGGAGTATTCCTAACACCTCATATCTGATTTGCTAAGTCTTCAAGTCATGAACTTCTCTGATCTCTTGTGATCTGGCCCTAAACATCTACCCAAACATCCTATAAATACTAATCATCAACCATAAGTCGACTGGATGAAACCCTTAACTCCCCAAATAAATATTAAATGCCATGCAAGTCAGCTTACAAATGCATACAAACATTTAATTTAGCATGTCAACCTATAACAATAGTTACCAACAATAAATGCACCAGGTCAGCTCAACAAATCATACAAAACTCCAGTCGGTAAGTCAGAACTACCGAGCAATAGTGAATTAACCGAGCATGCTAGGAATCACCAAGCACCAGTGTCTACTAAGCACTGCAAGCATGACCAAGTAACAACTCACCAAGCACCACAGACTACCGAGTTCCTTCAGTGACCGAGCTTCCTTCAATGACTGAGGTCGTCAGTCAAGGTTGCAATCAAGTAACACCGGCCCAAATACAAACACCCATGCAGTTCACTGAGGACAAAGAATGCCCCTACCTT